>JACEFZ010005937.1:152500-170000 GCA_014155875.1 Cepaea nemoralis | reverse complement strand
CCGGCCCTGGTGCCTTGGAAACACCTCTGCATCCCATGTCTCACTTTATCGAAAGCCTTTGTGTAGTAAATACAGCACAAAATATAGATCTTTGTTTACTTCTATTGAACGTTCATTTACTGTTCTCAGTTTATACACAGCATTTACTGTACCTTTGCCTTCTAATAACCCACATTGTTCTTCTCCTATTTCGGGTTGTATTTTCTTCCTAATATAGATTTTATATCAAGGATTATCCAGCATTATAAAAATGCTGGATGCCAAAGAAACATTCACTGTAAGAAAACTTAGAGTTTGGTTCAGAAAGAACAATAACATAGAGCTATCCAAAACAACTTTGTGAAAAATTATAAGGACATTATCTTCACTATTAGAAAGTACAAGGGCGGTAGAAATAATCTTTGCGAGCAACCGTATTTTGGAGCCTTGAGAAGCAGATACCTACGTGAAATAAGAGAAATGCGCAAAGAAAATTATGGCATAGTGTGTTTGGATGAGATGTGGATCAATGCGCACCACACAAGTGATAAGGAATTGCAATCAGTGGATGGACAGAAAAAGCGATATGTGCCCAGTAGTATAGGACAACTTTTGGTCATGGCCCATGCTGGTAATACGCATAATGGCTTACAACAGAATGATGGGCTCGTGTACGTATCACAGCATACATACAATAGGGATTAACATAATAAGATGAATGGTAATGTATTTAGAGATTGGCTCGAGAATACTGTGCTTCCATCTCTAGATAGACCGTCGTGTCCAATTATGGACAATGCATGATATCAATGTTGTTGCCCAATAAGTCAAAATACGTACAGCATCGAGCACAAAGGATGCAATAAAGATGTCACCAACTGGCTGGGGTTAGATCCCAGATGGGCAATCACTCAGCCAAATTCGTTTTCTCCTACTGGGGTTTAGTTCTGGGTGCAGTTTGAGATCCCTTACCTCTGTCAGATGGGACTAATTACCACCCCAGATCCCAGAGAGAAAACATGGAACTAGTGTCTTTTATGCTGATTTAAGACACCGTCCCTGATACTCAAGAAAACAGCCAAGAAGTGGCTCGTTGAAGATAGAATATATCTATATAGATTTGGCTGTACTTGGTATCACCAGAAGTGAGAAAGGAGGAGTTAAGTTATGCAACGTAATCTGGTTACTTATGACAGCATATGCAAGTTACCTCCCTGACATAAATTCCCCCTTCTGGACAATGTGTGCGAACCCCCACTAAATGATATAATAATGTGTGTACTTGATTACGCTACACAAACATTTATAAACATTTAGAATTATACGGACAAATTGAGTTTTAAACTACAACAACTTTGTTTATTATTTCTAGTCTTGATGATCATATGATGATGATGATGATTATAATATGGTATACGTAACTTAAGAGGTCACATAGGTCATGCTTCCCCCGGCGAGACGCAGTTCACTGTCAGACTGAAGGAGTCCAAATTAGTCCCTTCACAGGGCTAAGTCACTTCCTGATATGGGTTATTGACTGTCCATTGCTCCTAAGAGATCTGGAATGAAACGAACGGAGATGGGTAGTATCTACGTCTACACATCTCAAACACATATGTCTTTACATTCATATAAACATACATTCAAGTCATAATATATGATGGTATGATGATATATGATGGCATGTTACATAAACATATATCAGTTCTAAACAAATAAATATATATGTATATATTCATAAAACTATTTAGAACATCTATAGCTCAAAACATATATATTCACATACATTTATGTAATGGAGTGTTTCCCATATAAGTTCACCTCACTTACTCTCTCCCTTTCTGATTCATTCATACTGTCTTGTCGGAAGGGCTGGTCGCACAGTCCTGTCGAACATTAAATGCCTTCCCTGAATCTGTCTGGGATATTGAATGTCCTAAGTCATGTCTGTCCTCATGCAGACATCATGCAGACAAGGTGAACTGGTGCCATTCCTCAAACCAAGTGTTTTCACCACAATCTTGGTAGGCACTCAAAGTGTTGGTCCAAATAATCAATGTTAATTGGACGCTATCAAGAGACTGGTAGCTCTCAGGAATTTCTCATAAGTAGTCAGTCTCCCCATTGTTTAACAGCATACATGATGAATCTACACGTATCTCCTGTACATGAATAAGCCACACGCTCATGTAGCTTGGATAATGGATTTCTCCAAATTATCACATACAACAAATCAGACAACCAACTAGTGAATGAAAGAAGAAAATAGATCTCAGTGAAATCGTACAGCTAGAACTGGAACATTAAGTACAAAGAAAATCCACTAGTGTAAAGTTTGGGAGAATATGTAGAAACAGGAAACTACACAAGCCTTCAGACTAGCAGACAAACTAATCAGAGTAATGGTATTTCCTGGGTTATAGCTAGGAAATTCCATCATAATACTTCGTACAGAAGTCCAACAGAACGAAATGTTAATATTTCTCCAGTAGGTATCCTAAGAATGCTATTGTAAATGCTTCTGAGGATTGTTGTCACTGCTCATAGTTTTATTCTCTCCGTTCCTGGCTAGTTTCCACGCTGGCTATTTAATATGTCCCATATTCATTACCTCCACCTATTTGCCCCATGGACTAGTTATTTCTGCCAATCAAATTGACCGATGCCCCGCCACATTCCTGAAACAATGAAACATGCTTTGGCGGTGATGCAGTTGCGTCATAATTACATTCCACTCTGCTATTGCCTCCTCCTTGGTTGCTGGCAATAATGTGTCAGCCATGTGTTCCTACTTTGCTGCGTAATGCAGTGAGGTGTTAAGCATCTGGTCCTAATTGCTCTTTTGTGGTGGCAACTACAGACGTTGTCCCGGCTCCTTAAAGTCTGGACTTTTACCGCATGTGTTATTTCAGACGGGTCTGGCTGACCCTCTTATCTCCCATTCTGCCGTGGCTGGTTCACACGTTAGGTCCTGTTGAACTAAGGTGTTAGGTGTCTGTCCCTATTCCAACCACAGGATTGTAAACTAACACGTCAATCTCAACTGACTGGCTCCTCGATGTCTGGTTGATCAGAACATCAAAGGGAAAATCTCTTAGATGTAGAGACCAAACGTTGCTTTGATCTACCAATGTAGTAAAAATGATAGTGCGGGCTCTAAGTGACTGTATTTTTCTCTTACGTTTTTATCCTCTTTCTTTGGTTGGGGACTCAGATTATTTTCTGGTGGACAATTATTCTTTTACTTAGAGAATGATAGAATAATTCTTGTGCTGTCATGGCATTTCGTCACAAAAGATATGACTCCGAATGGGAAACATACCATTTCCAGAAACGTATTTCTAGCTAGAATTGTTGTCCTTGTAAAGCAGACGCCAAAATGCAAGAAATATCAAATCGACAAGTTGATAGAAGAGCATCGTAATGGGTGCTTGAGACTTCCGCCGTACCATTCTCATTTTAACCCTATAGAACTTGTGTGGGCTAAAATTAAAGGACAGGTAGCAGCTGACAATACTATATTCAAATTGTCTGACGTCAGGACACTAATCCTAATCCAGTCAGCGCTATTAAATATTTATAAAAGTTACTGGAAAAATGCGAGGACCATGTGTTGAAAGAGGAAGAGGATTATTGGAGAAAGGATGGATTTAATGTTTTGCAACCGAGAGCAGTCATCCACCTACTGGAATCGTCCGACACAGATTAAGGTCTGAACAGATCGCAGACCTTAATCCACGTGTACACCAACTGGGATATTTTGCTTTAAATATACAGACGAATTGCAGGCCCTAAACATTACAGCATCAGCATAATGCCAATGGTAACAGTTTGTATTCTATTGTGATGAATTTTCAATTCCGCAAGCCCTCAGCGGTGACAAACAACTGTATTGAAAACAACACACACACACACACACACACACACACACACACACACACACACACACACACACACACACAACGCATTGAATACCAACAGAAGAGTAATATTGCGGTGGAAACTGACATATTGTGTCATAACAAGAAACGTGAGAGCAAACACTTTGTCAAATTAGGGGACAACACACGTGCATACGAATCAATCTATAAACTTCAATGAAAAGAGGACCAACATCTTGGTCGTTAAGAAGAAAGCCCACTACAGAGACACTGACAACCATTTTCATAGTGCAAAACAGGTAATCATGTTCCGTCTCTAAACGGTAAACAGCAGAGTAGACAATCTTTCACGAAGTCTCAATGCGGGTCTGTCACCCATGTGCGTGTGAACAAACTACACAGACAGCTGAACAGATCCTTAAAAATGGAAACATGATGACTAAATTGTGGTATCATTTCTGGTCACTCCATACGCACATTAACGCACAGCTATTTGGAAACTTTCACGAACTCTATATAAAAAGCTAACACGAATACGTGTGTACACATTATTAACCAGCAGCTGAAGAAACAAGAAAGAAATGAAAAATAAGGTAAGAAATATATTCCTTCTACTTTCCTGTCAATTTACAAATTATTTACCCCATGCAGCTGTAAATTCTCTGTCTTTACTAATATTACACATTGCATCCCTCTCGGGATTCTCCGTGGTGAAGTGGTCAAGCCGTCTGACTCTGGCTCCGAAGGTTGTATGTTCGATTCCGGGCAGATTTTACGAGTGCATTTTTTCGGAGAATCCCGAGGGTCGTCGCTGGAGGTACGACGCTTTCCGCGCTGCGGAAAGAAGCTGAGCCATATGGGATAAAACCCGGTGCAATGCAGCCGACCCTGTCGATTTTAGGCTATTTCTTTCATTGCACCCACTCCCATACGAATCCGAATGTGTCATCTGAATTGGCGGGGCTTTCATTACTGTAAACACATTTGTTAGCGAGAAATCAGTAGTTTTTCAGCAAAACATCAAAGAAATGTCGCCGTTTTCGATGATTGTAAGTTGTTTTTGTACCTATCAAAGACATATTTCTTGGGTGAGGGTAAATATAAGACGGCTGGAAAAATTTCATAACGATTCAACAGACAGTTTTCAAAATAATTGATCGTGAATGAAGGTATTCTTTGCGGGACATACTATAGTTATTCTTCGAAACCATACACAAATAGAACAGTGTTACTTATTTACTTTTTTATTTACTTATAACAGTGTGTAGTACATAGATTTTTCAACAAGAAACACAGGACAAATAGATTGTGCTTATTTCCGTATTAATTTAGTACGTAATTTCTTGAAGACTGTACGATTTTTTAATTCACGAACTTTATATGTATTTAAACTATGAATGCTATATAAATCACATTTTATATATTTAATTACTAAAGTGTTAACACTATAACGAAAGCTTAAAGTGATCAGCCTTCTTCAGTTAAATTTTTCTAATTAATAGATTCATTTTGCAAGTATTAAAAGGGTATATTATTACCTTAACTTAATACTTATTATCTTAACTTAATATCTATTTCTTTAACTTCATGTATATTTTTAATAGCAACATGCAGTTTCATTGCGTGAGTAAAATGTGTACAAAAGACATTATAAATGTATTAAAATTGAGGGAATGCAAGACAATGTGAAAAATGCTACGCACATTTGACTCAATGTTATAAATAGTATTCGTCATCTGCAACACATGTGATTAGTGCCAGTTTTATATATGTAACTGTTACATTTACACTACACCAACTGGCATGTATCTAAAGATCATAGTTCGGTGATCAATCTCATGAATTATGACTATGCAATCATTCATGAACTGTGAAAACCGAATTGATGACACTTAGAGAAAGTTACTACACGGATTATAAACATACATACATGTTTGTAATTAACAGACAAAGTATCAGAAATAGACCACACACACACTCCACACAAACAGATAAAATACATCCACAATTATACGGGGAACGGGACACTATCCTACATATACAAGGGGACAAAAATAATTCTCAAGGGGGAAGCACTTGATACTACATGAATAACTGCCAATAAATCAAATCAAATCAAATCAAATCAACTTTATTTTAAAAGGGTCACAAATTGGGCAAGCAAGCCCGTCTTACATTCGGCCCTTCCAATCACTCGTCTTTCGTTCATCAAGAGCATTATACATTTACATAGGAAGAAAAATAAACATTGTGAAATGAATGATGTAAACATAAACAAGGCAAATTGCCATGTTATGAGGCCCATCTCCCACCTACCCATACATCACCCCACCCACACACACACCCCCACCTACCCACACACACGCACACCAAGGGACACATACATACCCCACCAACCGACCCATCCCCCTCCTGCACATCCCCCACCCACACACACTGCCCTCACCTGTTCCCCCAACCAAAACACACTCGCCACCCACAAACATTGCCCTAACAACCCACACATCCCACGCCCACCCACATACACATCCTAACCCACACATCCTCTCCCACTCACAACTCAAACCACCGATCCCCCAGCCACATCTCCATCGACCACATATTCCCCACCCATGGACACAATCCCCCACCAACCCACACATCGCACATCCACTCACACATCCCCAAACTATACACACATCCCCACCAACTGACATATCATTACCCCCCCCCCCCACACACACACACACATCTCCCTAACCACCCATACATCCCCAATCCACTAACACACACCCCACCACGCACACATACATCCTCCACCCACCCACACATGCCTTAACCAAATCCCCCATTACACAAACCCCCACCCACACATCACATACATCCCCTACCACGCAATATTCCCAACACACGCACCGCACACACAAATATCCCTCACCAACACATCCCACACAAACATACCACCACACATCCCCACCTACACACCACACACATATCCCCCACCCACATACTACACACTATTCCCACCCACACCCACACAGATACCCTTACCCATCCACCCCACATACTCCCACCTACACACACATACCCCACCCACATAATATCCCCAACCAACACACAACACACCTTTCCCCACCCACACACGCATTCCCTACACATCCACCAACACACACTCACTCACGCACACATCCTCCACTACGCACCCACACACCCCCACCCACCCACCCCAAACATCTCTCGATCACAATACCTCTACCCACACACATCCTCCACTCACTCACGCATCCCACCCCGACACATACACATCCCTCACCCACCTACACATCCCTAAGCCACTCACACACCCCCACCAACACATTCCCCATCAAAGCACACATCTCCCACTCACACACCCCACCACCCACACATACATCCCCCAGCCACCACACATCCCCTACTCACCCACACATATCCCGCACCTATACACACATTCCTCGTACCAATCACACAGATATCCCACACCAGACACTATCCCCCACCAACACACATCACCTCACCCCTACCACCACAAACATACCCCCAACCACACATCATGCAACATCCCCCACCATCACACCGCAAACATATCTCAAACCCACACACCATACACTTCTCCCCACCCGCCCTTGCATCCCCAATCCACCCAACACAATCTCCTACCCAGACAACCCCACCACCCACACATACTTTCTCAGACCATCCACACATCTCCACCCACATAAACACAACCCTCCGCACCCGTCCCATACACATATCCTCCATCCATACACACGTCCCCCACACCCATTCTTACTACCCCACTTTCACCCCCACACATCCATCCACACATCCCACCAACACCCACAAATATCACTACCCACAACACCCACACACCCCAACCCATCCAAACGCATAGACCCACCCACACATCCCCCACCCTCACATATCCCCACCACACTTACACACATCCTCCACACACACTCACGCATCCTCACATCTAGACGCATACACAATGTCTCCCGTTAGCATTGAAACTAGTATGAACAAACTCCCACACTTTACTCACACACATACACTGACAATTGTCATGAGCAGTCTCATAAAAATGTTAAACATATAGAAAAATGCGTACATAAAAAGTGTGTGACGTAAAAATAGTGATGTTCCCACACACAGATATACACAGAGAAGGCAGGCACACACACACACACACACACACACACACACACACACACAATCACTCTCACGCTCACTCATTCTGTCTCTCATTCACACTCACTGACTCTCTCACTCAAACTACAGTAATGAACATGAGTTTATATTATGCATGATAAAATCAAATGGTATTTAAATGATAATATGGATTCGCGTGTTACATAACATGCGTGTCACATGACATGGATCTGCTCAGCTCTCTCTCTCTCTCTATCTCTCTCTCTCTCTCTCTCTCCCTGTGTGTGTTCTTTTATATGCACACACTCACACGCATGCGCGCGCTCACACACACACACACTAACAAATCAACTCTCCCACTGTCTCACTCTCTCACGCTCGCTCACTCTCTCTCTCTCTCTCTCTCTCTTTCTCTCTCTCTCTCTCTCTCTCTCTCTCACTCACTATTTCCCCCATTCATTCACTCTGTCCATCTTCATTCACTTTAACTCTAACTCTTTTACTCTCTCTCTCTCTCTCTCTCTCTCTCTCTCTCTCTCTCTCTCTCTCTCTCTCTCTCTCTCTCTCTCTCTCACTCGTACACAGACAAACACACACCCTCACGCTATCACTCAATGTTTCACTTACCCTAGCGCACTCACTCACTCTTTTACTCTCTCTCTCTCTCTCTTTCTCTCTCTCTCTCTCTCTCTCTCTCTCTCTCTCTCTCTCTCTCTCACACACACACACACTAACACTCATTCACTCACTCACACAAACTCACATTCTCACTTATTCACTCCTCACTCATTCACTCACTTACTCTCTCTCTCTCCTCTCTCTCTCTCTCTCTCTCTCTCTCTCTCTCTCTCTCTCTCTCTCTCACACACACAATACTTCAAAAACACACACTTACTCTCTCAATCACACTATCTCACACATACACATACGCATAAATGCATGCACACACACACACTCCCTCACTCACTCTCACACATACACGTACGAATGCATGCACTGACACATGTCCCCACCATTTCTCGCTCAATCACTCTATCCACACACACGCATGCACGTGCGCACACACACATTCACACTCTCACTCTCTCTGACACCCACTTTTCTCTCTCTCTCTCTCTCTCTCTCTCTCTCTCTCTCTCTCTCTCTCGGACCCACACGCACACACATATATAGTGAACAATTATAGTTAAGCAATTATAATGAAAAATGATACCAGTAAATGAATTATGGTGGCATATAGTCGGTATGGATTAAGTATTGAACGAGTTTTCGGTTAAATGTGTAGGGACTCATTGGAGTTTTCAGATCTGGAGGAAGATCATTCCATAAGTAAGCACCAGAATAGGCGAAACATGTTTTGTATGGGTCCAATCTAGGCTTTGAGACATGTAACAAATTTAGGCGCTTGCTTTTCATTGCATGAGATTGAATCAGCGGCAGAAGATACTCTGTGGTATTTTGAGATATAATTTTATTCACTAATTTGGCTTTGTTGAAAAGGAAGCGCTTTTGAATTGGTAGAAGTCTCAGATGACTGTACAAATTATTACTTTCAACGTAATTTATGCCAGAAATCAGACGAATAGCGCGGTTTTGTAGAGAACATAGTCGTTTTAAATTGTATTTAGGGCAACCATCCCAAACTGTGGAACAGTAATCGAGATGTGATTGGATATCGCATGCATAGAATATTTTTCGTGTGATTTCGTCCAGGAAATGCTGAATTTGAGCAAGTTGGTAAACTTTTTGTGCTATTTTCTTGGTAAGAACGTGAACATGAGACATCCAGCTCAAATGGCTTAACAAATCAAAAAATCAAATCAACTTTATTAGGGTCACAAATTGGGCGCGCAGGCCCGTCTTACATTCGGCCCTTCCAATCACTCGTCTTTCGTTCATCAAGAGCATTATACATTTACATAGGAAGAAAAATAAACATTGTGAAATGAATGTTGTAAACATAAACAAGGCTAATTACCATGTTGTGAGGCCCATCTCCCACCTATCCATACATCACCCCACCCACACAACACCCCCACCTACCCACACACACCAGGGACACATACATACCCCACCAACCGACCCATCCTCCTCGCGAACATCCCCCACCCACACAACACCCCCACCTACCCACACACACGAGCACAAAGGGACACATACACACCCCCACCTACCGACACACACGCACACCAAGGGACACATACATACCCCACCAACCGACCCATCCCCCTCCCACACATCCCCCACCCACACACACTGCCCTCACCTGATCCCCCAACCAAAACACATTCGCCACCCACAAACATTCCCCCACCAACCCACACATCCCACGCCCATCCACATACACATCCTACCCCACACATCCTCTCCCCACCCACACCTCAAACCACCCATCCCCCAGCCACATCTCCATCGACACATATTCCCCACCCACACACACAATCCCCCACCAACCCACACATCGCACATCCACTCACACATCCCCAAACCATACACACACATCCCCACCAACTGACATGTCCCTACCCCCCCCCCCCCCCACACACACACACATCTCCCTAACCACCCATACATCCCCAATCCACTCACACACACCCCACCACCCACACATACAACTTCCACCCACCCACACATGCCTTAACCTAATCCCCCACCACACAATCCCCCACCCGCACATCTCATACACTCCCTACCACGCACTATTCCCAACCCACGCACCACACACACACATATCCCTCACCAACACATCCCCACTTACACACCACACACATATCCCCCACCCAGATACCACACAATATTCCCACCCACACCCACACATATACCCTTACCCATCCACTCCACATACCCCCACTCACACACCACAAAAACTCCCCACACACACATACCTCACCCACACAATATCACCAACCAACACACCACACACCTCTCCCCACCCAAACACGCATTCCCTACCCGTCCACCAACACACACTCACTCACGCATACATCCTCCACTACGCACCCACCCACTCCCAACCAAACATCTCTCGATCACAATACCCCTACCACCACACACATCCTCCACCCACTCACACATCCCACCCCGACACATACAACTCCCTCACGCACCTACACATCCCTAAGCCACTCACACACCCCCCACACACACACATCTCCCACCCACACTCCCCCACATACTTCCCCCAACCACCACAATCCCCTGCTCACCCACACATATACCCCATCCATACGCACATTCCCCGCACCCATCACACACATCCCCCACACCACACACTATCCTCCACCCATACCACCACAAACATACCCTCCACCCACACATCATTCCCACATCCCCCACCAACACACCGCACACATATCTCAAACCCACACACCATACACTTCTCCCCACCCGCCCTTCCATCCCTAATCCACCCAACACAATCCCCTACCCACACAACCCCGTCTCCCACACATACTTCCTCAAACCATCCACACATCTCCACCCACATAAACACACATCCCCTGGATCCGTCCCATACACATATCCTCCACCCATACACACATCCCCCACACCCATTCCAACACCCCTACTTTCAACCCCACACATCCATCCACACATCCCACCAACACCCACAAATACCACTACCCACCAAAACCCACACACCCCAACCCATCCAAGTGCATACCCCCACCCACACACCCCCACCCACACATATCCCCACACTCACACACATCCTCCACATACACTCACACTTCCTCACATCTAGACACATACAAAATGTCTCACGTTAGTATTGAAACTAGTATGAACAAACTCCCACACTTTACTCACACACATACACTGACACTTGTCATGAGCAGTCTCATAAAAATGTTAAACATGGAGAAAAATGTGTACATAAAATGTATGTGACCTAAAAATAGTGATGCTCTCTCTCTCTCTCTCTCTCTCTCTCTCTCTCTCTCTCTCTCTCTCTCTCTCTCTCTCTCTCTCTCACACACACACACACACACACACACTCTCTCTCTCTCACACATTCACTCTTCCGCTCATTCATTCACTCTCACGCATTCACTCTCCCGCTCATTCACTCTCACTCATTCACTCTCCCGCTCACTCATTCACTTTCCCGTTCACTCATTCACTCTCCCGCTCACTCATTCACTCTCCCGCTCACTCATTCACTCTCACGCTCACTCGTTCTGTCTTTCATTCACACTCACTGACTCAAACTACAGTAATGAACATGAGTTAATATTATGCATGATAAAATCAAATGGTATGTAACTGATAATATGACAGATGAGAATACACAAACATATGGATTCGCGTGTTACATAACATGCGTGTTACATGACATGCATCTGCTCAGCTCTCTCTCTCTCTCTCTCTCTCTCTCTCTCTCTCTCTCTCTCTCTCTCTCTCTCTGTATTCTTTCATATACACACACTCACACGCATGCGCGCGCTCACACACACACACACACACTAACACATCAACTCTCCCACTGTCTCACTCTCTAACACACAATCCTTCACACACACACACACACTCACTCTCTCAATCACACTCTCTCACACATACACATACACATGAACGCATGCACGCACGCATACACTCCCTCACTCACTCTAACACATACACGTACGAATGCATTCACTGACACATTGCTCAATCACTCTCTCCACACACATGCATGCACGTGCGCACACACGCATTCACTCTCTCCCTCTCACTGACACCCACTTTCTCTCTCTCTCTCTCTCTCTCTCTCTCTCTCTCTCTCTTCTCTCTCTCTCTTTCTCCTCTCTCTCTCTCTCTCTCTCTCTCTCTCTCTCTCTCTCTCTCGCTCCCACACGCACAAACATATATAGTGAACAATTATAGGTAAACAATTATAATGAACAATTATACTGAACAATTATACCAGTAAATGAATTATGGTGGCATATAGAACAAGCCGAAGCTAGACAGTGGGTACATACATCTTGGAAAATAGGTTGAATAGCATGTTGCGGGGACCTGGGTTAATAATATTTCCCTTGATGAGTCTCCATACAAAGAGACCATTGTCCGTGGCACTGTTTGGTGCTTGAAAGGGTTGCTATTTGAGGGTCACATCAATTATTTTAGTCAACGATACCTTGGTCCGGTAACAGTTCCCAGTAGTGAAATGAGCTAGAGATGTGGTCTCTTTGTCAACTACCCAAGAATACACCACTAAACAAACACCAGTGGGTTTGTGTTTCAAAAGTAGATCAGACCTTTTCCAAACTACAGTTGTCACCCCAACCTACAGAAACCATGACGACTTGGTGATTCCTTTAGGCCTCTGACCAATTAGTTCAAACTAATTACATAGATATAACCCAACGTGCCACTTATGAGTATAAGATAAGTGACAAAGGGGGAGCGACGGGAGCATGTCAAAGTCCCAGGAGTATGAAAGAGAGGACATATGACACGGAAAGGACATAGGTATAGCATGGGTAGAGTAGACATGACTATACATCCATTAATAGACATGACATGAGGTTTATAGACAGGAAAGTGTCCTTGAATGACAGCCCAACCTTGGACTGGACGACCTGAGACACCAGCCATCAACAGACGGTTGAAGAACTGGACGATATCCAGATTACCGAGACATCCTACTTGTCACTACTATTGCGGACAAGACGAGGTCAAGTACACGTGACCACAGACCGAGGGAAGAAACGGGCAGACTGGACTAGAGTGTGGTTGAGTGGGGATGTGTTTGGATATTTGTGAGAGAGAGAGTGTACTTAATACCTGACGCAGGAGTTTGCTAATGCTGAGAGGGTGTGGAATTTAATAGCCTGTGCGCTAGTATGTGAGATAACCTGCGAAACGAGAGCGCACGAGTGCATTGCTGAGTATCGTATTGTATTTCGCCATAAATTGTCATTAACGTAACTTGTTATTAACGTAGAACATATTCACGTTAATAAATACCAATACATGCACACTGTGTTGATCGATTATTCATGCATGTATCAATTTCTGTCATAACCAAGACTAATTAGCTACTGAAACGTTGACAATTAAAATATCCCAGTATTATTGCTATATCATTATAACCAATCTTATATAATGTTTCTTACAATGAGCTGTAAAAGTCTCCAATATAGTAGTAGTAGTATTAGTAGTAGTAGTAGTAGTAGTAGTAGTAGTAGTAGTAGTAGTAGTATAGTAGTAGTAGTAGTAGTATAGTAGTAGTAGTAGTAGTAGTAGTAGGTAGTAGTAGTAGTAGTAGCAGCAGTAGCAATAGCAGCAGCAGCAAGAGCAGCAGTATTTTTAGTGGTAGTGGTTGTGATAGTGGTTGTGATAGTAGTAATAGTAGTAGCAGCAGCAGTAGTAGCCGTAGTCGTCGTCGTTGTCGTCTTCTTCGGTGTCGTAGTAGTAGTGGTGGTGATGATGGTGGTGGTAGTTGTGTTTGTGGTGGTGGTGGTGGGCGTCGTGTTCATCGTCGTAGTCGTATTCGTAGTCATAGTCGTAGTCGTAGTCGTAGTTTTAGTAGTAGTAGTAGTAGTAGTAGTAGTAGTAGTAGTAGTAGTAGTAGTAGTAGTACTAGTAGTACTAGTAGTAGTAGTAGTAATAGTAGTAGTAGTAGTAGTAGTAGTAGCAGTTGCAGTAGCAGTAGCAGTAGTTTGCCTCTTTCAGTCCTGAAGGACTATAGTGTTGTGCTGTTGGGGAGGTACCCGAAAGCACCACTGGTAACTGTATAGTCCAATGCGAGAGTGGTAATCTCTGTCACAGTTTCCGCATCTGTAAGACGAGGCAGGTCCCGAAGTAAGTGACTGCGTGTTAAGCCTGTGCCGTCTTCCTCAGTTTGTTGGATCAGGTTTCGCTCAAAGAGCACCAGTCAGTTTCGTGCATCTCTTCTCTAGGACCATCTGTCTATTGCAACTCTTTCTCACGTGTCGGGATGTATGCCAAGGATTTTATTATCTTGTTTACACACATCCATATATCGCATATGGGGTCTTCAGGTTGGCCTCTTCCCTGTGGCTAGTTCTCCATATGGGAGATCTTTGGGAATACGTTCATCCTCCATTCGAAATACATGGCCCAGCCACCGGAGGCGTCTCTGCTTGAAGGGGGACTGCAATGTGGTAATATCCGCTCTTTCAAGCACGTGTTTGTTTGTTATATAGTCTTTCCACGATATGCCAAGGATACGTCTGAGACATATGATATAGAAGGAATTCAACTTTCTTGCCTGTCGTGATTACAAAGCCCAGAATTCAGCCATATAGAGTAATGTGCAAACAACACACGCTTTATATACTTGAACTTGTGTAGGCTCTGTTAGTCTAGTATTCTCCCAAACTATTTAAGTTAGCCTGGAAAGTGTTGTGGCTGCCTGTTAAATGCGTTTGTCGATTTCTGTCTCTAATGATTGATTGATTGATTGATTTAGGAATCGACATCACAGCATTCGGGGCATTCCCATAACTGCTCCGTCCCCATCCTCAGCAGCCAGCGAAGAGTTCCAACACTAATAGTACCAGTAGCAATCTAATTAGATTAGGCGAGTCCGTCTCGCCTTTCTTCTGAGCGTTGAGCGTCGGCCAGATCCCTTCGTCACTCCTCGTTGTCTCATTCTTGCCCAACCATGGTAATCCATTTGCTCCTCCGAGGTGTGCACGTGTTCCCACAAGGCCGCAACCACGTCTGCTTTGTCATGTATCAATACTCCACCAAGTTCTGCAGAGCCAGCCAATCTGTCCGCCTATTCATTTCCCAGCACACCGGCATGCCCCGGAGAAAAGATCCAGGCGATGCTTGTCACCCGTGACCTCCGAAGCGAAGGAAGCCACTCCGCACGAAGTCTGCCCGTCCTTACCCTCGTCAGCATGCTTTCTGAGTTAGTTACAATCACGATGTGTGTGTGTGTCGTATTCTCCATCCAGCGGAGAGCCTCAGTGACTGCCTCCACCTCCATTCTTAAGCTGGATGTTGTAATGTCTCTAATGAAAGATTATCTAATATTGTTGACACAAAATACGCAGACTCATGGATAACTATCAATTCGTAATTGGATAGTTTGATTGATGGATACACACCAGAATCGTGTTCCATCACTGTTGCTTTATTTAGGCCTGACGGTGAGCCCAAAGTCTGTGCAGGCGGATGCAAGCGATCTATATGCAGTTGGAGATAATCTTCTCCATGAGTAATCAGTGCTGCATTGTCTGCAAAAAGTAGTTATCTTATGCATATGGATCATGTTTTGGTCTTTGCCTTGAGTCTCGTTGGATTAAAATGTTTGCTATCAGATCTCGTATGGAGGTGTATGCCTTCAGTGTCAGACACAAATGTCTGTCTTTAGAGAAAGGCGAATAAGATACCCAAAAATCTCCCCCGAAGTGTCTCCACCTTGCTGTGGTGGGGGAGCTTGCGTGTCCCAGTGACCCCATGTGCTGTCGATGGATAAAAACTATATATCGGACAGCTGATGGGATAGGGGCCAGACTAAGCGAGACACAACCTGCTGCTCTGCAGGTAGACTGAGGATAGCAGTCAAAAGTTTAAATCAGGTGCACGAAGGCAGAAGTACTTGGTCCGGACACATACTCTAAGGCTCTCTGTCGAGGGCTGAGGCTGAACACCTCTAAGCCTTAAGCCCTCGGATGTGAGAACCGGGCAGATACTCACCTACCGAACAATAGAGGTGAGATACTGAGCAAGCTACATGCCCAGTTCAGATACTTGTCCGAAGGCTCTCAGTTGGGGGATATGAGGGGTCCCCGGATGAGAGGGCCTGGCTGCAAGGAGGTAAGGTGCTGAGTCGACAGCACATGTAGCCTACCTCGTGAGCGAGTACTAAAAGGTAGAAGACGTCCCCAGTCGAATGAAATGGTTACGAAAACTGTCTGTATCTAACTCTTAGAGTCTAGACAAAGGTGGAAAAACGTCTCGATAACACGAAATGGAACGCACGGCTAGCGACCATTGCGTGGCCCGAAGTCCGAAGCGAAAGCATACCTAGTGGATGTCGTCCGCAGGCTGACCGTTCTTGGTGTGTACTTGAGCGACCAGTGGCAAGCGAAATGCCCAACACATGGAAGTGAGGAATAAAAGCAGCCATGAGCAGTACGTGGCAAATCTTCGGGTGAGCCCAGTCTCAGAGCAATATGTGCCGGCTCTGCAATTATGAAAGCTTCCTTGGATAGCGGGGGAATGCCAATGGTCTGCCCCTGCCTTCCCTTGAGGGTTTATCGTGATGTCGATGACCGTTCTACTTTTACCAGCTGAGATGGGGACGACACCACAGCACTAACAGTCTAACGTCCCTGGAAACCCCGGGAAGGCTAACCCATAAAAATGCCTGCTGAAGTCGGATGTGCTGGCCTACGGGTGGAAATAAATCAGGCACAACGCAAAAAACGTTTGAGTGAAATATCTTTCGTGCTAGGAACAGCTCTGACTACCTACTTTCCTAATGCCGCTCTTGTTCGGAACAGCTCTAACTAGGTAGTTTCCGA
>JACEFZ010005937.1:137500-150000 GCA_014155875.1 Cepaea nemoralis | reverse complement strand
CGTGTGTCCTAGATTGTATGCGTGTGTTTATGTGTGTGTATGTGGGTGATATGTGGTGTGCAAGTCTGAAATGTGCGTGTGGGTGTGGTATGTGTAAGTGGTGTGTAAATGTGTGTTTGGTATATGTGCTGTATGTGTGTAAGTATTTGTTAATATGTGTGTTTAGTAGTGGCGTAAACATGTGGCGCGTGGTTATATGTATGTGCGTGGTGTAATATGTGTGTATGTGAGTATAGATATAGATATATATATAGTATTATATATATATATAGTATATATATATATATATATATTAATATATGTGCGAGTGATCAGCCGTTTGACTCGTGATCCGAAGGTTGTGTGTTCGATTCCGGCCGCACCCTTCGGTTTACGAGTTAATGTTTCGGAGACTCCTGTGGGTCGTCGCTAAAAAGCTACGGAGTTCGTGCTTTGTGCGACGCTTTCCGTGCTGCGGAAAGAGACCAGAGCCATATGGGATAAAAACCCGGTGCAATGAAGTCGACCCTGTCAACTTTTAAGCGACTTTATATATATATATATATATATATATATATAATATATATATATATATATATATATATATATATATATATATATATACTTTCTTCTTCTTCAGCTTTCCGAGCCATGTGAGGTTCTTTGCTGGCAAATACAATTCCCGTCTCCAGTTCGTGCTCTCTGGTTGAGACCTTCTTCTTATATATAGTGTGTGTAATGCATGGTATAGATATATATATATATATATAATATATAGGAATATATGATATATTATAATATATATATTATATATAGATAATTATATATATATATTAATATATAGATATAAATATGTATAATAGATATCATTATATATATAATATATATATATAGGTAATAGTATATATATATAATAGTATATATATACGTATGTTCGTGTAATGTATGATCATGTTTGTGTGTATGTGTGCCAATGCGTAGGCAGTGTATGCGAGGGAGTGGGTATTTGTGTGTGTGTGTGTGTGTGTGTATATGGGTGTGGGATAGGGTGGATGTGTGCGTGGGGTTATGTGTGTATTTGCGTGTGTATATTGTGTGTATGCTCGTGTGTGTATGTGTAATATGTTTCGTGTGTATGCGAGGAATGGCTATTTGATAAGCGAGAGGGTGTGTGTCTGTCTGTGTGTCAGTGAGAGTGAAAGAGAGTGTGATATTAAGTAAATGAAAGATGGAGAGAGTTACTTAATGGGTGAAATAGTGATTGAGAGAGAGAGAGAGAGAGAGCGAGAGAGAGAGAGAGAGGAGAGAGATAGAGAGAGAGAGAGAGAGGAGGATCAGCGAACGAGAGAGAGACAGTGGAAGATGGACTTGTTAATGTGTGTATGTGTAACGCACATTGTTTTTGAGGTCTATGTGTGTGTGTTGTGTGAGAAGAGAGAGAGAGAGAGAGAGAGAGGAGAGAGAGAGAGAGGAGAGGAGAGAGAGAGAGAGAGTTGAGTGCACGTATGTCCTGTAACATGCTATTCATATTTTGTATTTTTTCATCTTCACATTATCATGTTGTATGTATGCCACTTGATTTTATCATGTTTTCTATGTATTCTCATCTTTTGTATTACGAGGTATAATTGTATGCCTCTTGATTTATCATGTATAATATAACGCATGCACACTACGTGTGAGTGAGTGAGAGAGTTAGTGATGTGTGAGTGCGTAAGGGAGTGTGAGTGTGTGTGCCTGTATATATATATAGATATATATATATATATATATATATATAGATATATATATATATATATATGTGTATGTGTATGTGTATAATATATTATATATATATATATATATATATTAGTATAGTAGATATTATATATATATATATATATATATATATAGTACTATATATCGATATATATATATGTGTGTGTGTGTGTGTGTGGTTGCAACGAGCAATGCAAAAAAAAATTGAATTAAATTCCAATTAAAGATACAAAAAATATGCACAGACAAATCGGTGAGCTTACTGGAAAAAAAAATAAGAAGTAATTAACAGGGTGTTTGAAATCAAAAACAGGAAAGATAATATTAGAGGACGTATGCTATAATGAAGAGGTGGAATGAGTATATAAGAGAATTATATGAAGGAGAAAGGGCAGAATTAACGGAAGATAGTAACTTATAAGGTCCACCTATTCTGAAAGAAGAAGTCGCTGACGCTATGAAACGTATGAAGAAAGGAAAAACAGCTGGGCCAGATGAAATCGCAATAGAAGAATTAGAAGTATTGGGAGAATTTGGAGTAGATATATTAACCAAAATGTTGAATGATATTTACAGCAGTGGATAATTACCCAGTGATATGCTGAAATCTGTATTTATAGCTATACCAAAAAGACCAGGAACAATTGATTGTGAAGATTTTCGTACAGTTAACCTTATAAACCATATCACTAAGCTTCTACTCAGAATCATAATGAGAAGAACCAAAAAGAAAATAAAAATGGAAATTAGTGAAGAACAGTATGGATTTGTGGAAGGAAAGGGCACAAACAATGCAATTTATACATTGCGGACACTAATATAAAGGTCAATAGAGAAACAGAGAGACATATATTTGTGCTTCATAGATTATACTAAGGCATTTGATAAAGTAAAACATGATGAACTGATTAAAATGTTGGAAGATATCAACACTGATGGAAAAGATTTAAGAATAATAAAGAATATTTACTGGAACCAAATAGCAGCAATTAAAATGGGAAATAAAGAGGGTAGTTACGAACAGATAAAGCTAGGAGTACGACAAGGGTGTGTCTTGTCACCAGATCTTTTCTCCCTGTATAGCGAAGTAATAATGAGAGAGATCAAAGAGATGCCAGGAATACTAGTTGGAGGTTATAATATAAATAATATACGCTATGCAGATGACACAGTATTGGTGGTGGATAATTCAACAGACCTACAACAATTATTAGACGTTGTAGTAACAGAGAGTGCAAGGAAAGGACTCTCCTTGAATATCAAGAAAACAGTAACAATGGTAATATCAAAGAAAATGGTGACACCAAAATGTGACATTGAAATAGAAGAGAAAATCCTTAACCAAGTTGATAATTTTAGATACCTAGGGGCATGTATAACATCAGATGGAAGATGTACAACAGAGATTAGGAGCAGAATAGGGCAGTCAAAAGCCGCATTTCAGAAAATGAAGAGTATCTTATGAAATAAGTCACTATCACTGAATGTAAGAAAGAGAGTGCTGAAATGCTATGTAGTACCAGTTTTGCTGTATGGCAGTGAATCTTGGAATGTAAATGAACAAATTAAGAAGAAATTAGAAGCAACAGAGATGTGGTTCCTGAGACGAATGTTGCGAATTCCTTGGACTGACAGAGTAGCTAACAACGACTGCCTGAAACATGCTAATGAGACTAGAACATTATATACAACAATAAGACAGAGGCAAACAGCTTTCCTCGGTCATGTGATGAGAAGAGAGGCATTGGAGAACATCGTGACAACTGGAAAGATCGAGGGGAAGAGAGGCAGAGGTAGACCAAGAGAAGTGGATGGATTGTGACGGTGGCATGGAGGAATATCAGCAGCAGAGTTGATCCAGAAAACCAAAGACCGAGATCTATGGAGAGCCATGAACGCATACGCCAGCCGGCACGGCACTTGATGATGATGATGATGATGATGATGATATATATATATATATATATATATATATATATATATATATATATATATATATTATATATATATATATATATATGTGTGTGTGTGTGTGTGTAAGAAGAGAGAGAGAGAGAGAGAGAGAGAGAGAGAGAGAGAGAGAGAGAGAGAGAGAGAGAGAGAGAGAGAGAGAGAGAGAGAGAGAGAGAGAGTTGATTTGCATCTCTAAATTTGAAGTTACAAAATGTATATGTACAATGTTTCTCCATTTTCTTTACAATTTTGCGACAATGCTCACGACAATCGTCACTGTATGTGTGTGTAAAGTGTGGGAGTTTGATCATAATAGTAGATTGGGGGATGGGGGATGTGTGTGGGTGGGCTCAGGATGTGTGGGTTGGCGGGGTGGGATTGTGTGGGTGGGTGGGGGATTTGTGTGTGGGTACGTGCGGGATGTATGGGTTGGCGGGGAGATGCGTGTGTGGGTGGGGAATGCGAGTTTGGCTAGGTGGTTGTGGGTGAGTGGGTGGAGGAGGATATGTTGTTGGATGATTGATAGTGGGTTATGGGATGGGTGTGGGATATATGTGGGTGTGGGGATATGTGGTGGGTGGGAGATGTGTGCAGGTGGTGTGGTTGTGGGTTTAGGGATGTGTGTGTGGGTGAGGGATGTGTATGGGTCTGCGATGTTTGGGTGGATGGATGGGGAGTGTGTGTGCGTGTGGGTGAGAGATGTGTGGGTGAATGTGTGTGTGGGGACGTGTGTGGGTTGGGGGAGGGGTGCGTGATGGGGGTGGGTGATGGATTTGGGGATGTGTGTGTGGGTAGGGGATATGCCTGGCTGTGTTGGGGTGTGTGAGGCTGGATGGAGGATGTATGTGTGGGTAGTGAGGGTGATTGTAGTTGAGGGATGTGTGGATGGGTAGGAGATGTGTGGGGAGATGTGTGTGTGTGTGGGTGAGGGATGTGTCTTTGGGATGTGTGTGGGTGTGGTGTTGCGTGAGAGGGGAGCTGGGTGTGGATAAAGGATGCATGTGTGGGTGGATGGGGTGTGATTGGGTTTGCGGTTGGGTGAAGGATGTGTGTGAGAGTGGGGGATGTGTGTTTAGATGGGTAGTTGGTATGTGTGAGTGTGGGTGGGTAGGTAGGAGATGTATGTTTTGATGAGTGAGTGAGGGATGTGTGGGTGTTAGTGGTTGAGGGATAAGTACGTGTGTCTAGGGATGTGTGAGGGGATGAGTGTATGTGTTGGGGATGTATGTGTGGGTTGTGTGTGCGTGGATGGGAGGTGGGTGTTTGTGAATGGGGGATGTGTTGGTGGGTGGGGATGTTTGTTAGCGATGTGTATGGGCGGGATGATTGTGCGTGGGTTGGGATGTTTGTGTATATGGGTAGGGTGTATAGTTAAGGGATGTGTGGTTGGGGGATGGGTAGGTGCGAAATATGTGAGTTGACGGGGAGATGTGTGTGTATGTGTGGGGAATGTGTGGCTGAGGAATGTGTGTTTGGCTGGGTGATTGGAGGTGTGTGGGTGGAGGAGGATATGTGGGTGAGTGATTGTTGGTGGGTAATGGGACGGGTAGAGGATATGTGTGTAGGTGGGTGGATGTGTGTGGGTGGGGGATGTGTGGGTTGGGGAATGTATGTGTGCTTGGGGTGTGGGTGGATGGGGTGTGTGGTGGGTGAGAGGTGTGTGTGGGTGGGGAGATGTGTAGGTGTAGGGATGTGGTGGAAGAGTAGGGGCATGTATGTGTGTGTGGGTTATGTGTGTGGATGAGTGGTGGAGTTGGAGTGAATGGGAGATGTGTGAGTGGGTGGTTGATGTGTTTCATAACATAGTAATATGCATTGTTTATGTTTACAAAATTCATGTGACAATGTTTTTTTCCTATGCACTGTTGATGAAAAAGAAAGAAGAGTGATTGGAAGGGCCGAATGTAAGACGGGCCTGCGTGTACAATTTGTTACCCTTTGAAAATAAAGTCTGTTCGTTCGTTCGTTCTGTCTGTCTGACCCGGCCGGCTTCGCCCAGCTCCTGGTGGGGAGCATCTCATTTAATTCATATAAGTAGTCATATAAGCTCCCGTTCCCGTTCCCAACTATCTATCTATCTATCTATCTATCTATCTATCTATCCTCTATCTATCTATATATCTATCTATCTATCTATCTATCTATCTATCTATCTATCTATCTATCTATCTATCTATCTATCTATCTATCTATCTGTCTATCTATCTATCTATCTATCTATGTTCGGCCCGTTCCCGTTAAAAATATAGATAGAATAGAACAGTGGTTCCGAAGCTTTTTAAGCCGAGGGCAATATTTACTATTTCCAGTAGTTAAGCGGGTAACAAAGTTATAAAATTATAAAAGTCGTGCAATATCATTCTTACCTTTCTTAACTTTCGTCACCAATGTGCTAAAACAGTAAAGGTAGTCAGTGTCAGTCATTTTTTTTGGTGTAAAATCTTAAATCAATTTCGAAAATCGCTATTAATGTAATTAATTTACAATTGTAACTGTTCTTCATAACCAGTTACTTAAGTTCAGATGCCAGTTTATCAATGTCTGGGCACAAATCTGCAGTGCCCAAAGTCATAAGCGCAGCTAGGTTAGTGTCGGTGAGTCTGGAAAGTTGCTTGTTTTTTTTTAACATAACGATCATTGCGGAAAATCACTACTCGCATCTGTAAGTCGGTCCAAAACTACAAATGTACCTCTTGGCGAATGAATACAAGTGTTCGAATTATTCAGCAGGCAATAGTCGCCAAAATGAAATCATATGATCAGCTGAAGGTGAAGCAGGCAGCTCCAGAAATTTACATCTCAGTGCAGAATTGCATCTCAAATCAATTATTTCGTGCTAAAGGTTTTGATGTAATTGACAGAGCTTGGCATCAGGCAATAGGAACGGATTCATGAAGAAGGCAACATTATCCTATTCTATTGTAATCTTTTGAAATCTCGACTGAATCGAGGCCTCACGTGCCACTTTCTGATATATGTATGTATGGTATGTATGTATGTATGGTATGTATGTATGTATGTATGTATGAATGTATGTATGTATGTATGTATGTAAGTATGTATGTATGTATGTATGTATGTATGTATGGATGGATGGATGGATGGATGGATGGATGGATGGAAGGATGGATGGATGGATGTATGTATGTGGGTGTGTGTGTGTGTGTATGTGTGTGTGTGTGTCTGTCTGTATGTATGTCTGTATGTATGTATGTCTGTATTTATGCATGTCTGTATGTCTGTCTGTATGTACGTATATATGTATGTATGTATGTATGTATGTAGGTAGGTAAGGTAGGTATGTAGGTAGGTAGGTAGGTAGGTATGTATGTATGTATGTCTGTCTGTATGTCCGTATGTATGTATGTATGTATGTATGTATGTATGTATTTATGTATGTATGTATTTATCCATGTATGTATGTAGGTAGGTAGGTAGGTAGGTAAGTAGGTATGTATGTAGGTATGTATGTATGTATGTATGTATGTATGTATGTATGTATGTATGTATGTATGTATGTATGTATGTATGCATGCATGCATGCATGTATGTATGTATGTATGTATGTATGTATGTATGTATGTATGTATGTATGTATGTATGTATGTATGCATGTATGCATGTATGTATGTATGTATGTATGTATTATGTATGTATGTATGTATGGATGGATGGATGGATGGATGGATGGATGGATGCATGCATGCATGCATGGAGGGATGGATGGATGGATGGATGGATGGATTGATGTATGTATGTATGTATGTATGTATGTATGTATGTATGTATGTATGTATGTACGTACGTACGTAGTAGTAGTAGTAGTAGTAGTAGTAGTAGTAGTAGTAGTAGTAGTAGTAGTAGTAGTAGTAGTAGTAGTAGTAGTAGTAGGAGTAGTAGTAGCAGCAGTAGTAGTAGTAGTAGTAGTAGTAGTAGTAGTAGTAGTAGTAGTAGTAGTAGTAGTAGTAGTAGTAGTAGTAGTAGTAGTAGTAGTAGTAGTAGTAGTAGTAGTAGTAGTAGTAGTAGTAGTAGTAGTAGTAGTAGTAGTAGTAGTATTTGCCTCTTTCAGTCCTGATGGACTATATAGTTTTTCCGCTCGGGAGGTACCTGAAAGCACCGCTGGTAACTGTTTAGTCCATTGCGAGAGTGATAATCTCTGTCACTGTTTCCGCATTTGTAAGACGAGGTAGATCCCGAAGTAAGTGACTGCTTGTTAAGCCTGTTCCGCCTTCTTCAGTTTGTTGGATCAGGTTGCGCTCAAAGAGGACCTGTCCGTTTCGTACATCTCTTATCTAGGCACATCTTTCTATTGCAACTCTTTCTCACGTGTCGGGATCTATGCCAAGGGTTTTCATAGCTTGCTTACACACATCCTTATATCGCATATAGGGTCTTCCGATTGGCCTCTTCCCTGTGGCTAGGTATCCATATGGGAGATATTTGTGAATACGTTCATCCTCTATTCGAAATACATGGCCCCGCCACCGGAGGCGTCTCCTATTGACGGGGGACTGCAATGTGCTTCTTCCTCTTCTTTCGTTCGCTTGAAATATGTCTATAACTGAAATGTGTCTCTTCTATGAATTGAACTGTCTTTTTTCAGGTCACACAGCGGTCCATAGAGTTTATCTTCCATTGTCGTCTCTCTAGGCCAGAAGGTTTGCCTAGATATGTTATATTTGGGGCAGTCTTGGAGTATGTGCTCTGCTGTCTGCGACGCCAATCCACATGTGCACATGGCTGTTTCACCAGTCTTTAATTTTGTATACATGTGGTTGCGCAATCTATTGTGCCCTGTTCTGAGGCGCAGAATAATGACTAGTTCTGGTCTATCCATAACGTGGTAGTCATCTTGAGCAGGTTTTGGTGGCTTTCTGACTGATTTGATCAATCTTTAACGGGCATATCAGGCTGTTCTTCTTTGGCTCCTTCCTTAGCCAATTTATCAGATCTGTCGTTTCCAGGTACTCCACAGTGGGATGGTATCCACTGTATGGTGACCTTATGCTGACTGCTAAGTTCAGAAAGTAGTGTCCTTAGTACTGGCAATTTCCCTGACAGGAGTGCCTCGAGTACTTATTTTGCATCTGTCAATAGCACCACCGGTTGTGTATCATTGCTGGTATTTAGTAATTTCTCTGTTGCTATCTTGATTGCCTCAATTTCAGCATCGTAGTTATGGCAGTACTTTCCTGTCGGTACTCTAGATGTGTCCCTGATATTATTTGGGTATTCTATGTACACTCCCGCTCCTCCATTTCGAACAGCATTTTGTGCTGACCCATCTGTGTAGACTCGGATCCAGAGGTCCTGTGGGTATTCTTCATCAAGGAAGCTGATAGTGGCTGTTCTGCGCTGCACACTGTTCTGTTCTTCCTTGTCAAATATTCCTCTCACTTTTGTCTGGATTTGTAATGATAGTCTATGCTCATCTTTCCATGGAGTTCGCTCTGGAATAGTTGTTAGGGGGATTCCAACTGTGGGCAGATCGGTGGTTTCTCTGCAGAGTCGTTTGACCTGGTGGATAAAACTACTTCTTTTCAAACGCCCCATAGCTAGTTTTTCAAATCTGTTCTTCATAGGGTGGCCTGGCAAGCTGAGGAACTTTTCTGCTTGTATTAGCGTTTTCGTATCTCTGCGCTCACTCAGTGCTTGTGTCCTCCCCATCTTCTCCATTTCCATTATATGGGTTGATCTCATCCTCCTGTGGTGACTCTAAGTGCTTGATTTTGCACTTTGTCCAGCTCTTGTAGTGTGGGTTTTGATGCCGAACACCACACAGTTGACCCGTATTCCAGGTGTGGTCGTATGCTCTGTTGATAAACTTTGCTAACTATTTTCCCACTGGCTCCCCATGTGGTTCCACTTAGCTTTCTCAGGATGGCTATTTTCCTTCTGGCTTTTGCTACTGCTTTGTTGATGTGCCTTCTCCATGTCAGCCTGCCATCAAATGTTACTCCAAGGTATGTTGGTTCTTTATCTTCTCTTAGGGGTGTTCCATTTATCTGGATGGTCCCTGCCATTTGTTTTGGAGAGAGGGTAAATAGGGTGGTGTTGCACTTGTCAGTGTTTATGCTGACACACTATCTATTTGCCCATGCAACAAATGTATCTACAGCTCTTTGTAGTAATCTGGTGGCCACTGATTCATTTTCACGTGTGCTTCATAGAACCAGGCCATCGGCGTACATTGCGGCTTTAATTCCATGCGGTTGATTAGCAACGAGATCATTGATGAAGATTAGAAAGAGTGTGGGGGACAAGACTCCGCCCTGGGGAACACCGCGACGCAGTAGTACTTTCTTGCTCTTTAATCCGTCTATCTGTACTCGGGCTCTTCTGTTGTGAAAGTATTCTTTCACCCATTTGTACATTCTTCCATTGACTTTGCAGTTTCTCAGTTTATTCATCAGACCTTCTTTCCAGACTTTGTCAAAGGCTTTATTCAAATCTATCCATGCCGCAAGCACCAGCTTCTTCTCTTGGAATGCATCCTCAATTTCTTGAGAGAGGTAGGTTGTCTGATCTTCCGTAGAGTAGCACTGCCTAAAGCCAGCCTGCTGTGGCACAAGGATGTTTTTACTTTCAATGTACCACTGCAGTCTGTGATTGATGATGCGCTCCAGTGTTTTGCAGATACAGCTGGTGAGGCTAATTAGTCTGTAGCTAGAGGCAATGGAACTATCTTTCCCTGATTTTAGGAGGGGTATCATGATTGCTTCTCTCCAGACTTGTGGAACGCTGCCTAAGGTCCAACTGTTATTGAAGATCTGCAACAGCTGTGATTTGGCCTCTGTTCCTAGGTTTCTGATCATTTCATTGGAGATACCATCAGCTCCTGGAGACTTTCTTATTTTCAGTTTTCATATTGCTAGCTCCAGTTCGCTGATTGTGATGGGTGCCTCCAGAACCTCATGTACTATTTCCTTTTGTTCTGTATGTTGCCGTTTCTCTCGAATCTCTTGTTGTTTCTCTGGACTAATTTTGATATTGTTATCTTGTGCGAATGAGTCCGCAAAATGGTCACCTGCTTGCTTTCTTGTTAAGATGTTTCCATCTTTATGTAGTGCAACGTTTGATTTTCTCCCTGTGCCCTCATCGTTAAGTTGTTTTATTAGCTTCCACAATTTCCTTGTGTCTCTTTCAAAGTTCAGAGACTCTTTTTTCCTGCCAGCTTTTCTGTCTAGCCTGCAGCTTGGCCCTTTGAAATTTGGCTTTTGCATGCTGGAATTTATTGTGGTGCTCTTGGCTGGGTGCAGCCTCTGCTTGCTTTCTACATACTTCCACATCATTATGCAACTGTTCCAGCTCACTACTCCAGTAGGGTTTATATTGTTTACGGGCTCCTCTTGGTACTGTTTCTCGCGCTGCCTGTAGTATGCATTTCTCAAACTCTTCAAATACTTTATTCATGTCTTTCTCAGTGTTCAGGTGTCTAACCAGTTTGCTGGTACGATTCTTGTACATTGCCCAGTCTGCTTTCTTGTAGTTCCACCTCGAGAGGGTTCTGCTTTCACTTAAAAGCTCATTTCCTACAGTTAGAAAGACTGGTCGATGGTCACTGCCACCTAGTTGTTTCCCAACAATTCGTGTAATGTTCCACTCCAGGTCTGGTGAATGAAAAGCCAGGTCAGGTGTAGTTGTAGAGTGCCATGATTTCGAGTAGAAAGTATGTGGGTCGGACGGCTTGTTAAACAAGATGAATCTATTCTCATCCTGCCAGTCTTCCAGTCTCTCTCCTGCAATGTGCAAATATCCGCTCTTTCAAGCACGTGTTTGTTTGTTGTATAGTCTTTCCACGATATGCCAAGGATACGTCTCAGACATATGATATAGAAAGAATTCAACTTTCTTGCCTGTCGTGAGTACAAGGCCCAGAATTTAGCCCTATACAGTAGTGTGCAAACAACACACGCTTTATATACTTGAACTTGTGTACGCACTGTTAGTCTATTATTCTCCCAATCTCTGTTAGCCTGGAAAGTGTTGTGGCTGCCTGTTAAATGCGTCTGTCGATTTCTGTCTCTAATGAAAGATTATCTGATATTGTTGAGCCAAAATACGCAAACTCATGGACAACTTTCATTTCGTAATTGGATAGTTTGATTGATGGATGCACACCAGAATCGTGCTCCATCACTGTTGCTTTATTTAGGCCGACGGTGAGCCCAAAGTCTGTGCAGGCGGATGCAAAGCGATCTATACGCAGTTAGAGATAATCTTCTCCATGAGTAATCAGTGCTGCATTGTCTGCAAACAGTATTTCTCTTATGCTTATGGATCATGTTTTGGTCTTTGCCTTGAGTCTCGTTGGATTAAAATGTTTGCTATCAGATCTCGTATGGAGGTGTATGCCTTCAGTGTCAGACCTAAATGTCTGTCTTTAGAGAAAGGAGAGTAAGTTACCCAAAATTGAAGCAGCAAGCACACAACCCTGCTTTACTGCACTGCTGATGCTAAATGTTTGGGATGTTGAACCATCAAATAAAATGGCCCCATGCATATTTTCGTGAAATGAAGCAAAGAACCCCAATGGTTGGGTACGCTGAAGAAGATATATATATGTTGTGTTGTTTGTCCATCAAGAATGATGATGACCATTCATTTAATCCAGTGGGGTTGAAGGTATGGAGCCGTGGGTTCTAAGATGGCCGATAAGGCCTATTTTGGCTCGAAATGTTCTTTGACAATGTGTGCAAGGAATGCTTGACGTTTCTGGAGGAGGATTTCCTGCAGTGGTTTTTCTGTCCTGCCTTTTCTTCACAGGATGAAGAATGACTTGCGCGATGACTTGGATTAAAGTGAGGAAG
>JACEFZ010005937.1:127500-135000 GCA_014155875.1 Cepaea nemoralis | reverse complement strand
CTTGTGCTGGAACGGCCCGTGGTGAACGAAATGCCCAATATATTGAAGTGAGAATTCAAAGCAGCCATGAGCAGGACGTGACGATTCCCTCGGTGAGCCCAGCACCAGGTCGCTTTGTGTCGGCCCTGCAACTATGGAAGCAACCTTGGATGGCGGAAAATGCTATGGACTGTCTCTGCCTTCACTTGAGGGATGACCGAAGTCTTCGACTGTTCCAACTTGACCAGCTGGGATGTGGAACGTACCACAAAAGTGAGAGTCTCCAAGGAATGCTAACCTGGTCAAAACAGCATGCTAAAAGTCGGATCTGTTGGCCTGAGGGTTTCGACCCAAGGGTGCCTAACTAGACACACCGCAATCACATATGAAAACACACTCCGGATGAACGCAAAGAAGAAGAACCACTGTTTATTGCCTTCATCGACCTCAAAAAGACATTTGATTTGGATCAGTCGTGAGGGTCTGTTCAAGGCACTAAAGAAGATTGGCTACCCACCAACTCTTCTGCCCATTGTGGAATCGTTCCACACAGGCATGAAGGGTATAATCAAGTTTGATGGTGCAACTTCTGAAGAGTTTGAAATCAAGAGTGGAGTTAAGCAAGGTTGTTTACTAGCTCCCACCCTCTTTGGAATATACTTTTCACGTCTACTGAAATATGCCTTTGGTGATCAGGTACGGTGGTATATACATTCACTCTCGCTCAGATGGCGGCCTCTACAATTCTCAGAGATTGAAGGCCAAAACCAAAATTAGGAGGGTTTTGATCAGAGAGTTGCTTTTTGCAGATGGTGCTACATTTACTACCCACTCTGAGGAAGAATTGCAATGTCTACTATCTGCATTCTTCCAATGCTTGTTCTGAATTTTGTTTAACAATTAGCAAAATGAAGGCACAGATTATGTAACAAGGTGCACATGGGGAACGATCAATCTCTATTGACGATGCCGAACTAGAGATGGTAGACCATTTTACATATCTAGGCTCAGTGGTAAATAGCAAATTATCCCTAGATCAGGAAATCAACATCCGGATTAGTATGGAAGCAACAACAACGAAAAGGTTAAGAAACCGAGTCTGGGAGAACAGGAAGCTTACTTCCAAAACAAGAGTCCTTGTCTATCAAGCCTGAGTCCTTAGTACTCTTCTTTATGGCAGTGAAACCTGGACAACTTACTCACACCAAGAGAAATGTTTAAATAACTTTCATTTGCGGTGTCTGCGAAGAATTCTTGGTATTATGAGGCAAGACAAAATCACAAATACTGAAGTTGTGGAAAGATCAGGTTGTGTGACGGTTTATTCCATGCTCAGTCTTCGTAGACTTAGATGGATAGGACATCTTAGGAGGCTGGATGATGGTAGAACACCAAAGGACACCTTTTTTTGGGGAATTACAGAAGATCTCGTGTTTTTCTGTGATTTCCCGTGAATTCCCGTGAAATTCGTGTGGATAGTATTTTTCCTTTGGATTATGTGATGTTATTTCGTGTTCGTTAATTGGAAGTGTTCAAAAGAAGCCACGGAAGGCAGGTGGTGGATGAAATTATGAGGGCAGCCGACAGATATTTGTTGGTTATGGTCTCGAGTTTCGCGACGGCAAGCTTTCTCTCTTTCGAGAGACACTGATTGCGGTCACCCGGCCAGTATGGTCACTGCCATAGAGGAAAGCAACGGCAAACTACCTCTTTGAAACTGCCTAGTTTATTATGATTCGCTTAAAGACTGATCATCGCAAGACAAGGACAGAGACATTAAAATTAGGAACATGGAACGTTAGGACGTTAAACAACGACGGAAAATTAGAGAACATAACACAAGAAATTCAAAGAGAAAAAATTAATATATTAGGTATGTGCGAAACGAGATGGACAGGAGCAGGCATCAAGATACATAAAGATTTTAAGATTATTTATTCTGGAGGTGAGGATCGACATAGGGGAGTGGCAATAATTTTGGACCTGAAAACATCAACGTCTGTTCAGGGATATTGGGCCGTGTCGGACAGAGTATTACTAGTTAAATTGAGTGGCAGACCTTTTAACATAAATGTTATTCAAGTATATGCCCCAACAGGAGAGTCTAGTGAAGATAGTGTAGAGGAATTTTATAATGACATAGAGTCTGCCTTAAAGAAATGTAAAAATTCAGAAATAAACATCATAATAGGGGACTTCAATGCAAAAGTAGGATATCAAGGGGATAGATACACAGTAGGAAACTATGGTTTAGGAGAGAGAAATGAAAGAGGATACAGACTCGTAGAGTGGGCAAAAGAACAGGAAATGATTGTAGGAAACACCTGGTTCAAACAACACCCTAGAAGATTATGGACATGGAGGAGTCCTGATAGCAGGATTAGAAACCAGATTGACTACATTCTCATTAGCAGAAGATTTAGAAACGCACTAACAGAAGCAAAAACAGTTCTCAGTGCTGATTGTTATAGTGACCACAGATTACTCACAGGAACATTGAGGATAAAGTTGAAGAAAGTCAAGTATACAACAGGGAACACTAAATATGATTTGTGTACATTGAGTAATGACAAGGAAATACAAAACAAATTCAACATAGAAGTACAGAACAGATTTGAAATATTGTCTGATCTAGAGATCCTATTCCAGGATGTGGATGATCAATGGGAAATGTTAAAGAATTCAATCAATGTGGCTGCAGAAACAACTATTCCAAAATTAAAGAAGGTGGGTCGTAAGAAATGATGACTGAGGAAATTTTACACTTAATGGAAACAAGAAGACTCAACAAAAATAATCCTGCCAAATATGAAGAAATTCACAGACAAGTCAGAATATTATGTAGGAAGGCAAAAGAATCATGGCTTGAGGAAAAGTGCTTAGAAATTGAAAAACAACACAACAGTCAAAATACCAAATTAGTGCACAAAAGATTTCAGGAACTTACTAATAAAAGAACAAGTACATCAACAGGCTGTCTAAAAACTAAAGATGGCACAATCATAATAGAAAAAGATCAGATTCTACATGTAGTGACAGATTATGTGAAAGACCTGTATAATGATAACAGAGAGGAACAGTATGCTATTAGATTTAATAATGAAGGACCAGCAATTTTAAAGATTGAGGTTCAAAATGTTCTTAAGCATATGAAAGCTGGCAAGGCCCCCGGTGCAGATAACATCACAACAGAAATGATTAAAGCTTTAGAAGAATTTGGACTAGAGCAAGTCACTAGACTGCTGAACACATTATATGATACTGGAGATATACCTTCTGAATTATGTAATTCTGTATTTATTGCAATCCCAAAGAAATCAGGAACCTTAGAATGTGATCAACATAGAACAATTAGTATAATGAGTCACATCACAAAGATTTTGTTACGAATTATTATGCAAAGAGTGAGGAAGAAAATACAACCTGAAATAGGGGAAGAACAATGTGGTTTTGTAGAAGGAAAGGGTTCAGTAAATGCTGTGTATATGCTGCGAACAGTTATTGAACGTGCTTTAGAAGTAAACAAGGATATACATCTTTGCTTTATTGACTACACAAAGGCTTTTGATAGAGTTAGACATGTCAACATTGTGGATATGCTTGAAGATCTACAAATTGATGGGAAAGACATTAGACTTATAAAAAACATATATTGGAAACAACAAGCTGCCATAAGAATTGATAATGAAGTAGGACAATACCAACCTATTAAGAGAGGTGTTAGGCAGGGATGTGTAATGTCTCCAGATCAATTTTCCCTATACAGTGAAAATATTTTCAGAAATGTAGAAGACCTAAATGGAATCAGCATTGGAGGACGAAACATAAATAACATTAGATATGCAGATGATACAGTATTGATTGCAGACAATGCACAGGATCTGCAACAATTAGTAGACGCTGTGGTTGTACACAGTGAGCAGCTGGGGTTGGAATTAAATTGTAGGAAGACACAGGTTATGGTCGTCACTAGGAAGAACGAAGTACCACTAATGTAATATACAAGTAAATGGGAATATTCTTCAACAAGTGAATCGGTTCAATTATCTCGGAACAGTCATAACATCTGATGGCAGATGCCTTGAAGAGATTAGAGCAAGAATCGCCATTGCGAAAGTAGCCTTTAGCAAGATGAAAAACATTCTGACCAATAAAATGATGTCAATTGAAACGAGAAAAAGAGTGTTGAGGGGATACATAGAGCCTGTTCTTTTGTATGGATGTGAAACTTGGACAATGTGCAGTCAAGCTGAAAAACATCTGATGGCTGCAGAAATGTGGTTTCTGAGGAAAATGCAAAGAATATCATGGACAGATAGAAAAACCAATGACCAAGTACTACAAGAGACAAATGAAAATCGTAGATTGATTAGAGAAATTAGACGTAGACAGTCAAAATTTTTTGGACATGTTATGAGAAGAAATGGACTGGAGAACTTAGTGACAGCTGGCAAGATCGAAGGGAACAGACCAAGAGGAAGACCGAGAGGAAAATACCTGGATGGCTTGGCCACATGGCATGGACGAGACAGGAACACTGAGCTGATCCACGACTCTGGTGATCGAGTGAAATGGCGAATCATGACCGCCCACGCTTTCCGGCATGGCACATGATTGATTGATTGAAGAGATCTCAGGGTTGGCCTCTACTACGATACAAAGATGTGTGTAAGCGGGATATGATTGATACAGGCATTGACAATGCACATTGTGAGCAAGTCGCTGCTGAACGTGTTGCATGGAGCGCAAATATCAGAAATGGAATAAAGACAAATAAGACAATTATTGCAGATAAGCCACACACCGAGCGTGTGAGACGTAAGAAGGTGCATGATGGTGGAAATAACCACGTGTTGACATGTACCCACTGTGAACGGACATTTACAGCGCGCATTAGCCTTATCAGTCACATTCGCTACCGCGATAGGTAAAAGTTATTATGCCTTTTTAAAGCGCAAACTATCGTCTGTGAAGACGGCAAGGTGCCAATGTGTGTGTGTATGTGTGTGTGTGTGTATGTATGTGTGTATGTTTGAGTATGTGTGTGTGTGTATATATATATATATATATATATATATATATATATATATATATATATATATATATATATATATATATATATATATATATATATATATATATATATATAACAATCATACGAACGTGTAACATACCTGTGCTAAGACAAATTTAGAGATGAAGCCAACAAGCCAGTTGCGATACCAGAGATATGTCAATGACATGATCCGATGAGAACATTTTCAGTAATTAACGACATTAAATGGAAGATGTTACTTTATAAACTGAGTATTGTGTAATGATGTAATAACGTGACTTACATGGGGGTTTCTCTGTAGAAAAAGGAAGCTCTACATTATGTATGTATGTATGTATGTATGTATGTATGTATGTATGTATGTATGTATGTATGTATGTATGTATGTATGTATGTATGTATGTATGTAAGTAGGTAGGTATGTATGTATGTATGTAGGTATGTATGTATGTATGTATGTATGTATGTATGGATGGATGGATGGATGGATGGATGGATGGATGGATTGTTGGATGGATGGATGGATGGATGGATGTATGAGTGGCATACAAAAACGTCTCTACTAACATCTGTCTATTGAGGCCATTAAAATTACAAATCCCTAATAATTACTGTTTAAGTATCTTGCTTAGTGTAGGAGTAGAAAATAAAACAGCGATAGACTGACCGTGGTACAGCTTAACTTATTTGACTTTATTTTGGTTTATGCACCTAGCCAAGACCGGCGAATTTGAAAACAAAGACTAAAGAGGCCATTTCTAGTGAAGATAGCACACAAGAAAGTCGACCTTTCCCTTCGGGGATAGGTACATTTTGCTTTAAAAATGCATCAGTCTCTGCAAGCTATTGGTATGTTATATCTACATTAATAATACGTATTTATGTATTACATATACCAGTATGTTTAATTAAGAATTAGTTAGAATGATAATTCAACAATTCTTATAAACTAGAGTCCGATTAGATGTTTAGTACAGAAGCACATGTGTGGGCCACGCTGTAATTTTTCCAATGTTTTACCATTTCAAATCCCTATGTTAAAATCTTTTATAGGCATTATGAACTTATATCTAACTAATAGTGCTTGTAACCTATACATATTATGTGTACTGTAGAGTATCAACTCTCATGTCAGAAACTCTTCTCAATTTAGGAAAAGACTCCTGATTCATGCTTCAAAGAAGAAAACTCGTTTCTGTCAATTTCATATTCCTATGTTAAAACTTCTATGCATTGTGAACTATATCTCACTATCTATGCTTAGAAATCTGCAAATAATCTATGTACTGTAGAGATTGAACTCTAAAGAACATTTTCAAAGAAACATTTCTCAATGTAGGAGACAGACTCTTGATTACATACTTCATAGTAGAGAACTGGTGTCTGCCACTTTCAAATATCCTATGTAGTGTAAATTCACTGTTAAGGATATTTCTGAACTTGTTTTATCCATGCGGGGACATACAAATGATTACGCATATGCCTGACTCTTAGTTAGGGGATAAAATGCTTTGTCACATTCTAATCTGTAACTTAGTACTATAGTGCTAAATTTTAGTACAATCCTTTTGTTAACAGATTAGGAACCACTCCACATGAGTGATGAACATATAATCATTTCATAAAATATTGCTAGGGAAATGCCATGTTTGAGAATATAAATTCTAGAACAAAGAAAGTAAACGCATGATAAAATGAATGTTCGGATAGGATGTATCTTCAATCCGTATCACCTCACTGTAGTAGGAACAGAAGAGAAGATTGATGTGAATAAATTGCTTGCAATATTCAGAAGTCTGGACCATGCAGCATAAGTTATTCTAATAAATACACTCCGAATAATAGCAGTCATTGGCAAAATATATCACAGCGGTAACTTTCCACATGTACTGTACGCAGTGGGGCAAAACAATGTATGTTTTATTTTATGGATTAACCCCTGAAGAAAATTCAAAACCATTTGCTCCGGCATTAAATTTTATGATTATTATTATTATGTATGATTAGCATGTACTTAATAACAGAGAAATGTACATGTATGTTTTCTCTTATGAGAATTTTTCTCTGTTCTGATTGTTACTTTTTACTGGGAAATACACATTGTAATGTGACTCCTGTGGAAACATGAGATGATGTAGGAAATATGTGTATGTCAGTACTTAAGAAGCCAATGTTGAATATCCTTGGCCTAATGATGATTATAGTGCCGAAAGGAAGATGCGGCATTAGAAACCACAGAGATTCTGTATAGGCTATTCTCTTCAAGAATGAGAGATACAATATCAACATGTTGGATTGACAGAATGACTTCACTCATCTAATAGTCCCAGTAACAACAGAACATAATATAAAGTGAGAAAATACCTTACTCACTATTAAGAGTCAGAATGGCTCTACACCAAGCAATGAGGGACAGTGAAACGTGGACACCCACTCCTTTCCCCTTCTCCTCTTGTTGTTTGTAC
>JACEFZ010005937.1:0-122500 GCA_014155875.1 Cepaea nemoralis | reverse complement strand
AAGTGGATAACTTCAATAGAGAAGCATGCATATTTGGTGGCAGCATCAGATGAAGAAAAAATGAAACTTGCTTATCAGGCCACGACAGAACCGGTTTCTGTCGAAGAAAATTAGAGGCTAGGGTGGATGAGACATGGGAGCAGTTCAAGGATGATTTAGCCCATAAGTATGCTGAAATCACGGACCCACAACATGCGTTTTCAGTGTTAAGACAATCCAAGCAAAACACTGGAGAAACTGTACAATTGTTTAGTGATAGATTGATCAACCTAGCTGAGGAAGCATTCCTGGGACAGAACGTACGAGGGGAAGAAGTAGAACGGATGTTGGTCTGGATTTTTGTAGATGGTATAAAGTCAGATGGACTTAAATTTAAATTGATGAGAGAAAACCCTGCGAGGTTGTCACAAGCTGTAGATATAGCTGTACAGGAGGAGAATTTGAGAAGATTTAGATTGAGGGTAGGACGAGAAATAGGAACTGGTCGAGAAGACAGGATTGAAGAGCCCATGGAAATAGGACAAACAAGGTTCAGATGGAATAGAGAAAGAGGAATACAGATGTTGCAGGAAGGCAATGAAAATGATTATGAAAGAAGAAGACAAATGAGAAATCCTATAAGAGAAACAGTGGGTAACACAAATATAGCCTGTTGGGGTTGTGGCCAACGTGGACACATTGTTCGCTTCTGTGGTAACAGGCGTGTCCAGTCGAATACACAAAATAGAAATGTCAATAACAGATTAAATAGGAATTTTGAAGATAGACACAGAAGTTTTACAAGTCCAAGAACGCAGGAAAACTGGCGTCCCACTTACTGAATAGGACCTGCGGTAGGAGGGAAGATAATAAGGTCCCAAGATTTAAAGAATATTTTAATGACAAGTATAGGAGGACGAGTAGAAAGTGCTCTCAACTGGGTGAAATAAAAAAAAAATTTAGTAAATAAAACGGACCCCAGTTCATGCATAATAGAGATAAGCAAGTATAGAATTCGTACATTAATTGATTCGGGAGCTCAGGTTAGTGTAATCAAAGAAAGTTTTCTATACAAAATAATGAGAAATTTGCAAAATATTCAGGAGTCATAATAATCTTCACTCTGTTACAGGACAAAATTTAAAAGTAGTTGGGCAAACAATAATAAATCTCAAATTAGGAGGGATCAACGTGAGACATCTTTTTCATGTAGTGAAGGAGTTAAATAGGAACGTACTTATAGGTAGAGATTTCGTAATACAAAACGGTGTAAGACTTTTTTTTGATCTGCACAAATTAAAATTTAAGGATGTGTATGTAGATTTAGAAGAGGACATGCACATATCAGCACTGGTTAGAGTTAAAATGTCTACGACTTTAAAACCACAAACGGTTAATCTGATACAGGCGAAAGTGAAAAGAAATCCATATTATTTGGTAGGACATACAGTTAGAATAACTGAACTACAAAGGGAGGTGATTGATGAGCCTGAGTTAGAGGTTCCAGAGGGGATAATGACATTAGATAAAAACTTAACTTTTCCAATAATGATTATTAACAACACAGGTAGAGAAATTAAATTGTACAGAGGATGTGTAATAGCCAAAGTCGAACATGATAGTAATAGCATATTGGCAACAGATAGAGTAGAAATGCCGAGAATAAATTATTCAGAAACTCCCAGGGAAAGAATTAATAACAGACATAGACGCGAAAGAAAATGGAACGTGCAGAATGATGAATTGATCCATCCATTCAGAAGACATACATCTCAAATACATTCAGAACGACTTATAAAAGAGAATCAAGACGTTTTTGCAATTAATGACTTAGAATTAGGAAAAACAAAAACAGTTACGATGGACATAGATACTGGAGATCATCCACCAATTAGTTTAAAACCGTATAGAACACCTTTAAGGAATAGGGAAATTGTCGAAAAAGCAATAGAAGTCATGCTGAAAGCAGGAATAATAACAAGATCAAAGTCGGAATGGTCATCTCCGATCGTCATCGTGACCAAGGCTGATGGTTCACATCGATTTTGTTGCGATTATCGGGCGTTGAACAAAATCACTAAGAATGTAGCGTACCCATTGCCAGTGATCGACGATATTTTAGGCTTACTTAATGGGTCTACCTTCTTCACTACATTAGATGCAAGGTCAGGATTTTGGTGCATACCTATGTCCCCAGATGCCAAAAAGAAGAGTGCTTTTTGCACACACGCAGATTCTTACGAATTTTTACGAATGCCATTTGGAGTACGTACGGCGCCTTCTCACTATATGGTGTTAATAAATCAGGAATTAGAGGGCATGCACAAGTTTGCATTGGCATACATAGATGACATTTTGATCTACACAGCAGGAGATATACAAGATCACCTGAAACATGTAAAATTAGTATTTGATAGATTAAGAATACATGATGTTAAATTGAAACTTAGTAAATGTGAATTTCTAAAAACAGAAACAAAGTTTTTGGGGTACATTATTAATAGAGACGGAATTAAACCAGATCAGGATAAGGTAAAGGTTATTAGAGAACTACCTCCCCCAACTAACGTAAAAGAAGTTCGTGCGTTTATCGGTACATGTGGGTATTATCGTCGTTTTATTCCAAGTTTCTCAAAAATAGCAGAGCCTATTACTAACCTGACTGGCAAATACGCTATATTTAAGTGGGATGATGCATGTCAAAAAGCGTTTGAGTTTTTAAAAATAGCTTAACAGTAGTGCCACTATTGGCACGTCCAGATTTGAATAACAGCTAATATTGTATACAGATGCTTCAGATAATGCTATAGGAGCATGTTTGGTTCAACCATGTGAAGGAAAAGAATCTGGGATACCAGGAGTTAAAAATGAAAGACCAATATATTTTTTGTCACATAAACTTAGCAAATCTCAGCGTAAATGGTCGACTTTTGAGAAGGAAGCTTACGCTATCCACTATGCTCTTCAGAAACTTAATTATTATCTACATAACGAAAATTTCATTATTAGAACTGACCACATGCCTTTAAAATCTTTATTAGAAGCTCCAGTGCAGAACAGAAAAATACAGACATGGGCGTTGAATCTGCAGGGATACGATACTAGAATAGAGTATGTACCAGGTAGGAACAATACATGTGCAGATTTATTGTCCAGAATCCCTTATCCACAGACATCAGGAAACACGGAAGACGAAGGCGTACCCGGAAATAGACGGCCGAAACTGGCAAGTAAATATATTAGATTCTGCCATAATAAATAGAGAAGATTTTGAGAGTTTACCGTCGGATCAAGAATCAGAACCTAGAGCAGAAGACCCACATTTAATGCAATTTAATATGAAAGAAGAACAAGAATTAGATCCAAAAGTTCTAGAATTAAAACAGAAATTAAAAGAAACGGTTGAGAACAAGTATAAGAAGAATTATTTAGTTTTGCAGGATGACGGTCAGTTATATTACGTGAATGAAAGAAACGAACAGTTAAGGAAATATATTCCAAAACATTTAGAAAGTGAAATTTTAAAAGCATATCATTATGAAAATGGTCATCTTGGTCGTGATAAGTTAGTGAAAGCACTCACGAATAAATATTATTTGCCGAACTTATTTAAAACTGCTTGTAAATACGTCGATACGTGTGAAAAATGTAGATTAAGAAATATGAAAACAATCAAATGTCCCTTACAAGATACTTGTCACCGCCTCACGTTCACATATAATAAAGGGCTGCAATTCCAGCCCAAGGGAAACCATTGAGTCGAGCAGGACCCGAGTAATCTAGAACCTTCTCGAAAGAGATGGTCACTAAGTCCATGATTCCGTGGACACTGATGTGGCCCGCCGAATGCGGGGTCCACGAGGAACTCGGACAGAGTTACCGCCCGTGTCGAGTTAGGACACGCGGAGACGGGCAGAGGACAAACGGACTGGAGAGAGACAACAAGGCCTGCCTGAGAGGGACTCATAGATATTCATAGATATACTTAGGCTAGATAGTGTGCTAGATTGTTGTATGACAACTATAAGTTTGATGTTTAACTATCTGTGATATGTAATATAAGAGAGCGCGGGTCTGTTTACCCACTGCGCCAACTGTACACTTCATACAATAAATGTTCTATATCCTAGCGAACAGTGTATTGTTGCCTGTATGAACCCGAACCATTATTTAGATAAGAGTAAGACCATGACTGATATTCCACAATTTCCAATGCAGAAAGTGAGCTTAGATATATCAGGTCCTCATCGTAGAACACTATCGGGGAATTTATATCTACTACATATTGTAGATTGCTATAGTTTATGGCCAGAAATTTATGCAATTCCAGATAAAACAGCAGATACCATCATTAATATTTTTTTACAGGAGATCATACCAAGATTTAGTTGCCCACAGATCGTACTCACAGATAACGGTAAAGAGTTTGTGAACAAGAAATTTGAGAAGTTATTACAAGATTTGAATATAAACCATATAAAGACCTCGTATTATAGACCTTCTTCAAATGCTAAAAACGAAAGACAATATAGAACATTGTATAACATTATAGCAAAGATTGTCGATTAACATGAAAAAGACTGGAACCTATTCCTGGGACCTGCACTAAGCGCAATACGCACAAATTAAAATGAGAGCACAGGGTTTACACAATTTTATTTATTGCACGGGAGAGAGCCTATACTACCTATTGACAATCTGTTAAAACCAAGACGTAAATATATGGGGGAAGCATTTCAGGAAGTTATTATGCAAGAAATGCACAAAGCGCATGTTAGGTTAAAGAACAATATAATTAAAGCTAGAGAAAGACAAAAAAGGTACAGAAACGAAAATACACAAGTACAGGAATTCAAAGTAGGTGATAGAGTTTATTATAAGAAGCATAGAAGGAACTCCAAATTTGATGCTCATTGGATTCCAGGTTATTATATTTTAGAAATGTTAGGTACTGTATCATACAGTATAAAGAACCAAATCACAGGACATGTAGCGAGGGCACACGTAGAACACTTAAGAAGAGATAATGATGATAAGGGAAACAATAATTATAATAATAATTATTATTCAGACGACTTATACTCAGATGGACAAATCGGCAGAAGAGCTACAATACCCCCAGATTTTAGAAAAGATCCGGTACAAAGTCAACTAATAACAACACCAGTTTATGATGATACTCATGAACAGACAATACCTAAAACGTTGATAAAAGAAGAGAAAAATACGTATGAGGGTTATTATGATAGTGTGGAATCTATGGAAGAAGAGGTAAACGCTCCAATTAAAAATACTAGACAAGCAGCGAAAAGGAGAATAGAGAGACAGAGAGAAAAAGAAGTGAAAAGACAGAGAAAAATTAGAGAACATTCATCAAGAGGCGATGACATGCCACTACTAGAAAGGTCGTTAAGAAATTATGATAGACAAATTAGATTGGATATAGAAAGGAAAAAATTAGCGGCTGCTAGCAATAGACATACAGATGAAGAAGAAGGAATGGATGAAAAGTCAGAATCTAATAGAGATAGTAGCATGGAAAAAAAATATTTCTTTACGAGAGGAGGAAGACATTGATGTGGAGATATCACTTATTCAGAGAAATCTGGAGTTACTGAGGAAATGGAGGTATTGGAAATAAATAGATAGAAAAAGCTGCAGATGGCAAGATGAAAATTGTGTGCTTCAAAGAGGAAATTGATAGTAGATGAAATATAGTAGCTGTGTATCACAGGTGGTTGATAGAAACTATTGGCAAATAGTTTAATTGATAGTTGTGCTGAGTGGTCTTGAGGAGATGATGTGGTGTATTTTATATATACGATATGCTGCGTATTATGGATGTAAATTTTCGTCTGGTCTTGAAGATGTATTTTTATTGACATTTGATTTTGAGATTAGACTTGTTGAGTTTTCTGAAATAGATAAATAATTTATTGTTAGTCCGTAAAAGTGACTAACAATGGATAGGATGTATGTCATATTATGTTTTTGAAATATATTGTTCTTGGAATGAGTTGATTACCTTTATTTGATATGAGGGGAAATAAAAATTATATTTAAAAACCTGGGGGGGGGGGAGGTATGATATCCTGTTGTGATTTTAATTTGGCTTGACTCATGATTTAAGTTAAATTGTCTTGTGTGTTGAATAGTAATTACCTTGTTTATAAATATGTTGAAAATGGTTTAAGTTTAAGTTTAGTTGGTTGTGTCTAGAATAAAGGCAATACAGGGGGCTTTATTTAAAACCCTTCGTTCAGAAAATAGTTAATAAACTACTGAGGACTAGAAGAGAGACACATTCTCCTTATGAGTAATGACTTAAAGGTAAATATGAGTACCTTGTGCTGGGAGGAAGACTGCTGTGCTAATCAGCATCGGTGTGGTAGAATAATGAAGTTAATCATATAGTGTTGGAAACATATGCCATACTTAAGTGACGGGGTTCCTACACAAATAAGAGGGTTCTGGGGAGTTAAAATAGGAGCTGCATTAAGTCAGCGTGGATTAAAGGTATATGGATTGTATGCCATATTATACACGTGATTAACGTCTAAAGAGGCTGTGATAGTTAAACAAATATAAGAGGATGGTTGATGGAGAGTAGATATTAAGGGGGCTGTGAATGGCAGTGCATATGGTTTGGTATAGGGTTAGATACATATATAAACAAAGATGATTGTCATGGGATCTGAGAGGGTAGAATATAGGAGCTGTGATAAAAAGCGTTAATTAATTTAAAATGTTCATGGAATATGAACATTGTTATTGGTTTCATGGTTGGACGTGAGATACGTGAAATATGGGCAGGGGTGTGGATGGCAGTACAAATATTGAGTATATAGAATAAATTTTGGATCAACTTAATTTATAACGAACAGAGATGTAGCTTTATAAATCATAAGATGTGTTTTTGAAAAACTTTTGTAAAAGTTTTTACGTTTGAAAGGGAGGTAAATGTGATTGTTCTTGACTACTTCTTAATATCTTCATAAATTGGGTGCGCACCGCTTCTTTTTCTATTCCTAGCCCCATCCTTTCTATATATCCTGTGTTGTGTTGTGTTGTTAATGTTGAGAAAGAATGAGAAGTTTCATAATGCCAAGTGTATACCAACGATTTTTATGAACCATTCTTATGACCTATATTTTTGTAATGAAACTTTCAAGAGTCAGAAACGAAGAAGAAGTATAACTTCATAGCGATTTGCTATATGGGACAATGATAAGAGACAAGTGGAGAATTAGTAGAAGTGAAAGTAGTTACTTAAGGTAGAGTTACTTTGGGATGGCTTGGAGAAAAATAGTGGGGGTTAAGGATTTGATGAGGGAAAGGATGTTTAGAATAAGGGGGTTAGGGGTTAAGACTTTTGAAGAAAAGTCTTTTTAAAGAAAGGGAGGTCTATAACAGAGTGAGTACCATCTCTGTTAATAGGTTTGATGTGCAAGGTTTGGGCACGGTTGAGCATCCTATAAGAAAGTTACTAAGGATGCTCAAGCCGTGACGTAGGGTTTTTGGGGAAGTTAGTTACAGCTAAGGTCCGGAGAAGTGAACATCATACCTTGTAGTCTGTGTATTATTCATCGGCCTATTATGTTAAATAAAGCTTTTTAGAAGATACCATCAGGACTCGTGTTATAAGTGTCCCTGTACCTGTACTGTTACAGTATGTATGTATGTATGTATGTATGTATGTATGTATGTATGTATGTATGTATGTATGTATGTATGTATGTATGTATGTATGTATGTATGTATGTATGTATGTATGTATGTATGTATGTATGTATGTATGTATGAACGCATGCACAGTGCACAAGCGCAGAGAACTGTGTATGCATGAGAGTAATGGGAGTATAGAGGATTCGGCCAGAATGTAAGTGGAAAAGTCAGATGTTTGAGGCGGCATATTAACATGGCGAAAGTAGCTTTTAGCAAGATGAAAAACATACTGACCAATAAAATAATGTCAACAGAAACGAGAAAAATAGTGTTGAAGTGCTACTCAGAGCCTGTACTTTTGTATGGATGTGGAACTTGGACAATGAGCAGTCAAGCTGAAAAAAAAAAACATCTGATGTCTTCATAAATGTGATGTTGTTTATGAGGAGAATGCAACGAATAGCATGAAAGGAGAGAAAAAAATGACCAAGTACTGTTTTTTGGGGCATATCCTGTATAGGACATCGCTTTCAACATCATCATCTTTCAGCTGATTATTAATATCTTGGCAAGATTACGCGGAGTAGTCTGTCATTGCTTTCTGAGAGACCAGCACATTTAACCCATTAGTTACCGACGCGGAGAGAACCGCAACCAATTCTCGCGCACGTCACGTTACTCACGAGAGAATACGGTTTTACGGAGAAAGTCGTTTAACCGCTCGACCAGGGATACCGGCAATGACCAAGTGCTACAGGAAACAAATGAACATCGTACATTGATGTGAGAAATTAGGCGTAAACAGTCAAAGTTTTGTGGGCATGTTATGAGAAGGAATGTATTGGAGAACTTCATGGCAACTGGAAACAGACCATCGAGAAGACTGAGAAGTAAATACCTGGATGTCTTTGCCAACAAGGCATTGTCGAATCAGGAACACTGAGCTTATCCACGACTCTGGGGATTGAGTGAAATGGCGAGTCATGACAGCCAACGTTTTCCGGCATGGCACATGATGGATGAAATAACATTGCTCCGAGAATTCGCAGATTGGCCTGCAGACTGCACTGAATGGGAGGTACAATAATTGATCCTCAGCAATTCGCAACCTGGCGATGTGATCATCTGCACGGATGGCTGTGTACTAAGACGTAAAAGAAGTTCTCGAATGTTCGTGATGAAGTTTAATGGACAGTTTGTACGTGCAGGAGAGACTAGCTTATGATAATACAATATATAGTCTGAGAATGGAAATGTAGACAATCACGGCAGCGTTTCACTTATTGGAGGACAATGAGCGCACACATGTCGTAATTGTAACGGACTGCAACAGGTACCATACGTAATGGGAGTGCCCGAAGGCTTTTGAAGGTGAGTGGTGTGTTGTCGGTTCTTGAGTCAGCTCAACTCAACAGCGCGTGTCATAGCATAGAAGAATGTAACTGCAAGTAACCCGTAAGCACACCGATTTGCATTACCTACATCCGTATACGCAGCTAGGAAATCAGAAAATATGTGCATATGCACAATATGACACCTGACATTTATTTTGTATCACGGAAACATGCCAATTTAAGAACAGCAACATTCGTTGTCTAATTATATTAATATTTGCAAAGATAATTCACCTGCAACCCCCCGAAAAAGAGGACCTGAAAATAAAAATAAATAATCATTGTTTGAATATATGTATATAAATAGTATTTTATTTTCAGTTGCTTACATACATACATACATACATACATACATACATACATACATACATACATACATACATACATACATACATACACACATACATACATACATACATACATACATACATACATACATACATACATACATACATACATACATACATACATACATACATACATACATACATACATACATACATACATACATACATACATGCATGCCATGCATGCATACATACATACATACATACATACATACATACATACATACATACATGCATGCATGCATGCATGCATACATACATACATACATACATACATACATACATACATACATACATACATACATACATACATACATGCATACATACATACATACATACATACATACATACATACATACATACATACATACATACATACATACATACATACATACATACATACATACATACATGCATGCATACATACATACATACATACATAATACATACATACATACATACATACATACATACATACATACATACATACATACATACATACATACATACATACATACATGCATGCATGCATATCCAAGATATTCTGATATGCATACATACATGAATGCATGTATGCATATCCAAGATATTCTGATGTATGTATGTATGTATGTATGTATGTATGTATGTATGTATGTATGTATGTATGTATGTATGTATGTATGTATGTATGTATGTATGCATGTATGTATGTATGTACGTATGTATGTATGTATGTATGTATGTATGCATGCATGCATAAACTAACAACCCTAGGTGGGAAGTCACAACAGCACTAGATGAGAGGTCACAACGACTACGTTATATGATCAATAGAGGAAGGATACAGGTAAAGTAAATGCATGGATGCATTCTGTAGCATACCCTTTGCAGAACCTAGCTCCCATAACAACCTTCAGGGAAACGTCTCGGTCATAAGCAAGACGCACCGCAACCGATACACCCATCTGGAGATCATCTGACACATCATGCATCCATCTTCTCTTTGGCCTGCCTCTTCCTCTCGTCTCGAACTTATACCCTTACATTATTTTTCTCTCCAAACTTTGATGACTTTTCAAGTCACCAAAATAATTCCTTTTTCTTAGTTATATCATCTTTTGCAGTCAGCCTTCAATATGCATATCCAAGATATTCTGTGAACACTTCTATAACATTTATATTCAAAGGCATTGATGCGATGTTCATCTTGTTTAGTAAGTGTCTAGGTCCCACCGGCATATGTTGCAATAGGAAAGATGCACGTTCTTTACCATATAATATGTGTAGGTATAACTATCTGTGATATTCTATCGCTGTTCCCCCACAGTTTTTCTAGTGCTATCAGGAATTTGATAAAACTTGTGCATCAAGGCCTGCCTTACTGAGAATTATGAAACTGCAGACAACCTGTTTACATCAGCATTATTAATAACTCCTAGTGATACCCATTCGGATTCATATTATAACACCGACCAAGCAGATTCTGGGGATTTCTGGAACATGGTGACAATTTTAGAATGCATCCACGTCTAAACGGAGCTATTTTACTGGATAATCCTGCCCGGCTTGGCTGCCGAAATTTGAACTGGCCCGGCCATAATGTTAAATCCGACAGTTCAGTTAAAATTTGCAGAAGCAATTATGATCTATCAACGCAAGCCATAATTGTGTAAACAGAAAGACATGTTAGTCAGATTAAAATTACCGTGGTAGATAAGTGACATTACTGTGCGAATATGTGTATATTTCAACTTGAAGGAGTTATCTAGTTAGTGTGTAGTAAGTAGTGTGATTTCTGCAGTATGTACCTGACGAGATGCAGCGAAATATGCAAGGCAATAAATCGTGCAATCTATTGTTTGTGTCTTCGTTATTCAAGTTCAACATGTGTCTCCAACTGGGCAGGTTTTGCATATTTCGTATGGGATATAATTATGTGATCTGTACTCTCACGATTTCGATGTAAGCTAAGTCTACAGATGACAAATCTCGTCGATGTCTGATGAACTATTGTGCAGGTAACATGTTTCTCTATGTGTAACATGTGAAATTGTAAAATCAGCGTTTCACTGAGAAGATATATAATGATTGCTCGCTTTCTGGGAATGATTCTGCAGAATAAAATGCTGTTCCACTGAAGGATCTACAAGGCTTAAATTCCATTTTATATTAATGATTTTATGTGCGCTATGTGATTTTCGTCTCACTATAAATGCTCAGCATGAGCATTCTTCTTTCTGCAGTGGAATTTTTTTTAAAGGGTCTGTGTCTCAAACTAAAGTGCACTTGAAGGGAGAAATGTGATTCTCAACTTTTCACATCTTTCTTGAATATACCATGAAAATTAGAGAGTGATTGCAATGTTTCTTTTCTGGGATTATTGCACATATTGGAAATAAGGATAGGTATATGGTGCAGAACTTTGCAGGACGTTGAAGTCAATGCCAGCATTGTTCATCTAATGTTTATGACATGGCAGGCTTTTGCGTTAATTGATCTGCCAAATACTTTCCGAACGATTGACTTATACCTACATGAATGATCGACGTCAAGCTGTTCGCTGCTGAATGTCGTGCAACTATAGCACTTTGCAAAAGTGGGCAGGATTTCGAACAACATCCTTAACCCCTCTCCAAGGAGACAAGCTGGGAAGGATATCACTTTCATGTGTTCGAATCTTCGTGATGTTTATAAAGAAATAAAGATCGATGTGGTGGTTCTCTCATTATTTCTTTAGATCATTATTGAATGCGATGATCTATATATTTCTCATTTGTGAATGTATATCATGCAAATGTTGATTAAGTGTTATTACCCTGACTGCTGGAAAAATATGGTGTGTGTTATAGCGTCCCCCACCACCCCTCCCCTTGGAATCTAATATCTACGTTGTTGCACAACTGGTTGACTACAACAAGTGGAGTAATGACTCATTGGGTTCCATCACTTTTCGGTGAATTATCATTAGTTGTGCCCAAGACATTTATTATGGACATTGTTACTTTATCTTGTGCCGCGATGAAAATGGACTTTCCTAGATTCCAGTGTGAGGATTATCTTAACCTTGGAGTTTTATGTGTGAAGAATACACAAGTCTGTTAGATTATGATCTGAAAGAACTTTTAAAAATAAGTTTAGTGGAGATGATAATGGATTGTCAAACTGGATATATTTATTTTATCAATGTCTGATCTTGGGATTATCTTGCGTTATGTTTTCACATTAGGTTTTGTATTTATTTTTTTTTGACATGCAGATCACAGGTCTTCCCAACACAAGCAGATTTTCCAATATATTGTTTTGATTTAGATCATCTAGTTTGAGTCTATTCGTTGTTGACTATTTGGTTAGTATTTGTTTACTACAGGTGGCATATTACACCCTGTTCAAAAATTATTTGGAGATCAACCTGTGGGTGGATAAACACATGCGGGAAAATGTTCTTTGCAGATGGAGCAGTCTCCTTTTTGTCTGCAGTAACTTTCCAGGCTCTCTACTCCTTCTATAGGAGAACTTAACTTCGCACATTTAGTGTTGGAATCTTACAATTTCTGTCTTATTCCATACTTGGGGTTCGTGAACCGATTTACGTTTTTCTTATGAAGGCTGACTAATATGGATTGGTACCCCATTCCTTCCATTATTTCCTTGTATGCCACACTGCCCCACGCTGCATCATTAGCTAATAGTATTTCTTGTATTTCATGATTACCGATGTTTAGGGCATCATATTGCTCTTTGCTTATTACATCTCTGAAATTTTATATTTTATGTTTGGCGTACAGGTTAAACAAATACGGTGACAGTGCACAGCTCTGATTGAACCTTGCTTGATGTCAAACCAATCTTATGTCTCGCCATCTATTCATGTGTTACATGCGATGGAGAGCTAATATTCCTCATGGTTTCCAAATGTTTCTGATGTTGTACACTGTCAAATGCTTTTGAATAATGCACAATACATGAGACTAGGTTTACATTAACTTATCTACACTTCTCTATTATTAAACGCATGCTGAGTATATGATCTCTAGTTCTTCTTCCTTGTCGAAACCCAGCGTAAATCTCTTCTTCCAATTTATTACGAAGTCTTCCCATTATCATTTTTAGTAGAATCAACTGTTCCATAGCTGGTGCATAATTTCAGATTGCCCCCCTCCCTTTTTTTATTGGTATTGGAGTGAAGATAGTTATCGTCTAATCTTTTGGCCATATACCATTTTTCCATATCTTTTTTACACAAAACGGGATATATTTGTATGCTTTCTTCTCCTCCTCTTTAATAAGTTCACCTAGTATATCATCACATCCTGGTGGTGATTTACCATTATTAATGTTCTTTATTGCCCATACAATTTCATCTAATGAGGGTTCAGGCTCTGTCTGTGCTGTCTTTGGTTCGTGTATCTCATTCATATCGTCACAGTCATTCATTTCATACATTCCAGTGAAGTAATTCTTCCATCGTTCTATGAGGTTTCTAGTTACTGTTACGGTATTAGCCAACTTGTCACATATACCATTTAATTGAGGTTGAACTTTCTTTGAACTTTCGTAATCTCTTCCGTGTTTATGATAATATTAAGAGAATACATCAGGCAAATTATAACCTGGTCTCATATGAGGAAACCTCACTCCAAGAGACGGAATCATACACCTAGGTAGATAGCAATGTACACAAAGGCGGTGGAGCCGATGAAGATAGAATTTCCAAAAAAAAAACAAACACACACACACACACACAAAACACTCAGAAAGGTAGAGGAGCATTTTATAGCACACAGAAAATGTGTGGAGTCAAAAGTGCTAGCACTGCGTTGCCACTTGTAAGTCATTCAGTCAGTGAAGAACCTTTCACACATCTCACGTACACTAGGTATGTTGTGCTAGACACCTGCTTGTATAGACCCACGACACTCGGTGGATGAAGTGATGTGGTCATCATCATGCAGTCGCCTTTACTTCCAAAGAAAATTTTTGGGTAGCCATGATAAGAATTTGGGTCCTGGGAACCTGCACCAACTCTAACAACCCATCCATCCAGACTGGTAAGCGAGTGCCTAGTCTCTACGCTATTGTGACCATCCCCCGCCCCTTCTCCCCTCCTATTCTTGTATATTCTAATTAAAACAATACAATAACGTCCGTCACCTGCTGCGCCTCTTCTGTCCACGTCGTCGCTCACATCAGCATCGTAGTCAATCACATCTGTCCCACATAACAGCAGTAGGATCACTGCTGTTAGTATCATTTTGCCACTCAAATTGTTTCACGTGTAAACCTGCAAATATAAGAATGTTTACAGAAGTATATTATTCGAAAACGCACAAGTAATATACTAATAATGCTAATACTAATATACTAATAATACTAATAAATAATATGACTTCGAGAATAAACTTTTTTTCCACACGGGACATCTCCATACATGTTTCTGTCCACGTCTTCGGCAGCCAAGGGAGAGATCCATTGCTGATGTCACCTGTGTCAGTCTGATTTAATGCCCCTCGCATTTTCCTCTATGGGTTTGGCGTCATGTATACTCTCAGCTCACTGCTCGGTGATTCAGCAACTATGAGAGATATATACAGCCAATCCTGATTTGAATCGTGGACATTAAGCTACCTAATGAGGAGTTATATGGAAACTGCAGACATATGATTTTATAGACGAACAGTGAGAGAAACATTGTTTTTATAAGACGTAAAGAAGCTATCTTGACAGAAGTAAGCTCACATATAAAAAGAACGGGTTCCTCATATACGAACACAGCACATGTTCTCTCCGCTGTTATGTGGAACCGAATGACTTCACCGCACACTGGGTATGTCTATGAGTGCTCAGTCCTCCCATGAAGTTGCCATTTCACATTATTTATATTCACTGTTCCCATGGGTATCTGGTTATTGCCATGACGGCACGCGCCACCAAAAGGAAAAAGGGGTTTTCCCAGATGGACACTAAAGTGGACAAACAAAAGGAGAAGCCAATGGGAACGTAAACACGTCATAGGACAACAACGGGAGACGCTCTGGGACCACGACACCAAGGCGCTTGTGTTTTTCTGAGAGCTCCGTATGGAATAAGATCTGGACGAAGCAATGGTTGCGAAGATTCGGCAAGTGAACAGCGAAAGGAGAGGAATGATCTGTTGATGAGAATTCATGCAATGAAAAAGGACCGGGCCAAGGTCAACCTAGACTATTTTTTGGAAAAGAACGACTCAATGATGAATTGGAAAAGACTGAGCGTCAAGGTTAACAGAGTGGAATCGGGAGCTGATTCTAAGATGGATAAATAAACGCGACAGTTTATATCTTTAGATTAGTTGATCCCATGTGATTCTGTAGTGCATTAATAAATGCCTAAACTGTTAGCACGACTGCCGTCAGTTCTTTTGTGTCAAATACCATATTTTAGGTGAAACTTTTCTATTCTTAATTTTTATTAACGAGCATTTCTTTTGCTATGGATCATCCCTGTTAATCTTATAAAGGGCGACATTGCATTAAGGCAGTTATGTTATCTCCTATATTAACCTCGATAACGGCATTGACGTGCTTGTCGAGGCATCACTTCCAATTCATGTTGTTTGGCTAGTATCTGTCTCCCCTCAGTATCCGCCAACAGTATCCCTATTGCATTAACAACATTTGCCCGTCTATGCATCTTCCTGTTTGAAATGGTGCTGTAATTCGCTGCTTGTCTACAACATTCATTGCACAATGTTTATTTTTTCCTATGTAAATGTATAATGCTCTTGATGAACGAAAGACGAGTGATTGGAAGGGCCGAATGTAAGACGGGCCTGCGCGCCCAATTTGTGACCCTAATAAAGTTGATTTGATTTGATTTGATTTGATTTGTCTGCGTGTTCATTACGTGTTACACTGGCGTATTCGGATGCGTACATACAAGTGAAATCTGTGACATGCTATTCCGAATGCCGTCGGCCACATCCTTTGATCACATAACGAGAGTAAAAAGGCTGAAGTACATTATTTCAAAGGCACATTTGAATAGGGGAGAGGCAGGGGCAGACATTGCCAGCTTGACACCATGACACGGAGTAATATGAGTATTAGATATGATTGGGAGAAAGCGAAGCAGAAGCTATGTGCAGACATGTCGTTCATACCCCCTGCTCACTTCTCGCTGTGGTATATATGCAGCCCCCAAAAAAAAAAAAGTCGACAGGGTCGATTTCATTGCACCGGGTTTTATCCCATATGGCTCGGTCTCTTTCCGCAGCGCGGAAAGCGTCGCACAAAGCACGAACTCCGTAGCTCTAGCGACGATCCACAGAAATCTCCGAAAAATTTAACTCGTGAACCGAAGGACGCGGCCCGGAATCGAACCCACAACCTTCGAAGCCCGAGTTAAACGGCTTGATCACTTCACCACGAAGACTCCCTGTGCAGCCAATTATGATGTACGGATGTGGATCGTGGGCAATAAGCAGACTAATGAGGAATTATGTGGAAACAGCAGATATAGGGTTTTATAGATGAACAGTGCAGGAAGACATCATGGTTTGGTAAAAGACGTAAAGAAGATATCTTGACAGAAGTCAGCTCACACACACACACACACACACACACACACACACACACACACACACACACACACACACACACACACACACAAACAGGAACGCAACGCGACATGTACTATAAGAAGAAGTATTATTATCACAGACCATTTTCGCAAAACAATGGAGCTGTAATGAATCTCGAACTCCCTCGGTTCTGTTACAGATTCGTTAGATAAGGGCTAGCCAGCGTGACGTCATCGCCTCGAGGGACATCAGCTGAATGTATCTTTCTTGTTGTCACAGACGTATATGACTCATTAATTAGTAACAATATTTAGAATGAAAGTTGTTACTTTTGACATGAAATGTTACAGGATAAATGTTAAAATACCGCGGATCGAGCAGAAGCTGAGTTGAGTTGAGCTAAGAACTGACCTTACTGCACTCAGGACAGTCCCATACTCGCTCCGTCCCCCTCGTTCTATAACCAGCGAAAAGTGACACTACTAATCGTTCCCAACGATATCTGATTACAAGTGCACCTATTTTCCCTCGCAAAACTCCTACCATCCCCCACAATCGCATCCTTTCCACATAAGGTTTCTTAATCATGTTACCCATCTTCTCCACCTGCTCCCACAGGCGCACAATCACCTCTCCTTTCTCCATAGGTAATCTACCAAAAAGAGGTGCATTTCCTGCCAGCCTATCAGCCTGTTCATTCCCTCACACTCCCGCATGGCCAGGACAAAAACTCCATACAGTTCTCACAATATGTGACTTCTGAAACGAGGTGAGCTATTCCACACTAAACATCCCTTTCTCCACCTTACCAAGCATACTACTTGAGTCCGTAATGAACACAATGTGTGTTGCAGTGTTCTCCTCTAACCAACAGAATGGTTGCTTCCACCTCGAGCAGAATACAAATATTGACATTCTACCAAATATGAACATTGAGAGACCCGGCTCATGGACAGCATCATAACCCAAAAGTGTATGTCTCGTCAGGAAATATGTATGTTCTCAACAATGAGGATGACAACAATAGCGACGGCACCGGTATGCTAATTAAGAATTAAGAATAATTGAGAGCGACTAAAACAATTACAAGTAAACTATAAACATGTATTAATTTGTGTATATTGACACTGGAAGACGTAGGATGGCATGACTGAATTACCAATATGGAGCTCAAGCAGAGAACAAGACAAATACAAGTTAATACAGAGGTGAAGAAAAGACGCTGACATTGAACTGAATAGGGCATACACTGCGAAAACCTGTATAACTGGAAGTGTAACTAGAAGGTATGTGCTTGAAAATATGGCAACATAAATCAGGAAGGCATAAATAACGCGGTGAAGCTACATAGACATTACAAAGCAAAATATGGAGAGGGAACTGGACCAAGCTACATGAGATAGCTAACGATAGTAACGGGTTGGAGTTATAGAGGGTCAATGCCCCAAAGTGGGATACAGTACACATGAAGAAGTACATCAATATTACAATTCGACATTGTCATTAGCATACCTGCTTGTTCTGTCCACTCAATAGAGGCTGCTGAACACGCATGAATGTTCCAATTATATAGTTTTCCTCGATGTCATGTTGACGTGGCATAGAATTATTATCCCGCCCAAACGGATTCGTTCAATGAGAAGACAGGGCACGGGAATGTAATCCAATGATTACACGGAGAAGGGTGGGAGGACCGACGTGTTGATGATGTTAAGATGCCTGCCATTTCATCGCGCTGCTGTCAAACAAATTCGCCAACTTACGTGCCCGCTCATGCTACTCCTCATATTTCAAGGAGAAGACGGGCAGTTTTAGGGCGTGGCTCAAGTTCAGTGACGTAGCATGTTTTTTTTTTTTGTTTTTTGTTTTTTGTTTTGTTTTACGAATTAACCAATACTCCACATGCTGGAAGAAAAGATGTCTTTCTTGAGAACAAAACCAGGGCTTCAAAAGTGATAATAGTTTGTAGAGAATTGTTTACAGACAAAAATCGTACTTCTGTTGGGTAGAGGTTAGTGACGGCACTTTAATCATTCTCCGAGAAACCGAGTGGTGGGTTTGATTTCAGCTGTGAAACGTCAAATTATAGTATTTTTAGATGGTAACATATACTATTGGGCGAATGTCTAGGGAATCCCGGATGAGGTGGGTTAAGAGTTTAAATCAACCTTCTTGAGGAGGCCATTGAATGGCTCCTAACCCCCATCGTAAAGACCAAGATAGAAAATATTCCAGTCCCACACTAAATTTATTAAATAAAGGGCCTCTCCTGAAAGACGAGGTGATCATGGAAATCTACCAAAGACACTACAGGAAAAATTAAACTCACTCCATTACAAAAATGTGTACTTATGTATGGATCCCGTCTCACTAAGATCACAACCCAACTGTAACACAGTATTACATAACACATGTGAACTACAACTATTGAACAAAACGTACACAATTTATCAACACTAACTCCAGGTTTCAACACGACAATATATTGAGAAAAGTGGTAGGTCTAGGGAAAATTCAATGTTTGGCCTGTGGATATCAATTACCCAACCAATATTTCAAACACATGGATGACAAATCAGTGTAAAATGCTATATGGTTTCCCCCAACATAAATCCAAACACTAACCAACTATCATTAACTCAATAATCTTCGAATCTCTGTGCTTAATGATGATAGCAGTCACCCTATGTTCTATCACTATAGAGTCAGATTATAATTAAACATTTCCCCAAATAGTACTGGGAAAAGCTTCTTCCTCCATATCAAATCCCATTGCAATGATTTGGTTTGTGTAACTTCAGCATCACTGTCAGCAATCCTGGCTTCAACATGTTATTTATTCACATGATTGGATATACTGAGTGGATCTAACCATTACTTAAATCATATGTCAACTATATGGCTCAGAGAAGCTGAGACTAGCGGTCAGCAACCAAAAATAGAAGTTCCTCTTCAGATTGGGCGGAAGATAATTCCTCATTCCCTCGTGGACGATGAAAAGGATGACTATCCTCCTGCACTCTGGGTCATAAGATCCGGAAAATCTCAATTCACATCAATAAGTTACTTCAGCAAGACAAATCATGTCACCTAGGCCATTCCACAAATCAGTTATATCAAGGAACTCTCTCTCTCTCTCTCTCTCTCTCTCTCTCTCTCTCTCTCTCTCTCTCTCCTCTCTCTCTCTCTCTCTCTCTCTCTCTCTCTCTCTCTCTAAATATATATATATACACACACACACACACACACACAATTTAGCTGTAGGTTATAGACAGGGTCAATACCATTTTCTGACTATACTGGTTGACATAAAACTTTCAGTGATGCAGATAAATCCGTAGCAAGCAATAATAAATCTTTATTTTTTCCACATTAATTATCCAGTGGAACAAGATGTTGTATTCATCCCCCATGGTGTTAAGACTGCTAAAATACTGGTTCTTCTTCTGGGGCTTTGCTCTAGGGCTTTGCTGGTACATACTTGAAATTTGAGCACATGAGTTACCAGGATACCTATCCTGGAATACCATGGCCTATGGGTGTTGAGGGCAAGCAGTCTTGACAAGTTAAAATACTGTTGAGCGATACATTAAGTGAATTTTTCAGCTTATATAGGATGATGTCGACTGTCCCTTCAGTTCAGTTTAGTGAATCTGAATTTCAGACCTCATACTCCACGAGTTGGTCTGATACAAATTAATGGCACTCGAAGTGTAAGTCCTGCAACAGAGGAAAAGATGTTGGGTTGTCCTTGAATGTGATATGTGACTATGAGGCGGATTTCCTTTCTGAGTATAATTATTCTTTATTCAATCATTAATACGGTAATGTCGGGCTTCCGGATATATACGTAGTGCATGAAGTAACTGAAGACCCGCCAAAGATCCGGTGTATCGCTCGGACCATTTCATTTGGCACGTTGGCAATTCAGTAGGGCTACCTCCTGAATTCCAGGCCACTCCACACCATCCATTGCTCCTGGCAATATAAAAATGCAAAAACCCTTCTATACACATTTGAAATATAATAACAGGTCATCATAATCGAAATGTCACAAACATCAGAAAAAAAGAGAACGATGGAGGAGGTTACTAAGTCACCAATCCCGCTTCTCCGGTGATGGAGCTCACTCCAACCCTGATGTATTGAGCGTGTTATTAGCACATGGATCAACACCTGCTCTCCATTGATGTCATGGTGTCATAAAGATATAGACTCATGAAAGACAAAGACAGCAAGATAAGGACATCAGAATTAGACCAAGTTGTCCTGTGGTGATACAATTATGATGTAACATAGACATGTTGTGATAGAGGCATTAGGTTGAGATAAGGTCATCCTGTTGAGACAGATGCATCTAGTTGCGTAGAGACGATGTCATCTAGTTAAGACACAGGCATCACGATAAGACAAAAGGCGTGTTGAGATAAAGGCATGTTGATATACGGCCGGCATGACAAGCAATCATCCCGTAATGCAAAGTTGGTCTTTATTCTCCTCATGTCAGACCTGGTTCACCAGTGTCCACTTTCATATCTTTGCTCCCACCGGAGAATAGTTCGAACACCTTCACCAGCAGTTATGGTGATCATTAATTGACCACTTGTACATGTGAAACAATTTACATGAAGAAATAAACATATAATCGTTCATGAATTAAGGCATGATCCGTCAAATACATATCCATTACACATCAGCAAAATCTTGAACACAAGAACCCCTTTTGGTCTTTTGTCAGCCCAACTCTTATAAGTGGGTGGTTGTCGACCGCTGTTTGAAAATCTACCCATAGTTGCAATCATAATAAGAGCACCCATTTCAGGAATTAACTGCGCTCTGGCAAATCCTGAACATAAACTATTCCCCATGTCATCAACCAATATTGTGCAATGGTGGCGTAGTGGGCACATCTTGCAAGTCATCTGGATATATGGCACATTTATCTTTCCCCTCTTATGAGATTACAGCTAATCAACAGAACATAACACTTACTTAAATGTATTTATGAGTCTTACTTGAGGTACAGAGAGCGAAATTTGGCAATATAAGGTGAACAATCCTCCCCTGTGCTAGTAGAGGGACATGTTAGGCTGACATTTTCTGGGCAAGGGACATTTAAGTATCGGACGGGTCCCAGCAAGCCTTGGCCGGAACTTGAGTCAACCAAGTGGTCGGGTTCACTATTAGGATTCATACCCGGTCCATATAAGGAGCGTCTACCTAGTACATTATTTGTCCAGGACGAACTAAACATTTCACAAGTATACAATGCATATTAGCATTTGTCGATCAAAAGAAGGCATTTAATATAGTAGGTGGACATATACTCTACGGCTGGGCGGACTGGGTTAGTAGTACAACATCTGGTTCCTTTTCGTACATAAATCGGAGTTTCACGACTTTAGTGGTAAGCAAGTTAACGACAATAAAAAACATCGCTATGCTGATGGATTGGATGACTATTTTACTCGTATAATGGTAAATAAATTAAAGGACCCCTTGTACAGTCTAGATAAATGCAATAGCAATTGTTGTTTTTAATAGTCAGCTATGTGTTAGCTCCTATCAGGGCGTTAAACCTTTCCAGCAGGCCGATTTTATTGGCTATTGCAGTGGTTCTCAATCTTTTTTGGTCCGTTCCCCCTTTCACCATATTTTTAGGACGTCATTCCCCCCCTCATCATATTTTAGGACATCATTCCCCCCCCCCCCCCCTTTACCATATTTTTAGAACGTCATTCCCCCCTTTTGTATTTCCTCCCTAAAAATGTCCCCCTGCCCCTACACAGTATACGTAATAATTAAAGCTAAATTTAATAGCACATACTAAAACAAGTCTAGACATGTACATAAAATGTGATTTGCGGAACTACTTACGTTAAATATGAATTTCAGAAGGGTGATGCGTACAGAAGCGTAAAGTATGAAAGGAAAAACAAGATCAAGTAATCGGTTCTTGTATTAACGCGATCTTGAAATAATCTTCATTCCCCCCCCCTGGAAACCCCAAAATTCCCCCCTGGGGGGGGGGGAATTCCCCACCGGTTGAGAACCACTGGGCTATTGGTTTTCTCAGTACTGTACCTTTACCACAGACTACTGATGGATTTCTTAATGATTCAGCTTCTTGAACACAAGATAAGTCCATTCCTCCTTAAATTGATCGCTACAACCCTCACCTAACGGAAAGTAGTTTTTCATATGTGGCAGTTGGACTTCTAACCCAACAACAATATATCCTGGTGGCGGCATTATGCACAGTGTATCTGTGCGGGCTGTTATTTGTCGAGACTCCTGTCTTTTCCACTTTTCACATTGGGCAGTGGGGAGCGTTTTGTGTGATATTCACTGGCACAGGAACGGAGCATAATGGGGCCGACCCGTTGCTCCGGTGCTGATCAACGTCTTCATTGTGTGAGAATCACAGGTGAGTAGATCATAGACGGGAGAGGACATAGTCGTATGCTGACGATGTGTTAATGTATCGTCAGGGCAGTGATATAAATCGGGTTGCTGTGGAACTACACACAAAACTCAATCTCATAAGATTGTCGTGTGTTGAAGCTGGTGCGATAGCCAACCCAACGAAGGCAATAGTAATAGGGTTATCTTTGAATAACCACATTGTCAACACTCCAACACCAACTGTAAATATATGCTCAGAGACAGCGTAAAGAGCGCAGACAATGAAGTATCTGCGATAGGTTTGGATCGAAGCCTTGCTCATACTGAGCACATTGACCAGGTGATGACAAAGGCCAAGCGTGGTCACGCTGCTATGCTTGTTATGGCGGCGGCAAACTGTGAGCAGCGTTATCTGTGACTTTCATACCAGGGTCTGGTCCTTTCTGTTGTTGAGTATGCAATGATGATACTGACTCTCTGCCACAAGAAGATGGAAAGGACGAAGAGGATACAGCGAAGCTATGTGTATTATATTGGATGCACAAGAGATACAACATGCAGAGGGATACGCTACTTTCTTCAGTTTCCATCCATGCGGAACAAAATACACATTTTCCGAGCACGTGCCTATCTCAGAGCCAACGCAAACACAGAACATCCATTGCATAAACAGTTAAGAAGGCAAAAAGCAGCAGGATAAAAAGAGGAGTCGCGGTTGGGTGAAGCCGAAGACATTTTTCAAAAGGTGTGTTCACTTGATGACTTAGAATCCTGCGAGGAGTAGTTACAAGTGCCAACAGATTTATGTACGTCCTTTTCAGTTTGAACCAAAGTAGACAGAAAATGCAGTCAAGACAATTTGGCTCTGTAGGAGGCGGAAGTACTGGCTTTGATTTTTGCAATGTTTTTAGAGGGTTATGCTGTCATTTACGCAGATGGGTCGGTCATTCGTCACATGAGGTCACGGGTATTTATGGCTCGGGCTAGAACGATAATTGTGACGGAAGATCATGGTGCGTTTGCATTGACCACAAGTAGTCTAACTATGAACGTCATGGCAGTAAGTAAAGCAATTACAGGGCTCGAGACACATACCTTCACTCGGGCATGTTTCCTTAGTTAATCAATGAGTATGCTCGGGAAGATAGAGATGGGGTGAGTCGACAGTGGTTGCTATCTCTGGAGAGGTCACGGCTGGCACAGACTAGTTTCCTTGCCGAGCCAGGGCATGAGTGTGTACAAGGAAATGAGCAGGATGACAGGCTTGACGGTAAGGCTGCTGTGGATGGCGGACGAGAGTTGGACCAGGCTGGTATATGTAATGCTCTACGAGAAGTATGTCATTTGCGAGAACCATGTGATGACTGTGAATCTACAACCATGGTTAGATTGCGAGAACAGCAAGCTAAAAGAGGTGTGGCCAAACACGAAAACTGTGCAGGAAGCCAAAGGAGATTAATAAATCAACACAGAACAGGTGTCAATAGCTGCTACATGCTGCGGGATGTACTGAGGAGGAGATTCGACGGATTATGGACTGAATGGTCCGATGTGCAATTAGGACAATCTATCGACTAACAATGTCACTAACTTTCAACCATTGAACGTTATGTCCTTCTCTCGAGGTCACAGTCTTGATATATGTGTGCTGCTTTAAGCTGTTTTGTTTGTTTGATGTTTATTGTTATGCTGCAGTATTATTATTATTATTATTATTATTATTATTATTATTATTATTATTATGTGTGTATGTGTGTGTGTGTGTGTGTGTGTGTGTGTGTGTGTGTGTGTGTGTGTGTGTGATGCAGTCTTCCTAGATGTTACGCCTGTCATGTCATTTTGTTTGTTTTCTTTTAAAGCTGGCCCTTTATCTGTAATTGATTTGTACACCGTAAATGTCGTGACTGATAGCAAGTTTAACTAGTATCTGTGTCATTAACTGCAGCGACATGATTTTAGTGCTATCTATTTGCCCCTGCAGATGTTGACTTTTATGTTTGCTAATTGTCTGTACGCAATGGCAAACTACTGAACATAAACTTAAAAAGACAACAGCAGCAGTAAAATGCTTGTGTTGACAGTTATGTCCTGTGAAAAGGATATGCACACAACAATTTCCTGTATCATGAATTGTAGGTAGTTTAACGGTGTCTTATATAATAGTATTGTCTGCGTAGATTTCTAGACAGGTATCCAGTATTAAGCTTTGTTGATTTATTTACAAAGCAGTGCCGAACATGATTATACTTTATTATATTCACGTTACGGACACTGTTAATGATATATTCATGCAATGTCTGTGATTGTCTGCACCCTTTGCTTTCAAAAAACCATACTGTTCTTCACTAATTTCCATTTTTAATTTCTTTCTTGTTCTTCTCATTATAGTTATGAGCGGAAGCTTAGTGATATGGTTTATGAGGTTAATTGTACAAGAATCTTCACATTCAATTGCGCCTTGTCTTTTTGGTATTGCTATAAATACTGATTTCAGCACAACGCTCGGTAAACATCCACTACTGTAAATATCATTCAACATTTCGGTTAATATAACTGTCATAAACTGTCATTTACTGTCAATATAATACCTTGCGGTGTATGGCAGACGGGTCTTTGAGCTCGAGGAATAAAGGCCGCCTGGCTAGTGCAGTCGCCGTGAACTGTACAGGTTAGGATTTTCTTTTTGCCCCCGACATAACAAAATCCCACACCTTACCGAGGGATCGAACCCGGATCTCCCGAAGGAGAGTCCGGCGTTCTAGCCACACTGCCAGCGGCTCCTTTTGTTAATATATCTTCCTTTGGTTAATATATCTTTGGCCTATATAATATCTATCCTTTGGTTAATGTATCTATTCCAAATTCTCTAAATACTTCTAATTCTTCTATTGTTATTTCATCTGGACCAGCTGTTTTCCTTTCTTCATATGTTTCATTGCGTCAGCGACTTCGTCTTTTAGAATAGGTGCGCCTTCTACGTTAGTTTCTTCTGTTAATCACTCCCTTCTCCATTATATAATGCTCTTATATACTAATTTAACCTCTTCATTAAAGCACCTTACTCCAATAATATCTTTCCTCTTTTTGATTTCGAACACCCTGTGTTTATTCTTTATTAAGTCTAATGTTCTTAAACATGTTTTACCCTCTCTTTAATCTTGCTTTTATCTTTCCACATATTGGTACATGATCACTATTTCAGTAAGCAACCGGCATTGTCTTTACAACGTAATTAACGCATTTCTAAATCGTTTTTAAGTATTTAGTCAATTTGGTTGCGTATTTTCTTACCAGGGCTTCTTAATGTGTACAGTCATTTTTATGGTGTTTAAACCGTGTGTTTCCAATTATCATATCATTAATAATTGCCCATCCTATTAGTTTCTCTTCTCGTTCATTTCTTATACCTAAACCATAATTCCCCATTATATCCACTATTTTCCCCTTTCCTACTTTTGCATTGAAGTCTCCAAGTATTATTTGTATTTTTAATAATCGAATTTCAGCTATCGCAATTTCTACGTCATTGTAAAGGTATTATATTATTTCATCACTAGTACTTGTTGTTGGTGAATATACTTGTATAATATTTATATCTTTTGGTTTGTCTTTAATTATGACCACTATAACTCTGTCTGAAATACACCAGTATCCATTAATTGATTTTGCTGTTGTTTTTTACCACCAATATCATTCCTACACCTTTTTCATGTGTATCCCCTCCAGAATAAATTTGTGTGTGTTTGTCGGTTATAATTTTGCCAGATCCCTTCCATTCTCATCTCACGTATGCCTAGTATATTCATTTTATGCTTTCCATTTCTATTAAAAGGTTGTTTAACTCTCCTAGCTCATTTAATGTCTTAATATTCCATGTTCCTACTCTAAATTTATTTAGTTTAGTTATAGTTTTGCCCAGCAACTACCATCACTGGCCTTATATCAAAGATCATATGCGACGAGACTACGAGGACGTCCAAGAAGTAAATGGATTGACGACATAAAAGACATTGTACAACCACACGGATTGTCACTATCCAGTGCCGCCCACCGGGCGCTGGAACGCAAATTATTCCTCCCCATGGAGCTGGACGGCATAAGTGGAAGATGATGATTATGATGATGGTGATGATGATGAAGATAGTTGTGCCATCAGTAGCTGGATGATGCTGGTCTCCCTGGGGTAAGTGTTAACGTCTTTCTCTGTAATCCTGTATATTCTCGTGAGTAACGTAACCTGCGCGAGAATCGTTAGCGGTTCTTGCCGCGTTCGTAACTTACGGTCACTCAGAAAGCAATTGCAAACGACTGAGCATAATCTGGCCAAGAAATCAACAATCAGCTGAAAGATGCTCATGTCGACAGCGATGTCCTGTAAAGGATATGCGGGAAACAAAAAGCTGGATGGCGGTCTGGCGTCACCTGTGGCTAATGACTGTCCTTACCGGATGAGGATGTCCTAAGGCAACCATTAACGTCATTCACTATCTATGAAATTTGTGTTGCCATGAAATCATGGGAAGATAATGTGGTGATTTTCCCTTGTCATCCATATCCGCATGATGGTCTTTTACCTCTGCCTTTGACAGCCATTTCCAACTGTCAGGACAAGTGACTGCCCTTCTCTGCTCAGCTGCAGAGTTGTCCACTTATTCCGGTGGATACTCGGTTCTCTGAGCTACGTTAGCCACACCGTGGTGTGTTTCCATCCACCACCACGGGGAGGTGCAGGTGGGATTTTTCCTTCCTAAAGTTATGGTCTCTCCCCCGATGGTGTTTCCACCTTGTAGTGGGGGGGGGGGGGGGCCTTGAGTTTCTCAATGACCCTGACAGCTATGCCAGCGGTATACTATCAGCAGGGCCTCTCAAGCCGGACAGGTCAAAGGGTAGAGAACAAACAAAGAGAAACACCCTGGTCCTCCAGGTTGGGGGTTGAAGCGTGGGGTTAACATACCCACCTTTGTAAAAACCATTTTGTTACGAAACATATACATGAGCCTCGAATTCGGACTGACTTATTTGGACATCGACCTTGGAACGTTAAAGGACTTTTGAGATTTGGAACATGGAATGTATGGACACTGTATCGAGCTGGAGCGGCCGAAGAATTTACCGTTACCTGTACTGTCTATTAGCGCCCCGCCTCGTCTTTTTAACGGCGTCGACAAATCTTGACCAGTCGACCTGCGACCACACTGTGCGTTGCCTCGACACACATACCTGTCAATATCTTTGATTTTCAATCCTGTATTTATCACCGACAGCGATACTGTCCCACTGTGCTGACTCGCTCTTGTCGCAAACACTTTTTTGTCCACGCGACTTTTCTGTGCCGCTGTTTTCTCAACGCGCGCTGACAGTTTTTCCCGATGTGCCGTCTACTTTTGGCGGCCTTCTCGTGCCCCTGTCCTTGACACACACGCACGCTGCCCTCGCCACACTCTGGATTCAACACTGGTTTTTCCGTGCCCCGACATGCTAGCTTGCGTGTTGCCTTTGAATTTAATAATAATAACCTCTCTAATCGCCGAGTTCACAGATAACAGAATGACAACAATGTCCATATTGTTCTTGACCGTACGAAGCCTCCCAGATAATATTGTTCTTGACCGGAGAGCCCTCAGATAATATCACGAAGTTCTTGATGATAAGTGCGTGATATGGTCGTTGTCTAGGTAACGATACTCCTGGTGTGTCAATTGAGCTATCTAGTGCACATTCACCAGTCATTAAACAAGATTGAGTTGGCGCACATAATCCTTTATTTACAGAAAGAACACGTACAAACGGAACACAACTCTATATCCAGAAACAATATAATCCATAGAATATAAACATCTTCCTCACAACTTAACCAGCACACATCACTGCCTTCTCAAGCCTGCTTCATATCAAATCCACAAGACAGGTAATCCAGCTACTATCCACGGCTGGATTTCACACAATACACCCACACACTGGGTCTAGCCTCCACTAACTATTCAACCCACTCTGGGTTCAGGCCTCCATTAACTATCCAACCCCCACTGGGTTCTAGGCCTGCATTCACAACTGGGAGAACAACACAACAAAAGATCTGACCTGCAGTCAGTCTAAGCTCCCACTTCTTCGACCACCGATCCGCTCGGCGCCAAAACATCAACTGATCCTTAAGTCCCCTGACTTCACACAAAACTAAACTGTCCTTCACCCCATCCCCCCTAAGGGTCTGCTCAAACCCGCACCATTATTTTTCATGGCTGGTTGTTTTTCTCGTAGTCTCGCTACTGGGGTCACTCACCTCAATGTCAATGACCCAGGCATATGTCACATATATTGGAAACGACAAGCTGCCATTAAGATTGAGAATGGAGTAGGTAATTATCAGCCTATTAAGAGAGGTGTGAGACAGGGATGTTTAATGTGCTCCTGCTCAATTTTTCTCTGTACAGTGAAAGTATTGTAAGAAATATTGACGATATGAAAGGAGTCATCATTGGGTGACATAAAATCAATAACATTAGACAAACGGATAATACATTATTGATTGCAGACAATGACCAGGATCTGCAACATTTCGAAGATACGATTGTTGCACACAGTTAACAAATTTGGTTAGAATTAAATTGTACAAAGACACATATTATGGTGGTCACTAAGAAGAGGGAAATACCAAAATGCAATATATATGCAAATTGGAACATTCTTACGTGAATCTGCACAGTTATCCCAGAACAGTCATTACATCTGATGGGAGATGCCTTGAAGAGATTAGAACAAGAATCGACAAGGCGAAGGCAGCTTTTTGCAACATGAAAAACATACTGATCAATAAAAAGTTGTCATTTGCAAAGAAAAAAAGAGTGTTGAGGTGTAATATATGTAGAACCTGTAATTGTGTATGGACATGAAGTGTGGACAATGAGCAGACAAGCTGAAAACATCTGTTGGCTGTGGAAATGTGGTTTCTGAGGAGAATGCAGAGAATACTATGTACAGACAGAAAAACCAATGGCCAAGTCCTAGAAGAAACAAATGAAAGCCGTTAACTGATTAGAGAAATTAGACATAGACAGTCACAATTTTTGTCACGTTATGACAAAAATAAATTGGAGAAGTTGTTGACAACTGACAATATAGAAGGAAGAGCACAAGTGGAGGGCAGAGAAATAACTACCTGGATGGCTTGGCCACGTTGCATGGTCGACACAAGAAGACTGAGCTGTTCCACGACTCTGGTGATCGAGTGATATGGCAAAACATGACCGCTCACGCTTACCGGCATCGCACATGATGATGATGATGATGATGATGATGAGTGAACAATTGACATCACAGCATTCGGAACATATCCATGCACGCTACGCTCTCATCTTCAACAACCAGCGAAGAGTCCAGATACTAAATTATCGATTGCAATATGATAATGTGTCCGTCTGGCCTTTCCTCGGAATACAGAGTGTGGGTCATATCCTCTAGTCACTACCTACCGGATCATTCTCTCCGGGAAATGATGGTGAAGTAGAAGAAGAAGTGTGTTACCGTAGATATCAAGTGACAAGATGTGTGACTATAGAATGTGCCACATCATTCTCAATGTAATTTCATGTACCTGTTGATTTATTATGATAGTTGGTATCTCTAGGCACCAAGAACGAGTTCCCACAAACCAGACATGACCATCAATATTCCCTTTAGTCTGTGAGTAGATTGAAACAGGAAATAGCCGCACTGGAGTTTAGACTAGATGTAGAAACAGAAACAAGAATACAGAAAGCAAACATCATCAACTATCAAATATCACTGACCGAAAACCTCCAAATATTAACACACATACAAACAAAGCCGTAGATGGGCGCTATATTCGGTACTATGTTGTTATCTACGTCAGACAATGACAGTCGCAACAACGCACAGGCTTACACTTTGAGATAAAATGCATAAAAAAAGGTAGCTGGAAAGAACAAAACGAGATAGAAAGACATATAGTTTAGTTTAGTTTAGTCGTTGGATCAACATCACGGCACACGGTTTAACCCATACATGCTCCGTTTTCCTCCTACCTCAAACCTGAGTCTGGAGAATCTCAGCTCAATGCACGAACTCAGTTGCATCGGCGAGGATCCTCAAATACTTTGGGTAGATTTTTAACTCGAATTTTGTCCGGGCTACTCTTTTTAGATTTCCACCTGCCAAGGGATTTTGTTACGTGCGCAACAATACACACGGGCGTCCGATCTCACTACCCAGAGACCAGGGGAAGTTTATTACTGGAAGTCCAGGTGGATTTTTTAAATAAATCCCGGTCCTCGCCGGGGCCTGAACCCGGGACCTCCAGCCCTCGAGGCGGACACCATACCTCGAGACCACTCAGCCCCCTAGAAGAGTGGGTGGGGGGGGGGGGACATATTGTGTGTGGGGGAAAGACATATTGTAAACTAATGACAAGTGTATGGATACTACCTTTTCTGACCCTATAGAACGCCAAAGAAGTAAATAGTTCGGATACTTAGTTAGAATGGAACAATATTATCAACAAGCGGCTAGCACGTTCTAATTGAGATCATCAGGATAAAAGGCGAGAGGGCGACTCAGAAAACGTTGGCTACATGCAGTAAAAGAGACATTGACTGTGGCGAAGTGGTCAAGCCGTTTGACTCGTGCTCCGAAGGTTGTGGGTTCGATTCCGGGCCGCACCCTTCGGTTTACGAGTTAAATGTTTCGGAGACTCTTGTGGGTCGTCGCTAAAAGCTACGGAGTTCGTGTTTTGTGCGACGCTTTCCGTGCTGCGGAAAGAGACCGAGACATATGGGATAAAACCTGGTGCAATGAAGTCGACCCTGTCGACTTTTAAGCAACTGTTTTTTTTAAACATCACATGTAACGTTAGTACAATCAGCTAGACAATCGAAACTCAGCTTTCCATCCACCTTCTCTCTGCGACTCTCCATGGCAAAAGCAATAGTACAACAGAAGAAGAGGAAGAATGCCTGCACTTACTATGAAGAATATTATTACATTTAATTTCAATTTAACGGTATCCATTCTCTTCCACAAACAGTCCATTAGTTACTTTAAATTTTTTTTCATCAAACTCAAAGCAGCTGAGAAAATGAAAACACGGAACTGTATTGTTTGCATCATTTGTTTTAATACCTTTAGCTAAAATAACAAAAGAAAGGAATCCACGTGTGTTCAGACATGATAAAAGCCACGATATTTGACTAAGGTCGGTGTGTGTATTGAAAGTCGGTTATGTTGAGACGAATAGTTTTATTAACCAAAGACATTATACTCCCGTTTACGGAGTATTAGGTTCTGAGTAATAGGTGTCTTAGTCATGAGATGGCACAGCTTCTGGTGTCTTTGATCTCTCAGTTATCTTGGATGTAAATACTCGTTGAATAATTTAGTAGTGTTTCATTTGTTAAAATATTTAGTGTTACGTTGTGTATCTGAAGGCTGCTCAATTACCTATAAATAGTCAGTAGATAGCTCCGATTATCTGGTATTATTCTTGTTGACTGCAATAAATACATCAATTCAAATCAATGTTTCCCGTAATGAATTTGAACAAGGAAGAGAAAGGCAATAGATTGTACGATTTATTGCCTGAGATATTTCGCTGCATCTCGTCAGTTACATACTGCAGAATTCACGATGATGTTTGTTCTGTGAATTCTGCAGAGTGTACTTGGCGAGATGTAGCGAAATATTCCAGGTAGCCAATCGTGCAATCTTTGTTTGTGTCTTCAATGTTTAAAAAACAAACATAACTAAATAAACATATATACATACACATAATTACTATTCGTGCAGACACACTTATATACGTATGTAAAGTGTAACACTGTGTGATCAACTCTCCTTCTCCGCGAACTAACTCGACTCGGTTCAGTTACCTATATGACTTTCCCAAATTCCACTTATTTTCATATACCTTCAGAAGGTCAATTTGAATATGTCCACAACTGCAGTAAACTTGAGCTTGCTGATATCTCAATAGAAATTGTTCCCTAACTGGACCGGGTGCTGGTCAATATAGTTTACTCTGTTATGTGTAAGTATTACAATAAGAATATAATGTCTTAAGTTGATTACACATGTATATACGTCTGTTGTATTATGGGCGAATCTTGCAGTTTGTTGCTTATACTCCGAGGTAGGGGTGTGGTCAAAAATAATGAAAGGCACCTTTATAAGTCTACATGTCGACTGGACATATTGGGCTACACTCGCACATTTATAGACCAATCGGCGCTCGGTAGGAGTTGTGATCTGTATCTATCGGCAGCATTTACTTCCCAATACATTTCCAAGTACCAATATTTGCCTTTGTGGATCTGAGAGCCCAGATAAAGTTAGAACACAAGTGAAGTCGCATCTGTGCGGATCGAAACCATAAGCACAAAAGGGCACGTGAGCGACTGGCTACTCAACTAGTTTAGACGTGTTCGTGTGTGGTTGGGTTTAGCAGTTGTCTACTGGATCTGACACTCCCAAAGGTAATTGGGTTGGTTTAGCAGCTACAGTTTTCTACTGGATCCGTCACTCCCAAGGGTGTATGGGTGAGTTTAGCAGTAACAGTTGTCTACTGGATCTGTCACTCCCAAGGGTGTATGGGTGAGTTTAGCAGTAACAGTTGTCTACTGGATCTGTCACTCCCAAGGATGGTTGGTTATGTTTAGCAGCCACAATTGCCTACAGGCTCAGTCTCTCCAATAGGAGGTAGGTGGGTTTAGCAGCTACAGTTGTCTACTGGATCTGTCACTCCCAGTGCAACCCTCCTTTGTCGACTCCTACAACATGCAAGGGAGGTTACAGTGCTACTATTATTTACTTAACTCAAAGACAACTTAACGTATAGTTAAAAGTCTTAAAAGATCACTGCAGAGACTGCCTCTAACTCCATTCTCAGCCTAAATATTGTCGTTTCATATGGCAGGATGAACTTCACTAAAACCGTATATAACCTTTCATTTGAGTCCCATTTACTTCCTTTGCGTATATGGGCAGAGCCATCCAAGCAGACGATTACATCACCTGCGCATGAATTATAATGAATCATGTGTTGCACCTGCCATTCAGCACTGCTTGCTGGCCACTCCTAGCATTCTCGGTACAATATGTTATGCCCCTGCACATATCTAACATGTCCTCTGGTTGGAAGCTAGAACTAACTTATAGAGGAGGACATTTGTCGACACCTGATGAGAAAACCTAAAATAGAACATAATGTGGTAACGTGAAAACCACGTGGATAGAGGGACAGAGGAAGACAACGGGATAATATGTGTGAATCATTTCATAGAAGAGCGTTAACACGTTAATGGAACCAAACTGATAGAGATCACAAGAAAGACTTGATTTTACACGCCAGTCGGCATTGCGCTCGAACACCTGCGTGTGTGTGTGTGTGTGTGTGTGTGTGTGTGTGTGTGTGTGTGTGGGTGTGTGTGTGTGTGTGTGTATAATGAATTGGCATATGAAGATGCAGTCCTTGCTTATAAAGAAGGGAGAGACCGGATGCAAATAGCTCACAAGTTCCAGAGATAGTAAACAAAGTGATCGACTGGTGTACAAAGATTGATAGTGATATTAATTCCAGATAAGGTGTCTGTGATACGGTACTCACTCGACAATAGGATTGTTAAAGCTGACTTTTCAAGTCTTACACTAAGTGTCAGAAATGTAACAGAGAGAGAAAACAGAAGTTCCTAGGAATCATCATTGACAGAACTCTGTCATTCAGGGATCAGGTGGAAGCATCTTTTATGAGATCTAAGAAGGGACTAGGTGAGCTAAAGATCGTGGCAGCAATGGACAAGGAGGAAATAACGTTGTTAATACTGAGTCTTCATCTGATTCTATCATTAATTCAGTTAGTTAGTTAATTAGTTAGTCGACAGATCATCCTCATTGCACATCGAACCATTCTGTCCATGAGTGCTCGGATCCCCTCCTCATCAAATCCCGCAGCGAGTAGCGGCTAACAACGCCAGTCCTGTGGTGGTTCATAAATCTTCTTTGGCTTACTGCGTAGTGTTCTTGTTTGGCCACCCCTCTTTTAATTTGCTGTTCTCGCAGTCTGGCCATGGTTGTAGATTCACTGTCATTACTTGGTTCTCGCAAAAGTCTTACTTCTCGTAGAGGATTCAGAATTTCAGCCCGGTCCACGGCGCTTCCGCCCCCCACAGTAGCCTTACCTGCGAGCTTGTCAGCCCGCTCATTTCCTTGTACTCCCGCATGCCCTGGCACGAAGATTAAACTAATCTTTGCCAGCCGAGACCGCTCCAGAGACAGCAACCATTCTGTTCGGATCCACATCATCTCTATCCTCTTGAGCATGCTCATTGAGTCGCTAATTAAACATGCCCTAGTCTGTGTCTCGAGCCATGTTATTGCTTTACTTACTGCCATGACTTCCATAGCCAGGCTACTTGTGGTCTCAACAAAAGCACCAGAGTCCTCCTTTAAATTTCTCCCTCCGGCTCGAGCCGTAAAGGCTCACGACTTTCGCACACATCCGACGACCGACCCATCTGTGTAGATGACAGCATCACCGTCTAGCGGTGTCTCGAAAATCAACGCTTGTACATCAGCCTCCACAGCAGCCGAATGTCTTGTCTGCATTTTCTGTCTAGCGAATGTAAACTGAAAAGGACGTAGGCCTACATAAATATGTTGGCACTTGTACCCACTCCTCGCCAGGTTCTAAGTCCTCAAGTGAACACACCTGTTGAAGAATGCCTTCAGCTTGTCCCATCCACGACCATCCTCCTTTTAACCTGCTGCCCTTCACCTTCATAATTTTACTATGCAGTGGATGTTGTGTGTTTGCGTTAACTCTGAGGTAGGCGCGTACTCTGCAAATTTGTATTCTGTCTTCAATGGTTGGAAAATCAAGAAAGTAGCACATCACCCTGCATGTTGTATCTCGTGTACATCCAAGAATAATGCGCATAGCTTCATTATGTATCCTTTCCTTCCTTTCTATTTGCTTACGGCTGAGAGTCAGGATTGCCATTGCATACTCAAAAACAGATATGACCAGCCCCTCGTATAGAAGACATAGATGGCGCTGCTCACAGTTTTCTGCCGCCATCACCCGCATCGCAGCCAAACCCTCTTGGCCTTTGTTATCACCTTGTCTATGTGCTCATTATAAGCAAGGCTTCGATCAAAACGTATCGCCAGGTAATTCATTGCCTGCGTACTTTCCACACAGATTACCAGATGGTGTTGGAGTGTTGACAATATTATTATCCAACGAGGACCATGTCAGCAATTGAGTATGGTTTGAGACTATTCACAGCGTCCATGAGTCAGGTTGTGAAACTTGAATGCATACGGACTGATATAATGCGGGTTATACAGGGATGCACAAGGTACAAGACAGTAGTGTGTATGCGATACAACCTAGCATTACCCAAGATAACACTCAAGCTGTGATCATGAAACACGACTTGCATGAAGCCCTGAACGGTCCTCTTGCTGATAGGATGAATATCATAGATAGCTCAAGTAGAGGACACGCTCAGAAAAGTGTGCATGCTTGAGAACAATGGAAGATGAGAGGAGTCGGCCAGAATGCCAATGGAGCATTCAGCCGTTTGCAGCGGCATAATACGTTTGGTTCAGGAATTCAAAGATTGGCCTAAAGGCATCACTGCATTCAAGGACTGGCGTGCAGGCTCCACTGAATGGAAGGTTCACACATTAATCCACATCAATTCGCGACCTGGCGATGTGACCATCAGCATGGTAGGCTCTGTGCTAAGAGGTAAAAGAAGTGCTCGAGGGTTCATGACGAAGTTTTGTGGACATGTTGGTACAGGAGAGCCTGTCTTATGATAGTCCAACATCTACTCTCAAAATGGAGGAGGAGACAGTCGCGGCGGCGTTTCACCTTTGTTGGAGGACAAACAGCGTACACGTGTCGTGATTGTAACGAATTCACAAAGTGTAATAATAAGGGCGAAAACAGGCATGATTCGCGCATAATGGCAATCTTCATTTAACAATCAAATATAGAGAGCATGTGTCAGTTTGCTGTCCCAAAGAACTTGATGATGTGGTGGGAAATGAGGAGACGGGCAGATTGGTTGATTCCACACAACTTGTTGGGCAATGGTGCGGAATCAGTAGGATGTGGTCGGAGAACTTTGGAATAGTGTGTATAATGATGAAGTAGATCATCACGACTATTAGAGATTGCTGCCGAAGAGAGTGACGAGAGGATCTGGTCGACACACAAATCTCAGAGGAAAGACCAGACGAAAACATATTCAGAATGCTACTGGTACCATAAGTATTGGGACAGCTCGAAGGATTTTGAAGATGAGGACGTAATACGTTTGGAAACGTCCCTAGTAATATGATGCTGGTTCTTGAGTCAGCTCAACTCAAGTGCGCGTGTCATGGCGTGTAAGAATGTATCTGCAAATTACCTGTACGGAAAGCCATTTGGATTACACAAATCCATATACGCAGCTAAGACATCAAAACACAAACGCATATACACAATCTGACACCTGACACATATGTTGTTTCACGGAATCATATGTACATTTAGAGAGAGCAACATTCTTTTTCAACTGATATGAATGTGTGTAGAAATAATTTACCTCTATCTTCATGATAAGCGGCCTGAAATGAAACGTAAATATGTATGTATGTATGTATGTATGTATGTATGTATGTATGTATGTATGTATGTATGCATGCATGTATGTATGTATGTATGTATGTATGTATGTATGTATGTATGTATGTATGTATGTATGTATGTATGTATGTATGTATGTATGTATGTATGCATGCATGCATGCATGCATGCATGCATGCATGCATGCATGCATGCATGCATGTATGTATGTATGTATGTATGTATGTATGTATGTATGTATGTATGTATGTATGTATGTATGTATGTATGTATGTATGCATGCATGCATGCATGCATGCATGCATGCATGCATGTATGTATGTATGTATGTATGTATGTATGTATGTATGTATGTATGTATGTATGTATGTATGTATGTATGTATGTACGTAAGTATGTATGTATGTATGTATGTATGTATGTATGTATGTATGTATGTATGTATGTATGTATGTATGTATGCATGTATGAATGAATGTATGTATGTATGTATGTATGTATATATGTATGTATGTATGTACATACTTATATGCATGTATCAGAGTGTTGGGAGGAATAGGAACAGGACAGAGAGAGGACAGGGGACAGAATAGAGTCAAGGTCTGTAGAGATAACGATAGACAGGACATAGTTAAAGGCACAAAGATGTCATAAGACATGACATTTGCAAGACGGTAGAGAGATTAGAGACAGGACAACGGTGGGGACACAGCGATGTCAGGGACAGGACCCCGACAGGACAAGACCTAGTGATATAAGGGGACATATGTTCACGGGACGCTGTCCTGAACTGACCAGACGGGGATACACCGAACGACCCAACACAACAAGGGCGGACTAACGCACTACGTGACTGTTGAGACAGCCCGAGTTGTCACAAAGGACACGTGGTACAGGACCACGAGACGAACTGACGAGTTTGAAAACGTCAGACGGGACTTAGACAGTTTAGAGGAAGGATCTTTGTGTGTTCTGGAGCGAGTGTATTGCTTTAGCGGTAGTGCTAGTTGAAGATAGCGAGTAATTGTGTATAGGGCTTGTATAATTGGCTGAGTGCTATAAGTGTTTGTAAGGCGGCATTTGCATATATATGATTCCACCGCCTTGTGTGTGCACATTGTGATGACTTTCAGGTTTTCCTGAATAAAGATGTTATACCATACGTACGACTGATTTCTTCTTGAGTGCGTATGAAGGATTCTGAATACCTGTGTGCGTGTGAGACGTTGACAGGTAACGAATTTATGGTGTCAGAAGTACCCAATCTTTGTTTGGTAAATACCCTTTGCCTGAGGAATGTATAATTGAACAGATGAAAGAAGAATTTGAGTGAATCAATGATGTCACATGTATGAATTCGTATGATTGAAAACGCACAGCGAAAGTGAAACTAGATGAGAGAAAGTAAATCGAGTGCCGGCAGAAAATTAAAAGTATTAAATTTTAGAAATTAAATGCATTGAAGTTGACATGTATGATATTTGCATGTAAACGTTTCAGCTGAAGTTCCACGGCTGTTAAAAACTACTATTACAGAACAAAACACGACATTACGATAGAAGACAAACGACCGACAAAAGTCACAATTTATATATCGCATTATATCTTTCCTCTGAAATTTTTGACTTGACAGACACAATTTTTGCGTGATAATAATTGTTACTTCTCTAAATAACAGAAGTTATGGGGGTAATGTGAATGACATATCAACTACCCAGACAGTGCGAAGAACTCGAACATAAATTCATCTGCGAGTGGCACTGGGAAGACACAAGTTTTGTCAAATTCAGATAATTACCCCTTTTCGATATTGCTATTTAAAGCAGCACTCTATTTTTTTTATAATTTGAATAACGAAGACACAAACAATAGATTGCACGATTTATTTCCTGGCATATTTCGCTGCATCTCGTCAGGTACATGCTGCAGAAATCACAGAACTTACGTGAATTAACTAGATAAATCCTTCAAGTCGAAATATACACATATTCGCACAGTAACGTCACTTATCTACCACGGTAATTTTAAGCTGACTAACATGTCTTTCTGTTTGCACAATTCTGGCTTGCGTTGATAGATCATAATTGCTTCTGCAAATTTTAACAAGCGAGTATTTTGTGTGAATTAAACAACACGCGAAATGCAGTGTTTCTGTCCACCATATGGCCACTGTCGACAATGTGCCTACCGATTGAAGACGCCGGGAGCTTCCGGTGTGTTGACCCCACGAGGCTAGCATTTTGTGTGTGTTGTATCTTGTTGACCCATTGAGGTATGTGTTCTGACACCCGTTTGTTAAGTTGTCTCTCTGTTCTACCAATGTAAACGGCCTGGCATCTATATGTGAATTGAATTGATAAATACAATTGTTTGTGGCGTACAGAGAAACAGGCTCTTTGACTGCTGGTGTAGGAATCGGTACGGTTTTAAATCTAATGACTGGAGTTGCCGCACAGAATGTTCGGTATGTACCTGACGAAGTGCAGCGAAATATGCCAGGCAATAAATCGTGCAATCTATTGTTTGTGTCTTCGTTATTCAAATTCACGACGGGAAAAACATTGTTTTGAATTTTTTATAATTGCTGTAAATTAATGTCTGATATTATCGCCATTGTATTATGTACATTGTATCAGTATTGTACATTGATTTTGTGTAAGAAACACCTATAACAATGTCAACATTAAAAGCGTGCATTGAGACAGGGCAACAATTAGGGTACACTAGTGACAAATTAGAACAATGGGAAAAGAAAGAATATTTAAAAAACATACTGATAGAATTGCTTTAGCAGAGAAAGAAAAAGCTATTGCAGAGAGAGAGGAAAGAGATAGAAAGACTATTGCAGAGAAGGAGGAAAGAGATAGAAAGGCTATTGCAGAGAGAGAAGAAAGAGTACAAGAACGCTTACATAAGAAATAAATAGCAGATGTAGAACTAGCTAAAGCTACTAAACTGAAAGAATTAGAACTAGCTGAAGCTACCAAACTCAAAGAAATAGAAGCTAATAGTAAAAAGTTGGAGGTTGAGACGCACCGGAAGATAAAGAACTAGAGGTTGAGTCACAGGTGCATATTGCCACTACCAAATTAAAAAAGTAAAGAAGAATAAACAGGTTTAAAAAGTATAAAGGCATAGTTAAACCATTCTGCCAAGGCGATTCCATATCAGCTTGGTCTGAGAACTTCGAGTTCCAAATGAAGTACCAAGAAGTCCCAAAAGATCATTGGGCCATGACCGATATGCGAAATTTATAAGCAGAGCCTTTAAAGGTCATTGAATCAATCCCACAAGAACTCAGGAAAGATTATGACTATATACATCAACGAATCATGCAACACTTTCTGTTAGATGCACCAGGGTATCAGGTACAGTTTTCAAAATTAAAACCTAAAGTTAATCAAGCGTTCATTGATTACGTTTTTCAGGCTCAGGATGTTTATAATAAGTGGCTGAACGCTGCAACGGTGAATAAGAGCTATGAAAAGCTAAGGGATCTAATGATAATGGAAAAAATCATTTCTGCATTTTCAACACCTTTTGCAAAATTCTTACAACAGTCTGATATTGAATCTTTAGAACAGTTAGATAGGAAGAGGTCGGCTTATTTTTGTTCCAATAGGGACATTTTTACATTAGCCAGCAACGAAAATAATATAGTAGCTGCAGCAAACAACCAACCACAAAAACCTTTCAAATATAGGGAGAAACCAAAATCAAATTCACCTCAATGTCCATATTGCAAACTTTATCATTTTCAATTTCAAATGTGTGACTCAAACCCTAGTTACCCATCTCACCTAGATATGTTGGGGAAGAAACAACAAAGCAAAAGGGAAAACTACAGGCGTGCAGTAAAATGTTTTGTGTGTGTGCAAAAGTTGGGGCCACTATAATGCTAAGTGTCCAGGTCATCAGAGATTGAAGAGTGTGAATGCATTACTCGTTGATTCATCTTCTGAAAGCGAGGATGACTGCGACGGATTGGAAAGAATGGAAGATAATGTTCTTGCAGCAATTGATATTCTAAACTACGATAAATGTCAAACATGCCATATATTTCATGAGGATGGTGTATTAAAATGCGGACATACATTCCCAATTTCAAATGAAAACGCCAATGCAATAATTTTCGCCATAGGGAAATTAAGCTTCCACAAAGGTATGGTTAATAACAAGCTTTGTCAAGTTTTGCTTGATTCTGGAAGTACTGTAATTGGGTTAAGGAAAGAGCTTGCTAAGGTAGAAGATTACACAAGCGAATTTGTAAATTGCCGACTTTTTTCTGGCAATGTGGAGGAATATCCACTAGCTACAGCTCACATTTGTACACCTTTCTTATCAGGCACGTTTACGTGCGCAATCTTGGACGATCCATGTACAGATCTGATTTTAGGTTGCTTACCAGATATAAAATACTGAACACACAAAGAAATTAAGGCCTGGGAAAAACGGCATCTAAAAAGAATTCCAGTAAAGAAATTAACTACAATAAAGAAAATATTAACTGATCGAGAACAGCTACTGAAATCAAAAAGTCCAAGGGACACAACAACTCAGAAAACGACAGAACAGTGTAAGAGAGCTCATAACGTAAATTCCTCACATGGAGATTATTGTGACGTCTTAAACAAAATTATTAAAGACCAGACTATTAGAACCACAGAAAGTTGCACTATCAGTGAAGCAACTTCACAGGAAAACAGTGACACAGACAGACAAAATACACGCACGACAATCGAAACACCGTACTTAGATTGAAAAGCAGATGCCCTGCAGTCTTTTTCTAGCAGACAACACGCTCAGAAAAGCACAAACGCCAAAATAACACACAATGACTTGTTTGTCAAGGGGCATAATAAAAACGACATAAATCAGTACATAAACTTACCAAGATGGAACACAACCATCTCCATCACATTTAGATTATTAATTTTGCTAAGAATTGTATTGATAGCACTGCAGTCAACAACAACCATATTTCTATTGTTAAACTTAGTAATATTGCTTACAACCTCAGTAATGATAAATGTTTTTCCACCTTTTTTGTATGATGTTCTATGTAAGTTAAAAATTTACCATCTCATTCCACTGGAATGTAGTACTTATAAACTTAACTCAAATGCAAATCGTGGAACATATTGGTGACAGGATAAAATTCTTTGGGCTCACTGTGAAGCCAACAACAGTCGAGTTGGCATTTGAGGAAATTGAATTCCTAGGCCATAAGATATCCAAAGGCCACTTAAGCACTGATGACAAAATCGTGACCAAAATATTGAATCTCAGGATGCCTACCAACACAAAGCAAATTAGAAGCCTTTTAGGCTTGGTGAATTATTACAACAAGTTCATATCGAACTTAGCCCAAATCTCCAGTGTTTTTATTTCCAGATCGTTTAAGATCTAATTCAAAAATTGATGTGCAGAGTGCTGCTTTTAGAAACGCAATATCGCACCTAAAATATTATTTCTCAAACATCACTATTCTTCGTCTTCCAAATAAAAGCTTTCTTATACTCTCAGAACAGACGCCAGTGCCACGACAATTTCCGGGGTGTTGCTCCAGGCCTACGATAACATATAACATCCAATAGTTTGCAGGAGACTAAGCCCAGCAGAATCACGTTATGGTGTGTCTCAATTGGAGGCTCTCGCAATTGTGTACTGTGTCAGTACATTGACTAAATACCTTGCCGAGACAAACTTCGTCATCGAAACTGACAATTCCCCATTTATGATAATCGAGAAAGGATAACCCAACAACAACAGAATTTACCGATGGGCCCTCATTCTACATAATTATTCTTTCACCATTAAACACATCAAGCGTTCTAATGACATTTTAGCCGACTTGCTAACGAGACCGTCAGACCTTGCATTCGAGCAGATCAACGACAAGACAAAAGCGCCAGTCATCTAGAACGACTCAGTAATTAGTGTAAATAGTTAGATTAGATTATATTAAATAGTTAGTAGATAAAATTTAAATGTCAAGATTATTTTATTAAAGTTGTACTGTTATATAAATTTTTCCCATAAGTTAAAATTTGATGGTTAAATAACATCAAAGAAATAGGCAATAGTCAGATTTTGTGAGAAAACAACTTTTATAAATATTAATTATACTATTTTCTCACGTAGCAAATTACAGAAGTTCTAACACATTTTCGGTTATATATTGCTTAATAATCAACTAAGTACTAAATTTTAGATATAAGGGAGTTAAAACAGCTTACACGATATTCAGTTACTTTGGGTAGTCACATTTCTTTAATTAAACATCACTTAAACTAAATTTACAAAACCTTAATTTAAGAAATTGAAGTTTTTTCCCCCTACTATTGCCTAGCGCAATCAGACAATCTTGTATATAATTCGCAGTGTAATATTATAGTGATAAAACTAATTAAACTCGTTTTGTCAACTTCAAAACGTGCCTATTTTGTTTAAATATTAGAAACATTTTTTTTTAAATGCATATTATGAATGACTTAGTGAAAAGAGTATAAAAGGAAGAGAGAATGAATTAAAACAAGAAGTATAATATTAGTGCATTTTTTTGCACAGGTATGTTTTTGTGTGTGGTGATTTGTCTTCGTCTTTTTATAACACATGTGAGTGTTCATTGATTTTATATGTGTTGACTTTAGAGTTACATTGCAACAATGGTTATGTTTTCAAGAATCACAGTTCGGTGACTCATCTCAAAAATTGAGCATAAGCCTTCATTTGTGAGATATAGTGACCTACCTGATGACACTTGGAAACCAAAAGTACACAGATTATAAACATACAGCCTATGTTTCCAATTAAAATATGCAGTAGTAAGAACATAACACGCAAACTCACCTAATAAGAATATATAACGTACAAACACAACTTTATAAGAAAGGGTGATCACACTTATACAAGGGACACAAGGGATTAATAAAGGTTATGAATACACAAGAGAAAAGGCTACCAACAAGCGGGAGCTAGAAAGGTGTAAATCAGTGGAGACATTGCTTGAATAAAGATGTTGATGGAACATGTTACGGGAGCCATGGATATTATATCCATGATTAGTCTGCGTTAAAAGAGACAAATTGTTTCGGAGCACCATGTTTGGGTGTGTGAAAGGCGTTGCATACTAATGGTAAATCATAATTGTAAGACAATATTCCTCGGTCCGTTAACAGCTCCCAGTAGTAGAATTCAGGAGAGTAGTTGACTCTTGGCAGCATATCAAGAGTGTAAATATGATGATAGACCAGTGGGTGGATACTTCAACAGTGTATCATATCCTTATGAATCAGAGTGATACCCAAATAGAGTGACTGATTAATTCCCACAATTCACTGACGAATTAGTTCAGACTAATTTTATATGCATAGACGACATTGGGGAGAATAGGTGGATGTCAGAGTGTTGGGGTATAGGAACAGGACAGAGAGAGAGAGATCAAAGGGCAGATTAGAGTCAATGACTGCAGATATAACGATAGACAGGACATGGGTAAGGGCACAAAGATGTCATATGACAGGACATTTGCAAGACGGTAGAGAGATTAGAGACAGGACATCGGTGGGGACACAGCGATGTCAGAGAAAGGACACCGACAGGACAAGAACTAGTGATATAAGGGGACATAAGTTCACGGGACGCTGTCCTGAACTGACCTAGACGGGATTACACCGAACGACCCAACACAACACGGGCGGATTAACGCACTACGTGAATGTTGAGACAGCCTGAGTTGTGATATATATATATACATGTATGTATGTATGTATGTATGTATGTATGTATGTATGTATGTATGTATGTATGTATGTATGTATGTATGTATGTATGTATGTATGTATGTATGTACGTATGTATGTATGTGTTGTGTATGTATGTGTGTGTATGTATGTATGTATGCATGTATGTGTGTGTGTGTATGTATGTATGTGAGTGTATGTATGTATGTATGTATGTATGTATGTATGTATGTATGTATGTATGTATGTATGTATGTGTGTGTGTGTTGTATGTATGTATGTATGTATGTATGTATGTATGTGTGTGTATGTATGTATGTATGTATGTATGTATGTATGTATGTATGTATGTATGTGTGTGTATGTATGTATGTATGTATGTATGTATGTGTGTGTGTATGTATGTGTGTGTATGTATGTATGTATGCATGTATGTGTGTGTGTGTATGTATGTATGTGAGTGTATGTATGTATGTATGTATGTATGTATGTATGTATGTATGTATGTATGTATGTATGTATGTATGTATGTATGTGTGTGTGTGTGTGTGTATGTATGTATGTATGTATGTATGTATGTGTGTGTGTATGTATGTATGTATGTATGTATGTATGTGTGTGTGTATGTATGTATGTATGTATGTACGTACGTACGTACGTACGTACGTACGTATGTCTGTCTGTCTGTCTGTCTGTCTGTCTGTCTGTATGTGTGTGTATGTATGTATGCGTCCATCATTTGCACACTGCCTGGCATATACTAAGACGAGGCATGTCTGCGTTGAAGTATCGGCAGATAGGAGGGATGGCACAATGTAATAGTAACACTGGCCGTCAGTGCAGAGAATGGGCAGAGTGCTGCATTGAGTTTGAGTTGCAACATCTGATACAAAGTAATACACTTCAAGGTTTGCGTAGTGATCTATAATGATGTGTCAATGGTGAGAAACAAACGGATTGTTTGGGTTTTCAGTTCGTATGTTATGGGTGATTCTTGATAAAAAGGAGTGTGTGGCATATGCGGCTACGACTCCAGCATGGCAATGGATGTGAAAGCAGTCACAGCCGGCATTGCGCTGGTTAGGGGTGATCACTGCACACACATCGTCTTCATCACGGACTCAAGGAGCATGCTTATTATGTTGGAGAAAGGAATGTTTCGTATGGAAAGGCTCAACTCGCTTCAGGGTTTACATATTGGGAGAATTGTATGTATTTTTTGCCCTGGCCATGCGGGAGTGTGGGGAAATGAACAGACTGATAGGCTGGCAGGGAATGCACCTCTGGGTGGTCGATTACCTATGGACAAGACAGTTGTGTGCCTGTGTGACCAGGTGGAGAACAGATTGAGAATCCATATGTTGAAAGGATGAGATGTGGGGAGAGGGGCAGGGCTCTGGTAGAATCTCAAAACATAGAGAGAAGACCAGGAGCACTTTCATTCAGAAAGCGGTGGGAACGATTAGAGTTGTGACTCTTCGCTGGCTGTTGAAACACAGGTACGGAGCGAGTATAGGAATGTCATGAGTGCAGTTATGTCGGTTCTTAGCTCAACTCAACTCAGCTGAATCAGATGTGTACCATCAATGTTTCAGATTTACATCAGTATAATCATTTCTTCGTATTACACATTATCACATGTTTTGTGTATTAAAAAAGCGAAACTTGTGGATCTCTGGCCTCATTTCAATAATTCGTTATGTTAATGTTCTCAAGATGTAAGTGGCGTTGTTTGTGCTCTCACTAACTACATATTCAAAATGATCATCTCCAGGTTTGGTATTATTTCATTTCCTTTTGTGCTCATAACAGGTCTCATTAGTGATTTTGGCACGTCACCCATTAAACAAATTGTGAGATCTCTCCACAATCCCTTGCATTATGTTACTTTGGTAGAGTTATGACATTCGATTTCACACACACACACACACACACACACACACACACACACACACACACACACACACACACACACACACACACACACACACACACGTGTTGACCATATCTGGACGCTTGGCATGAGGACAGCCGAGCGAGGGGTGTACCAGGGGACAATATCTCAGTGAAGGGGCATTCGAGTTTTAGGTTATGTTCGAAGTCTGAGTTAAACAGGGCTATCGCAGAGTCTCACATCGCCGCCTCTTTTAGATGAACGTTTATGTCTGTTGAGAGAGTCGACATTGTCGAATTTTGAAAGCTGATGTCCTTCCAGAGATGTTTGATTAACAGAATGCAACTGTAGACGTCGATTGCAAGTATTTTGTGAACATTAATTGTTAGCTGATATCGATGCTTTCATATTATCGCGAGGCATGTGCTATGTAATAAACTATAAACATTATACACTGTTGTGTTAGATCAAGTTCGTGTGGACTGTCAATTGTCGCAGAAAGAGTGGACACAGTTTAGTGTCGAAGAAGCTATGCCGGCATTGCCCTGTGTGACTTCGCTTGTGGGCAGAGGTTTGAAACTATCGGTAAAAGTATTGGCATTTGACAAATCAACGCTTGCCGCCATGCAAGAGAAAGCTTCAAGTGCCTTGACTTTATGGTCGATCTGCACGACAAAACCACAGAGTTCGGCAGCAGAATTATATGTGTAAAAGTATCCCTACAAGCCATACCTATCATCTGACCGTGGCAAGTAAAACGACCAATAGTCAGTGGCACCTAGGCCATGAAGTCATTGGCACTCATGCCCGTTAATTATCGCATATTATGCTCATAGTATTAGTGTCTTTCTGTTGTTCTTCAATATTCTTGCTCTGACTAGTTAACCATTATTCTTTCGCTGCTATACTTATGTGTAATACCTTAGTATACAATCGGTTATATTCATCTTGTAGGTAAACTGTATTGACGTTGCTACGATGACAATTCATGGGGGACTCTTGTGAGGATAATGTTAATCACAATGTAAGGGAAACAATAAGAGACTGACACTATGTATATCACACGCATGTGTTTAGTTTAGTTTAGTTTAGTTTAGACGATGGATCAACATCACGACACACGGGTGTAACACATAAGTGTTCCCTCCGATCTCCTCCTAACTCAAACCTGAGTCTGGAGAAACTCAGCTCAGTGCATGAAATCCGTAGCATCTGCGAGGATCCTGAAATACTTTGGGTAGATTTTTAACTCAAAACTTTGCCCGGGCGCTCCTTTAGGCTATTCTTTTTTGATGTCCACCTGCCAAGGGATATTTTTACGTTCGCAAAAATACACACGGGCGTGTCGATCTCACTCTCCAGAGACCAGGGAGAAATTTATTACTAGAAGTCCACGTGAAAAAGCTCCCGGTCCTCCTGGGGCTTGAACCTGGGACCTCCAGCAGTCGAGGCGGACACCATACCTCGGGACAACGCAGCGCCCCTTCACGCATATGTATCAAATTGGAGTTAAGACAAATGTAGAGAATAAGCGAATTACGATACTGACAATATGTCAATGACATGATCGGTTGAGTCCATGTTCAGTATTTAAAGACTTAAATGGGAAGATTTTACTGCTGATAATGAGTACTGTGTAAGGTGTAATAACTTGACTTACGTGGTGTAGCTGTAGAAACAGGAAACGCTACATTGTGTTTGTGCATAAATGTCTGTCTGTCTGTCTGTCTGTCTGTCTGTCTGTCTGTCTGTCTGTCTGTCTGTCTGTCTGTCTGTCTGTCCGTCTGTCTGTCTGTCTGTCTGTGCTATATGAATATCATTATTATGATGCTATATAAATTGAACAGATCGGATGAAAATAAACAGTCATATCTAACACCTTCATTAAAGTGTGGTATAATTACTACTTGGTTATCAGGTGATAATGACTGACCTTTGTGGTCATTACATGTTTTATACATTATACATTGTATTATCATCAGACGTGTACCATCAATGTTTAACATTTCCAGCAGTATAATCTTGTCTTCATATCCAACATGATCATATGTTTAGTGTATTCAATAAAGCGCAACTATATATCCCTGGTCTCATTTCAATAATTCATTTTGTTTGTGTTCTCAAGACCTACATGGCGTTGTTTGTGCTTTTCCTAAATATACATGCATAATAATCATCACTAATTTCTGGTTTTATTTCATTTCCTATTGTGCTCATTCTGGTTCTCATTAGTATTTATGTCACACAACTCGTTAAAACATAATGCCGGATATTCTCCAACATCTCTTGCAACATGTCAAGATGATAGAGCTAGATAGATTTCAAAAGATCAGTAATATATATATATATATATCTATACCGGAGTGACTGCAACAACTATAGGGGTATCTCACTTATGTGTATTGTTGGAAAAGTATTTGCCAGAATTGTTCTGCGCAGACTTCAAGTCCTGGGAGATCATGTTTACCCCGAATCACAGTGTGGCTTTCGACAGAACCGGTCTACCATTGATATGATATTCTCATTGCGACAAATTCAAGAAAAATGCCGTGAACTGAATTAACCACTGTTTATTGCCTTCATCGATCTCACAAAGGCATTTGATTTGGTCAGTCGTGAGGGTCTGTTCAAGGCACTAAAGAAGATTGTCTGCACACCGACTCTTCTGTCCATTGTGCAATCGTTCCACACAAGCATGAAGGATATAATCAAGTTTGATGGTGCAACTTCTGAAGAATTTGAAATCAAGAGTGTAGTTTAGCGAGGTTGTGTACTAGCTTCCACCCTCTTTGGAATATACTTTTCACTTCTACTGAAATAGGGCTTTCGTGATCAGTATGGTGGTATATACTTTCACTCACGCTCAGATGGCGGCCTCTACAATGCTCATAGATTGAAGGCCAAGACCAAAAAAAGGAGGGTACTGATTGGAGAGTTCCTTTTTGCAGATGATGCTGCAGTTACGACCCACTCTGAGGAAGAATTACAACGTCTACTATCTGCATTCTCCAATGCTTGTTCTGAATTTGGTTTAACAATTAGCAAAGAAGACATAGATTATGTCACAAAGTACATATGGGGTGCCATCAATCTTAATTGACCACGCCGAACAAGAGATGGTAGACCATTTTACATATCTAGGATCAGTTGTAAATAGCAAATTATCTCCAGATCAGGAAATCAACATCCGGATTGGTAAGGCAGCAACAACAATGAACCATCCATCCATCATGTGCCATGCCGGTAAGCGTGGGCGGTCATGTTCTGCCATCTCACTCGATCAACAGAGTCGTGGATCAGTTCCGTGTTTCTGTCTCGACCATGCCACAAGGCCAAGCCATCCAGATACTTGTTTCTAGGTCTTCCACTTGGTCTGTTCTCCTCGATCTTACAGTTGTCACCAAGTTCTCCAAATCATTTCTTCTCATAACATGCCCAAAAAATTGTGACTGTCTACGTCTAATGTCTCTGATCAGTTTACGATCTTCATTTGTTTCTTGAAGGACTTGTTCATTGGTCTTTCTGGCTGTCCATGGTATTCTTTGCATTTTCCTCAGAAACCACATTTCTACAGCCATCAGATGTTTTTCAGCCTGGCTGCTCATTGTCCAAGCTTTCACATCCATATAAAAGTACAGGTTCTATGTAGCATCTCAACACTCTTTTTCTAGTTTCAATTGACATCTTTTTATTGGTCAGTATGTTTTTCATCTTGCTAAAGGCTACTTTTGCCATGGCGATCCTTGTTCTAATCTCTTCAAGGCATCTCCCATCAGATGTTATTACTGTTCCGAGATAATTGTACCTATTCACTTGTTGAAGAATATTCCCATTTACTTGTATATTACACTGTGGTATTTCGTTCTTCCTAGTGACGACCATAATCTGTGTCTTTTTACAATTTAATTCTAACCCTTGTTGTTCACTGTGTGTAACAACCGCATCTACTAAATTTTGCAGATCCTGTTCATTGTCTGCAATCAAGACTGTATCATCTGCATATCTAATGTTATTGATGCATCGTCCCCCAATGTTGATTCCTTCCATATTTTCAATATTTCTGAAAATATTTTCACTGTACAGGGAAAACAGATCTGGAGACATTACACATCCCTGTCTCACACCTCTCTTAATAGGCTGATATTGGCTTATTTCATTACCAACTCTTATGGCAGCTTGTTGTTTCCAATATATGTTTTTTACAAGTCTAAGGTCTTTCCCATCAATTTGTAGATCTTCAAGCATCCTTATCATGTTGACATGTCTCACTTTATCAAAAGCCTTTGTGTAGTCAATAAAGCAAAGGTGTAGATCTTTGTTTACTTCTATAGAACGTTCGATTACGGTTCTCAGTATATACACAGCATTTACTGTACCCTTGCCTACTACAAACCCACATTGTTCTTCTCCTATTTCAGGTTGTATTTTCCTCCTAACTCTTTGCATGATAATTCTTAGCAAAATCTTCGTGATGTGACTCATTATACTAATTGTTCGATGTTGATCACATTCCAAGGCTCCTGATTTCTTTGGGATTGCAATAAATACAGAATTACATAACTCATGAGGTATATTTCCAGTATCATATATTGTATTAAGCAGACTGGTAACTTTATCTATTCCATATTCTTCTAAAGCATTAATCATTTCTTTTGTGACGCTGTCTGGACCGGGGGTCTTGCCAGATTTCATATGATTAAGAGCATTCTGAACCTCCGTCTTCAAAATTGCTGGCCCTTCATTGTTATTTTGAACAATATATTGTTCGTCTCTGTTATCGTCATAAAGGTTTTTCACGTAATCTGACCATACATGTAAAATCTGATCTTTTTCTATTACGACTCTTCCATCTTTTGTCTTTAGGCAGCCTGCTTATGTACGTGTTCTTTGATTAGTAATCTCCTGAATTCTTTTGTGCATTAGTTTCGCATTTTTACTGTTGTGTTGTTTCTCAATTTCTCTGCAATTTTTCTCAAGCCATGTTTCTTTAGCCTCCTTACATAAGGTTCTGACTTTTCTGTGAATTTCTTCATATTTGGCAGGATTATTTTTTGTTCTGTCTTCTTGTTTCCATTAGTTGTAAAATTTCTTCAGTCTATCCATGTCTTACGGCCCACTTTCTTTACTTTTGGAATAGTTTTTTCTGCTGCACAACTGATTGAATTCTTCAGCATTTCCCATTGATCATCTACATCTTGAAATAGGATCTCTAGATCAGACAATAAATCAAATTTGTTCTTTACTTCTATGTTAAAATTATCTTGTATTTCTTTGTCAGTTTTAAATTTGCACAAGTCATATTTAGGGTTTCCTGCTGTATACTTGACTTTCTTTAACCTCAATGTGCCAGTAATTAATCTGTGATCACTGTAACAGTCTGCATTTGGAACTGTTTTTACAACTGTTAATGCATTTCGAAACCTTTTGCTTATCAGGATGTAATCTATCTGGTTTTTAATCCTGCTGTCTGGACTCCTCCATGTCCATAATCTTCTAGGATGTTGTTTAAACCAGGTGTTTCCTACAACCATTTCTTGTTCTTTTGCCCATTCTACAAGTCTGTAACCTCTTTCATTTCTCTCTCCCAAACCATGGTTGCCTACACTGCATCCATCGCTTTGCTTTCCTATTTTTGCGTTGAAATCACCCATTATGATATTTATTTCTGATTTTTTACAGTTCTTCAAAGCAGACTCCATGTCATTATAAAATTGTTCTATACTTTCTTCACTGCTTTCACTTGTTGGGGCATATACTTGAATTACATTTATTTTAAAAGGTCTTCCGTTTAATTTTACTAATAGAACTCTGTCTGACACAGCCCAATATCCTTTGACAGAATTTGATGTTTGCTTATCTAATATAATGTCTACACCTCTTTGCTGTTCTTCTCCCCCCGAGTAAATAATCTTACAATCCTCTCCTGTCCTTATCCCTGCTCCTCTCCAACAATGAACAGGTTAAGATCAAGAGTCTGGAAGATCAGGAAGCTTACTGCCAAACCAAAGTCCTTGTCTATCAAGCCTGTGTCCTTAGTACACTTCTTTATGGCAGTGAAGTCAGTACAACTTACTCACACCAAGAGAAACGTTTAAACAGCTTTCATATGCGGTATCTGCGAAGAATTCTTGGTATTAAGTGGCAAGACAAAATCACAAATACTGAAGTATGGGAAAGATCATGTTTTGTGACGGTTTATTCCATGCTCAGTCTTCGAGACAGATGGATAAGACATATTAGGAGGATGGATGATGGTAGAATACCAAAGGACATCTTTTTAGTGAATTACTGATGGCTAAAAGATCGCAGGGTCGGCCTCTACTACGATACAAAGATGTATGTAAGCGGGACATGATTGATACAGGCATTGATAATGCACATTGGGAGCAAGTCGCCGCTAAAAGTGCTGCATTGAGGGCAAACATCAGAAATTGAATAAAGACAAAAGAGAAAATTAGTGCAGATAAGTCACACACCGAGCTTGTGAGACGTAAGATTGTGCATGATGGTGAAAATGACCACGTGTTCACATGCACCCACTGTGGACGAACATTTACAGCGCGAATTGGCCTTACCAGTCTCATTCGGTACCGTCATGGGTAATAGTTATTATGCCTTTCTGAAGCACAAACTATCGTCTGTCAAGACGGCATGGTGCCAATGGATATATATATATATATATATATATATATATATATATATATATATATATATATATATATATATATATATATATATATATATATATATATACGGGAATATTCAGGAATATACATCTCTAGTTCGGCGTCATCAATAAAGATTGATGGTACCCCATGTGCACCTTGTGACATAATCCGTTTCTTCTTTTTGCTAATTGTTAAACCCAATTCAGAAAAAGCATTGGGCAATGCAGATAGTAGACATTGTAATTCTTCCTCAGAGTGGGTCGTAACTGCAGAATCATCTGCAAAAAGCAACTCTCTGATCAGTACCTTCCGGGACGCAGAGGTGTTTCCAAGGCACCAGGGCCGCGTTAAATACTGGCCAAGACCTATTGACGCGTCCTCGTCGAGCGTCCTGGGCAACAGGTCCCTTCGGGGTCCTGGCTAAAGTCAGTAGGATCGCCGATTCTTCCGAAGTCGGAGAGTGTCTGCCTGTACGGCGAGGAACCACCAGTCTGCACACCAATAAGCCAGACATGGGACAACGGATACTCACGCAAAACTCAGGTCCTGTATGACATCACACTGATGTTGGACAACAGGATGCCTTCATCCGACATACAGGCCTTCGCGTTGGAGCTCAAGCCAACGAACACAAGCAAGCAAGCAAGCAGTACCTTCCTAATTTTGGTATTGGCTTTCAATCTCTGACCATTGTAGAGGCCGACATCTGAACGTGAGTGAATGTATATACCACCATCCTGATCACGAAAGGCATATTTCAGTAGAAGTGAAAAGTATATACCAAAGAGGGTGGGAGCTAGTACACAGCCTTGCTTAACTCAATTATTGATTTCAAACTCTTCAGAAGTTGCACCATCAAACTTGATTATACCCTTCATGCCTTCCACGATTCCTCAATGGACAGAAGAGTTGGTGGGCAGCCAATTTTCTTTAGTGCCTTGAACAGACCCTCACGACTGACCAAATCAAATGCCTTTGTGAGGTCGATGAAGGCAATAAACAGTGGTTGATTCTGTTGACGGCATCTTTCTTGCATTTGTCGCAATGAGAATATCATATCAATGGTAGAACGGTTCTGTCGAAAGCCACACTCTGATTCGGGGTAGACTTTATCTCCTAGGACTTGACGTCTGCGCAGAACAATTCTGGCAAATATTTTTTCCAACAATACACAGAAGTGAGATACCCCTATAGTTGTTGCAGCCTCTCCGATCGCCCTTGTTCTTGAACAGTGTTATGATTCTTGAATCTTTGAAATCCTGTGGGACTTGTTCTTTCCGTTAGCATAGCTCTATTAGCTGGTGGATCTGTAGAGTGAGTGTGTCTTGCCCACTCCTGATTACCTCTATTGGAATCCCATCCTTTCCTGGAGCCTTGCCAGATGCAAGTTCATGTATAGCACACTTAAATTATGATATGGTTCTAAGTGTGTGAAGGTGGTCAAGAGTTGGTAGAGCCTCTATGGCGTTTGGGGTATCATCCGCTAGTTTTATCTCACTTGAGTAAAGCTCCATGTAGTGTTCTACCCATCTGTCCATCTGCCGTTTCTTATCAGTTATGATTTTTCCAGTCAAGGTTTTCAATGGTGCACTTCTTTTGATCTTTGGACCACAGGCTTTCTTTATTCCTTCATTCATGCTTCTGATGTTTCCCTTATCACTTGCGTTTTGAATGGACTCACATAACGTGATCCAATAATCATTTTCACACTGCCTGGCAGCCTTTTGCACATCCTTCCTAGCTTTCTTTAGCTCACTCAGAGTGTTATGCGTTGGTCTTTCCTTGTTTCTTAAGAGAACTATCTCCTTATTATCAATCAAGGGCTGCAGATTCTGGCTGTTTGCCGCAAATCAGTCCTGCCTCTTATGATCCACAGTGCCTTAAACCCCTACGGCAGTATTATAAAGAGTTTCCTTAAGTTGACCCCACTTTTCACTTACTGTACAATTTTCTGGTGTATCATTGAAAGCGTCTTCAAGTTGCTATTGAAACTGAAAGCACTTTTCAGGATCGTGAGTGTTACTAATATTAATCCTGGGGCTAGATTTGTGTTTAGCTGTGTAGATTCTCTTTGGTCTCAATCTAACCCTTGCACCAACAAAAGAATGATCTGTATCACAGTCAGCTCTGTGGTAACTTCGAGTCAATGATATATGGTTCAGTTGTTGTCTCCGTGTGATGATGAAGTCCAGCTGGTGCCAATGGACCTGATCTTGGATGTTTCCATGTGACGTTATGCAGCTCTTTTGTTTAATAAAAGGAGTGTGTAATACATAGGTCATTTCTAGTGCAATGCTCCAGCAGCCTTTGCCCATTATCATTCATGCGACCGATGTTGTATTTTCCAAGGCACACTGGCCATGAACTCGAGTCCTTGCCATCACGAGTATTGAAATCACCGAGCATATAAATGTAGTCAGATTTTGAAACTGCCTTGATCACGGAGTCTAACTCCTCATAGAACGAATCCTTCACATCATCAGAAGAATCGAGTGTTCGTGCCTATGCAGTAATAATGGTGGCAAAACCACAAGAGGTTGCCAAGCACAGGGATAATAGTCTTTCATTTCCACCTGCTGGAATTTCAGTCATTCCCAGCAGCGAATTCTTCACTGCAAAATCCTGGACATATGGTTCTCACGTTCCAGGTAGCACGTTGTAACTTGAGGTGTCCATTTTTTTCTTTTTTAATAGTACCTGGTGCAATGGTTTTACAGCCTGCGATTCAGATTTCCTCCTAGCCCCAAGCACCCATTCAAGCAGACAGGCTGTGGCGGATCAGAACCCAATTGGCCTGGGGCTGCCCAGCTTGAGGCGGGCGGTAGCTGATCAGTGAGACCTGTAGGTGTCTCCCACCGTCAAAGGCAACGCGTGGCGCCCCTATGTCTACTCCAATCGACAGGGACTTATAACCCGTAATAGTTGGCTCTCGCTTTGATTCCAAGACCGGTTAAGACCAGAGATAGCACATAGCCTGGGCTAAAATATAGAGATCATGTGTTGCCCATGCAGCATGATCCCTCTCTCGGCCTGCCTAGTTCACTCCATAGGAAAGGTAATACCTCTACATCTGGAACAAGACAAGCTGCAGAAGCTGCCGGATCAGCAAAGCAATGCTCTAAAATGTCCGCCTGTGGGAGCTTCGATCCTAGACCAGCCACCAACTAAGGCTTTGGGCCTGCATCTTTACTTTGCATTTCCTCGCACCAGGGTAAGGCTAGTATCCTCCCAATTGCGCTCTTCCGCCCGAAGACGTTGGCACAATGTGGGGTGTCGGGTTTGGTAAGCGCAGCCTAACGTTCGGCGCTAACAGAAAACAGGTAGTACCGTCTACTGCTATAGGTAGCTCAGTCATATCTGACTATATATATATATATATATATATATATATATATATATATATATATATATATATATATATATATATATATATATATATATATATATATATATATATAGATATATATATATATAAACGATGATGTGGATACTTGGAAAATATAAATTAGAGATATTGGAGAAAATTGGCAAGAGTGAGGGAAAATGCATCATGTAGAAGTTAGAGAGTTTATTCATGACTATGGGATCGTATGGGATGGCCAGACAAGACCACCATAGATTGACGGCATGGCACATGATGCATATATATGAAATTCAACAATTTTGCTATCACTTTCATAAACAGTTCTCCTTTAGCTTTAATGTCTACGAACGCTCATGTTATCTGGCCCCGGAAATGTACAGTTATTCATATATTGCATAATATATTCTACGCGTTATTTCATTTACGGTAGTCCTACACACTGATCGACTTTGTGTGTTTCTGATCTACCGTCGCCGTCATACAACACTGTTATACATAATAATACCTTCTTCGGCAATTACTATGTTACCCTCTTTTGTTGTCACAAAGATATTTGCTGTAAATTTTCAAATGCTTGTTATATATGGCATATTTCTGCACACATATTTAGTATTTTTCCCATTATTCTTTCGCTGCTCTACTTGTGTGTAATATATCAGTAACCATTGTTTGGTATGCACCATGTAGGTAAACTGCATTTACTGTCCTACAATACAAGTACATGGGGGTATATTGTGAATATTGTATCACAATGTAGGGGAAAACAATTAGATACAATCTTTATTTATAGCATACGGATGTCTATCACAGTGGAGTTAAGAAAGAAGAAGAGATGAAGTAAATTGTAATACCGGGGATATGTCAATTACATGATCAGATGAGTCCATTTTCATTACAGAAAGAAATTAAAGGGAAGATGTTACAGTTAATAATGAATAATACGTAATGGTGTAATAACTTGACTTACTTTCTGGACGAACTGTAGAAAAAAAATAAAGGCTACATTGTGTGTGTGCATGTGTATGTATGTGTGTGTGTGTGTGTGTGTGTGTGTGTGTGTGTGTGTCTGTCTGTCTGTCTGTCTGTCTGTCTGTCTGTCTGTCTGTCTGTATGTATGTATGTATGTATGTGTGTGTGCATGCGTGCGTGCGTGCGTGCGTGCGTGCGTGTGTGTATGTATGTATGTATGTATGTATGTATGCACAGGGGTAGCTTTTGTGGAGGGTCTGCTTCAATTCTTCTATCCTGAGTGTTGTCTTGGTTAGCACTGATTGCCTCCAGGCAGCCAGCTCTCTTTTGTATGCAGGACACCACTTGTATCTTGCACCGTGGTTGCCCCTGCATTTGGCGCATTTTTTTGGGGGGTTATGTTCTGCATATTTTGTTTCATTTTTTGCGAGCTGGCAGTCGCTCCTCCAGTGCGGTCCTCCACAGAACTTGCAGATTGGGACTTTCTGTCTGCAGCTTTGCCGGAAGTGGCAAAATTTCTGGCAAAGTGTGCACTAAGCTAATTGGGGAACGTATGCTTCGATGTGCTTGTGTTCCTTGTTTAGTGATATCTGACTCGGTGGGTCTTGTCCTTCACATTTGATTTTTATCACTGATGTGGGTTTTCCTTGCCCGTTCGTTAGTCTTTCTACGTCTAGTATCTGTGCATGTTTGTTTTCCTTCCTATGGTCCTTTAGGATCTTAAGCATGTCCCATTGAGGGCTGATGCCTTTGACCACTATGTCGCATGTTGGTTTGCAGATATCGATGTCTACATTGATCTCATAATCCAGTTGGGTATTGTGGGGTTTCTCTGTATCTTTAATTTTTTTGATGATGTCCTCCATTCCTTCTGATTTGTTGGGGTGTACGAATACCTTCCCTTGCTTTGTTTTATATGCTTTCTCGATGTTTCTTTTTTCCTAGTGCGTTTTCAAGCATCGTTCTTATCTGAGAATTATTCAGCAATGTGATGGACGCCTGTCCTTGATTGACTTGTGTTACTACTAGTCGAGTCTTCTCGCTCTCTGCTTTGAAAAATGGACTGCTGTCTCGTGTTTAAGACGTCTCTCTCCGGCTATGTAGTCGCTCACCGCTTCTGTTTGTGTTGGCGGTCGGTGCTGGACCAGATGCTACTGGCTTCTGGTTGCCCCTGTCAGATCCGCTGCCAGCCTTCCCCCGTTTGGTACTTGCTTTAGGGCCAACAGTTGCCTTTTCCGAGTAAAGCTCTTTGTTTTGAGAGCTACTTCTTATGTTGTACGCCATTTTTCTTCTGTTTACTTGTGATTATCGCAGTGATACTGTTTTGTATTTATTAAGTAATGTTAGTACTCACGTTTCTTGCTTTCCCTGGAAATAGTGGCACCGATTTCACAATCACGGTACTCAATAGTGCGAGTAAGACACGTGCGACTCCAGCGATGAAGAACACACAAGTCGCGCATCTATGTATAACGTGAGCACTGTTTATACTCATCACCTTTCTTGTGCTGAGTATGTTTTCTATCTTCTAAGAGGCTGCTTGCTTTTGTCCTGACAATACTTGTTCTAATCTTTACTAGGCGACTGTCGTTACATGATGTGACTATGCTGATAGATTTGTGGCGATTCTCATGTTAAAGAAAGGTTAAAATTCTGTCGATAAAACATTCTATCGTTTATTTCTACTTGGGATTTTCGTAATCTACGCTTGCTTGCAATATAATCATATCCCCAGTTGCACCATGTGTTTAAAAAAAAAAGAAAATTAACACATTATAGTAAGTGCTGCAAATCATGTTGGTTATCTGCACGGTATACTGTGTCATCTGCATGCCATATGTTATTCGTGGTATGTCCCCTAATACAGCTGCCACAATCGTCATCTTTTCTCATAAAAAGTTGAATGTACCCAGTGACATTTTGGGCACACTACACACCTCTCTGTCACGACTCACTTGATTCGTTGCCAGCGATGTATCTCATGTCACGTTTTATTGCAAAGTGTTGTTTCATTATATATTTTATAATTATTGTAATGATACCATTAGTCGTTTAGTCGTTTAGTCGTTGGATCAACATCACGGCACACGGTTTACCCCATAAGTGCTCCGTTTTCCTCCTAACTCAAACCTGAGTCTAGAGAAACTCAGCTCAATGCACGAACTCCGTTGCATCGGCGAGGATCCTGAAATACATTGGGTAGATTTTTAACTCAAAATTTTGCCCGGGCAGCGCCGTTAGGCTACTCTTTTTCGATTTCCAACTGCCAAGGGAGTTTTTACGTGCGCAACAATACACACGGGCGTCCGATCTCACTACCCAGAGACCATGGGAAATTTTATTACTGGAAGTCCAGGTGGATTACTTTTTTTTAATAAATCCCGGTCGTCACCGGGCCTGAACCCGGGACCTCCAGCACTCGAGGCGGACGCCATACCTCGAGACCACTCAGCCCCCATTACTGATACCATTCGGAAATGGTATTGAATCTGGACTGCCTTAACAGTAACGTAGATATCACTCTGAAATACAATCGTCAATAAAATAGCATCAATAAATGAACATTGACAAACTTTCCTTACGTGTCGCATAAGGGTCGACTGAAATTAAACAGAAATAAGTACAACACTATTGATTTCTACGTAATAGTTGAGTGTGTATATGATGTGCATGTGAGTGTATGTGTGTGTGTATGAGTGTGAGTGTGCGTGTGTGCTTGCGTGTGTGTTGTGACTGTGTGTGTGTGTGTGCACGTGCACGTTTTCATTATGTGAGTGAAAACATGTTCCAAAAGACGTTGACGTATTTCTAAATGAATATAAATGATTTAACACAAACTCTCACACATACATGCATACATGCATACATACATACATACATACATACATACATACATACATACATACATACATACATACATACATACATACACACATACATACATACACACACACATACATACATACCTAACTATCTACCTACCTACCTACCTACACGCACACACATACACATGCATACATACATACATACATACATACATACATACATACATACATACATACATACATGCATGCATGCATGCATGCATGCATGCATGCATGCATACATACATACATACATACATACATACATACATACATACATACATACATACATACATACATACATACATACATACATACATACATACATACATACATACATACATACATACATACATACAATCATACATACATACAATCATACATACATACAGACAGACAGACAGACAGACAGACAGACAGACAGACAGACAGACAGACAGACAGACAGACAGACAGACAGACAGACAGACAGACACATACATATACAATTTAGAGATAAACACACGAGGACACATCTTCTTTGCAGAGGGAGCAGTCTTCCCTTCGTCTGCGGTAACTTTCACGCTCTCTACGCCTTCAATAGGTGAATTTAACTTCAAGCATTTAGTGTTGGAATCTTACACTTTCTATCTTATTCCACACGTGGGGGTTCGTGAGCCAATTCAGCTTTCCTTTCGATGGCTGTCAAATATGGATTGCTACCCTATTCTTTCCATTATTTCCTTATATTGCATACTGTCCCACGTCACAATTTATTCAGTTGTTTTAGTTTCTTAAGAGCAATATATATTCATCTTTTAATTAATTGCATTGTATCAACATTGTTGTTAACTAATAACTTAAGCTATTCGAGATTATCCATCCCCTCCAATTTTTCCACATAAACATATATTTCTCTCACCATATTAGTTTTACCGGTATGCATTGTCTTTGCTTTTTGCTGTTAAGATATACATTGTGATTATCATTTTCTCTTGGGTTGAGGTTATTAGGTTTTCAATGCAATTCTGTAATGTAGATAGTAATACTGTATCATTAGCAAATAAAATCTCCGGTATTTCATGACTACCGATGTATACCATGTTTCTATATCCTTTTACAAAATGTGTGGTACGCGTATCTGCATGTTTTCTTCTCCTTTGCTTTAATAAGGTCAGCTAGTATCTCATCACATCCTGATGATTTACCATTATTAAGGCTCTTTATTGCCTATACAATTTCATCTAATGAGGGTTCAGGTTCTGTCTCTGCTGTCAATGGTTCAAAGTCTGCATTAGGAAGTTACTGAAGATTAAATGGCAAGACAAGATCCTAGACACTGAAATCCTAGAAAGAGCGTCCATGCCCAGTACTCTACTCTACTAATGAAGAATCAGATTCGCTGGGCTGGTCACTTGACTCGCATGCCAGATCACAGGCTCCCTAAACGAATTGTTTACGGCGAGTTGCGTTGTGGTAAACGCTCCCAAGGCGGCCAGAGGAAACGCTTTAAAGACACTCTGAAAATCTCACTGAATGCTTTTGGAATTCATCATGACACCTGGGAGACTGCAGCCAGAGACCTAAATTAGTGGCGTGTATCATTACGCAAGGGTGCAGTCACGTGTGAGGCAACCAGGACTGCAAATGCTGTGAAGAAAAGACAGAACAGAAACACCAGTGCAGGAAATCCTCCTCCAGAAACGTCAAGCATTCTTTGTCCACATTGTAAAAGAACATTTCGAGCCAAATTAGGCCTTATCAGCCATCTTAGAACTCACGGCTCCATACTTTCAACCCCACTGGATGAAATGAATGGTCATCATAATTCTTTATGGACAAACAACACATTGGTTCAAGTATCTTGTTCATATCGTCACAGTCATTGATATCATACATTCCATGGGAGTATTTCTTCCATCTTTCTATGATTTTTCTAGGTTCTGTTTGGGTAGTTCCCAAATTGTCACAGATACAATTTAATTGAGGCTGGAAATTTCTTGTCAACACTTTTTTTCTTCGTTTGAACACTTCATAATCCTTTCCGTGTTTATGATAATATTACGATAATAAATCAAGCAATTGATAATCTGGTCTCATATGAGGAAACAACACTAGAAGAGACATAATCATACACCAAGTTAGGTAGCACTGTATACAAAGGGGGTGGGGCCGTTGAAGATATAATTAAAAAAAAAAAAAAACAGAAAGCTAGAGAAGCTTTTTATGCACACAGAAAATGTGTGGAAGTCAAAAGTACTAGTACCTTCATTGCCACTTGTAAGTCATTCAGTCAGTGAATGACAATTGAAACCTTAAGTACACTGGGGATATTGTGCTAGACACGTGCTTTTATTGACCCACGGCACACGGTGAGTGAAGTGACGTGGTCATCATCATACAGTCGCCTTTAATTCCCAAGTCAATCTCCGGGTGGCCATGTTAAGCTATGGTCCAGAGAACCTGCACTAACTCTAAAACCCCATCAACCCAGACTGGTCAGCGAGTGCCTAGTCTCTACGCTATTGCGGCCACACCCTCCCCCCTCCTAGTCATGTATATCCTAATCAAAACAATGCAATAACGTGCATCACCTCTTGCTGCTCTTATGTCCATGTCGCCCACATCGGCATCGGAATCAAACACATCTGCCCCCTCAGCGCTGACATTAGCAAGGCACAACAGCAGTAGGGTCACTGCCGTCAGACCTAGTATTAGTTTACACTTCATCTTGCCACTCAAATTGTTTCCCGTGCAAACCTGCACATATAAGAATGTTTATTGCAGTATATTATTGGTAAACGCGCATGTAATGTAAATCATGACATCAAGAATAAACGTCATTGCACACGGGACATCTCCATACATGTTTATGTCCACATCTTCGGCAGCCAAGTAATATCCCCCATGCTGATGGCACCTGTTGCAGTCTGACTGAACGCCCCTCGCATTTTCCTCTATGGGTTGGCTGTCATGTATACCCTCAGCTCACTGCTCGATGAATCAGCAACTACATGAGATATATGCAGCCAATCCTGATGTACGGATGTGAATCATGGGCAAGAAGGCGTAAAGAAGATATTCTGACAAAGTCAGCTCAGAAACAAAACGAATATGTTGCTCATATGAGAACACAGCACATGTTCTCTCCGCTGTTATGTGGAACCCAATGACGTCACAGCACACTTGGTATCCCCAGTCCTCCGATGCAGTAGCGATTACAAAGTATTTCTGCTCGCAGTTCTCATGGGAAATTGGCTTTGTTATCTCCTATCTTGACCTCGATGACGGCATAGACGTGAGTGTCCAGGCTTCGCTTCCCATTCATGCTGTTTGGCTAGCATCTGTGTCTCCTCATTATCCGCTAACAGTATCGCTATTAGTATTAATTACATTTGTCATTCTACGCATCTTCCTGCTTGAAATAGTGATTTAACTCGCAGTTTGTCTGCGTGTTCATTAACTGTTACTCCGAAGTTTGCGGATGCGTACATAAAAGTTAGATCAGTGAAACTTCATTCCGAATATCACATGCCACATCGTTTAAGCACTATCACGGGAGTAAACATGCTGGAGTAAATTGTGGCACAGGAAAATCTGAAGGAGAGGAGAGGCGGGAGCAAACACAGAAGTACTAGACAGCTTGACATCATGGCACAGACGAATATGAATATTAGGTATGATTGGGAGTACGCGAAGTAGAAGTTGTGGGCAGACATGTCGTTCATACCCGCTGCTCACTTCTCGCTGAATCAGCAAGCTCGTGGTATGTATGCACCAACTATGAAGTATGGATGTGAATCGTGGACAATAAGCAGAATAATGAGGAGTTATGTGGAAACAGCAAATGTGGGGTTGTATAGACGAACAGAGTTGAGTTGAGTTGAGTTAATTAGGATCTACATCACTGCACTCAGACCATTCCCATACATGCTCCGTCCACTCGTTCAACAGCCAGCGAAGAGATACTGCTAATCGTTCCCAACGCTATCTGATTAAAAGTTCTCCTGGTCTTCCCTCTCAGTTTTGAGGTTCTTCCAGAACCCCTGCCGATCCCCCGCAATCCCATTCTTTCCACATATGGGTTCTCAATCTGTTCCTCCGCTTTCTCCACCTTGTCCCACAAGCGCATGACCACCTCCCCCTTGTCCATAGGCAAATTACCACCAAGAGGTGCATTCCCTGCTAGCCTATCAGCCTGTTCATTCCACCGTACCCCCGCATGGCCAGGGCAGAATATCCATACAACTCTCACAATCTGTGACCTCTGAAGCGACGAGAGCCATTCCATGCGAAAAATTCCTTTCTCCACCTTACTAAGCATACTCTTTGAATCCGTAATGAATACAACGTGTGTTGCTGTGGTCTCCTCTAGCCACCGGAATGCCGCTGTTACTGCCTCCACCTCCATTCTCATGCTGGAGGTCATAGTCTCATATGCCAGACTCTCCTTTTTCAAGACTCGTCCATTAGCCTTTGCAATAAAGCCCCAGCCACTACGTCTGTTTCTCCCAACTGACCCATCGGTATAGATGGCTATGTCACTTTGATGCGTGTTGCTCTGGATCAGCTGTTGCACTTCAAACTCAGTGCGTCCCGCTGCCCATTCTCTGCACTCACGACCCGGTGTTACTCTAACATTGTGCCAGCCCGTCATGTCTTCCAGAACACTAACCCACTCTCTTTCACGATTGATGGTCTCTAGATCACACACCTGACTTATAGAAAGCACTGCTCGTGCCATCCAGGACCTGCCTCGTCTTAGTCTATGACCCTTTACCATATCCTATTGCTGCATGCAGCGGGTGATCCCTGTCTGCGGTAACTATCAGGTACCATTTGGCCTGAAGGACCCTACGCCTATCCGTCATTGCTGGTAGCGCCAGGATATGCCTCATGCATATAATTGGTGTGTCCTTTGTGCACCCCAGTATTAACCGCATGGCAGCATTCTGTATGCGCTCCAACCTTTCAAGCTGGCTCTTTGATACTGTCAGCAGCCCCAAACCATACTCAATGATAGAAATTATTAACTGCTGAAAGAGCCTGCACAGCATACTGTGATCTACCCCGGTTGCGGCCATATCCCTCAGTACATTAAGTCCTTCACCAGCCTTCACCATCAAAGCCTCCACATGATCCTTAAAAGACAAACACTTGTCAAAGGTGATACCCAAATACTTCAATTTACTCTCTCAACTAAGAGGACATCCATTCAATATAATACCTGGGACATCTGCCTTGACGATCTGGTTATCCAGGGAGTACCACACAACCGATGCCTTGTCTTGGTGTATAATACCCCCAGCGTCCATGTACCACTCCGCTACCCTGTTTACTGCCACCTGTAAGTCTTTCGCCAAACTGGCCCTGTCCCTGCCCTGTCTGTACACCAGCACATCATCTACAAATGTCAAGATTCTACCCACACCTGGTGTCTCAATAGCTGCGATTTTGCTGGTGTAGACATTAAAGAGCACTGGGGACAAGGCAGATCCCTGCGGCAACCCAGGTGTAATAGTACAGGGGTCAGAAGTCCAGGTACCCATGCGCAGTGCAACCTTACGCTCATAAAGGGCCGCCGCAACCCATCTAACAAGGCAAGGGCAGACCTCCATGTTCAACAGTGTGTGTATTAACCGATCATACCTGACCCTGTTATACGCATCCTCCAGGTCAAGAGCTACCGCCACTGTCTCTTGTTTATCCTGGAAGCCCTCGTAGACATCAAATGCAAAAGTCGCAGCATTGGCCCATGTTTCCTTCCCAGGGCCGGTAACTCCCGAGTCCTTGGGGGAAGCAGATTACGACTTTCAACATTTCGCTGGAACCTTCCGTGCTACTATCTTTTCGAGGACCTTGCCATACGTGTTTTGCAGGATTATGATTCGGTATCCATTGAGTCTGGAGTGATCCTTGCCTGGCTTTGTGAGTGGGACCAGGTAGCTATGCAGCCAATCGTGGGGTATTATCCGCCGTATTCATGCTTAGGTTGAAACAAAGAGCCATCTCCCCAAGTCCCCATCATTTATGTTCCTCATATGGGAGTACCTCACCCCCATCCGGACCTGGCGCTGTGTCTTTAGCCCGCTTTAGTACCCGTCTAATGTCCTCCACTTTAATCTCACAGTCCTCCTTCCTAGTGACCCGTGACAAGGCATCTCTGATGTTATCTCTACAAGCCTATCTTGCTGATCCGTCAGTTTTTAAAAATCGCGCAAACAGACGAACTATGAGAGTAAAATAGTTTGTTAAAAGGCGTAAAGAAGATATCTTGACAGAAGTCAGCACACATACACACACACACACACACGCACACAGACACACACACACATACACACACACACGCGCGCAACACGACATGTACTATAAGAAGATGTATTATTATGACAGATCATCTTCGTAAAACAAGGGAGCTGTAATGAATCTCGAACTCCCTCGGTTCTGTCACAGATTCGCTAGAGAAGGACTAGCCAGCGTGACTTCATCACCCTGAGGGACATCGGTTGAACTTGCCTTTCTTGTTGCAACATACGTTTGTGACTAATTGATTAGTTAGCAATATCAAGAATGAAAGTTGATACATTTGACTTTAGATATTACAGGACACATGTTTAAATGCCGTAGATCGAGCAGAAGTTGAGTTTAGTTGAGCTAAGAATTGACATCACTGCACTCAGGCCATTCCTATACGTGCACCCCTCTCCTCAGTCAACAACCAGCGAAGAGACACTACTAATCGTCCCCACCGCACCGCTTTCTGATTGAAAGTTCTCCTGGTCTTCCCTCTCAGTTTCGAGATTCTACGAGAATCTCTACCAATCCTAATCATTCGCATCATTTAGTATTCGGGATCTCAATCTCACACCCACCTTGTCCATCTGCTCCCACAGTTGCACAACCACTTTTTCCTTGTCCATAGGTATTCTACCACCAAGAGGTGAATTCCCTGCCAGCCTATTAGCTTGTTCATTCCCCACACTTCCGCGTTACCAGGGGAAAATATCCATACAGTTCTCACAATCTGTGACTTCTGAAGCAAGGTGAGCCGTTCCACACGAAACATTTTTTCCCCACATAACTAAGCACAGTCTTTGTGTCCGTGATGAACACAATGTGTGTTGCAGTGGTATCCTCTAACCAACAGAATGCCGCCGTGACTGCTTCCACCTCGAGCAGAAGACACATATTGCCATTCTACTAATTGTGAGCATTGAGAGATTAGGTTCATTGACAGCATCAGGACTCACAAGTGTGTGTTGTGATAGGAATTGTGCAGGTTCTCAGCAATGAGGATGACAACAATAGCTACGGCACCTTTATGCTAATTAAGGAAACATTGAGAGCGACTAAAAGGATTACAAATAAACTTCAAATATGCATGAATTTGTGTATGTGCACATTAGATGACGTAAGATCTCATCTCAGCAGGTTCCGCTTAAACAGCGGGAGATTGCCCGCTTATTTGCTTCATGTATAGATATGCTCATGGACACTGCAATTCCCTCCGTCCATTGTATACGTGGTGGGCCTCCTCCTCTGCTTCCATTTGGTCTGTACATTATTTTTGGGTCAGACCGTTTATACTTCTTAGTTTTTCTACAAGCAGTATGAAGAGCCACTGCCGGCTTGCTAAGCCAGTGCAAGTTTAGGACACAAATCTGACCATAGGGAGTTCTCCCCCATGGCGAGCCATATCCCCGTTAGCACATGACCTCACGGTCATGGTTTCCCGGTCTACGTAAGATGGCATGACTAAATTACCAATGTGGAGCTCAAGCAGAGAACAAGGCAAATACAAGTGAGTCTATAGGTGAAGTAAATACGCTGGCATTGAACTGAATAGGGCATACACTGAGAAAACCTGCGTTTAGTGTAACTAGAATGTCTTTGTTTAGGAATTATGACGAAAGAAATAAGGAAGTCATAAAACACTCGGTAAAGAGAAATACTTGACCCAAAAAAATGGAGCGGGACATGGATGTAGCTACATGGGATAGCTAAAAATAGGAACGGGTTGGAATTAGTTTTCTGAGTGTTAATGTCCCAAAGTAGGATGTAATGAAGAAGTATATCAATATTACAATTTGACATTGACATTGCCGTCCACCGGGCGCTGGAACGCAAATTATTCCTCCCCATGACGCTTGACGGCAGAAGTGGAAGATGATGATGATGATGATGATGACATTGACATTATTATACCTTCTTGTTCTGTCCACTCAGTAGAGGTTGCTAAAACGCATGCATGTTCCAATTATATAGTTTTCCTCTGTGTCCTGATGACGTGGCATCGAGTTATTACCCCGCCCAATCGGATTGATCCAATGAGAAGACAGGGACATGAATATAACCCAATGATTACACAGAGAAAGGAGGGAGGACCCAACTGTTGATGACGTATAGATACCCGCCATATCGTCGCGCCGATGTCAAACAAATTCGCCAACTGACGTGTCCGCCCATGCCACTCCCCAAATTTCAGGTAGGAGACGGGTAGTTTAAAGGCGTGGCTCAAGTTCTATGACGTCGCGGTATTAACCAATACTCCACATACTGGAAGAAGAGATGCTTTTTTTTTTTTGCCAACAAACACCAAGACGTCAAAACTGATATTAGTTTGCTGAGAATTGTTTACAGACAACAATCGCCCTTCTGTTGCTTAGGGGTTAGATACTGCAGTTCTATCATTCTCCGGAAAACCGAGTGGTGGGTTTGATTTCGACTGTGAAATGTCAAATTACATTATACAATGTAAATTAGCATGTGTCGATCAAAAGAAGACATTTGATATAGTGAGTGGATGCTTATCTAAGGCGGGGCAGATTTGCTTAGTAGTACAAGGTCCGGTGCCTTTTCGTGCATAAATCGAACGTTTCACGATTTGAATGGAATGCAAGTTTAGCCAACAAGAAACGGCAATTAAAAATAAAATAGATATGTAGATGGATTAGATGTCTAGTTTGCGCGTATAATGGCAAAACAAAATGAAGGGCCCGTTGTGCAGTCTACATAAATGTAGCAGCAATTGTTATGTTTAGTAGTAAGCTATTTGTAAGCTCTAATTAGAACGTTAAACCTCTCGACCACGCCGACATTAGTGGCTATTGGCTTTTCTCGGTACTGTATCTTTACCACAGAGTACCGTTGGATATCTGAATGGTTCAGCTTCTTGAACTCAAGATAAGTCCATTCCTCCTTAAGTTGGTTGCTACAGCTATCATCCAACAGAAAATAGATTTGAGATGTGGCAGCTGGACTTCTGAACCAACAATAATATATCTTGGCCTGCCACATTGATTATCATTATCTCCGGTGCTGTTCAACGCCTACACTGTGAGAGTCCCCAGTGAGCAAATCATAGGACTGAAGATGACATTGTCGTATGCGGAAGATGTGTTAGTGCATCGTCGAGGGGTTGATGCGATCGGGTTGCCGTGGAACTACAAACAACTCAATCGCATAAGCCAGTGGTGTGTTGAAACTGGTGCTATGGCCACCCCTAGAAGGCAACAGCGATTGGGTCTCTTTGAATAACCAGGCTTTGCCATGGGAATGGTATTCCCATAAGATTCCCATGGGAAAGGTCCCATGGGATGGGATGGGACAGCACACATTTGTACTTCCCATGGGACAGCATGGGACAGTAGCCATGTCATAGCAACTTGATCTACATCAGAGCTACCCTTGAGTTTCTTGATTTTTTACCTTTTTAAAGCGTTTTATCCTTCTGTTGTTTTCATTATATATGTGTATCTGTTCTTTATCTTGTGGTGGGACACCCGATAAATAAATAAATACTCGTAGCCTGTTACACATTTTGGTGCGTCACCAGAAAAAAAAAAAAAAAAACAGAACACATGGTTAAGTCAGTTTTTACTAAGAAGAAATTGAATGTGGACATCAATAAATGGGCCAATGATTGGATCTCTTTTTTCTAATTCTGTTTTTGCAACATTTATTTCAGTCAGCAAGGATTTAAATCTTTTTTCTGAATCATCCACTGTATGTAAAGTAGTAGGAATTGTAGAACATAAGTGAGTTTGACTTATTTTGTGGTCCTCCACCAAACAAAGAACTTACGTTTGATGACCCCAGAAACAAATGCATTAGGATTAAGGTCACTATGTTTCAAAGATTACGGCAACCAACTTCACAACAATTAAATTAATGGGAAAATGAACGTAGGTTTCTATTGCTAAAAGCAAGTGCGAAAATTGTTTTGGCCATATAAGTTGGTTAATTACGGGGGTATGTGAGCCGGTCGCTCAGAAAGAATTGGAAACTACTGAGCGTAATCTTGCCAATATATCAACAACAGTTGTAAAATTCTGGTGTTAACAGCGGTGTCCTGTAAATAGGATATGCAGGAGGAAAAAAAGGTGTCATCAGCAGCAACAGGGCGCTTATGTAGTGCAGCTGGAGTGTTGTTGAGTAAGTTACGAAAACGGATGTTACCAGCTCTCGTTATAAACTCTGTGTATATCAGATTTGCATGTAAGATGAGGATTGTGTAAATGGTTTAGGGATTACCTGGATTAATTGAATTATTGGAAACAGTCTATCAGCAGGAAATTGATAATGTGCTGAATGAACAGAGTGACTTAGAAACAGAATGAGAGTGTCAGTCAGAATGACACTGAATTGTCATATTTAGTTTAAACTATATTTTTGTCAAACAAAAAATAAAATACTCTTGAATATTACAATTAATAAATTCTGTCGTTTTTCATGTCTCTGTACATATAGTCCTATTTGGTAGACACTAAACCTAAACTTTCATAAATTTCATAATGTTATTTCAACTGTATTCCATATTAATATTATAATGGGAATCCCATGGGATGGGATGTGATGGGACAGGCATATATTACCATGGAAAGGGATGGGATGTGACAGAAAAATATGACCCATGGATAAGCCTGTGAATAACCATATTGTCAACACTCCAACACCAACTGTAAATCTGTGCTCAGAGACAGCGGAAAGACCGCAGACAATGAAATATATAGGATACGTTTGGATCGAAGCCTTCCTTACACACAGCACATAGACCCTGTGATAACAAGGGCCAAGCGGTGTTTGGATGCTGTGCGGGTGATGGCGAAGGCAACCTGAGCAGCGTCATACATGTCTTCTCTACGAGGGGCTGGCCCTTTCTGTTTTTGAGTATGCGATGGCGCTCCTGACGCTCGGCCATAAGCAGATGGAAAGGATGGAACAAATATATAACAAAGTTATGCGTATTATAGTTGGATATGCAAGAGATACATCATACAGGGCGATGCACTACCTTCTTGTATGTCCAACCGTGGGAGACAAAGTATAAATTTGCAGAGCACGTGTTACCCTAGAGTCAACGCAAAACACATCCACTGCCTAGTGAAATTAAGAAGACATAAGGCCAGCAGGTTAAACAAGAGAAAAGTCGTGGTTGGGTCAGGCCGAAGGCATTTTTCAACAGATGTGTCACTTGAGGACTTGGAACCATGGGGTACAGAAAACACATTGTGGCGGGAAGTGGGTACAAGTGCTAACAGAGTTATGTACGGTCATTTCAGATAGGTATCCAACTAGACAGAACATGAAGACAAGAAAATTCGATTGCTGTGGAGGCGGAAGTACAGGCTTTGATCTTAGATAATTCTTTAGAATGCGATACTGTCATTTACACAGTTGGGTCGGTCTTTCGTCGCATGAGAAGTTCATGGGCCATTACTGCTCAGGCTGGAGGAAGAATTGTGAAGGAAGATTTTGGTGCATTTGCCTTGAACATTACATGGCAGTAAGTAAAGCAATAACATGGCTCGAGACACAGAAATTCACTCTAGCATGTTTCCTTAGTGAATCAATGAGTATGCTCGGGAAGATAGAGATGGGGTGGGTCCGACGACAGTGGTTGTTATCACTAGAGCAGTCACAGCTGGCAAAAATTAGTTTCATCTTTCGTGGCAATGCATGCGAGTGTCCAAGGCAATTAGCAAGCTATTAGGGTTGCAGGTAAGGCTGCTGTGGAGGACGTACGAGCCATGGACCAGGCTGATTACTTAATGATCTACGAGAACTAAGTCGTTTGCGAAAACCAAGTGATAACAGTGAATCTAAAACCATGTTCAGACTGCGAGAACAGCAAGAGGTGTGGCCAACGAATTAACACTACACAGGAAGCCAAAGACGATTAATAAACCAACACAGAACTGGTGTCGTTAGCCGCTATACGCTGCGGGATCTACTGAAGAGGGAATCCGGTGATTTATGGTATGCAATGAGGAAGATCTGTCGACTAACTAATTACGTTTTTACCACTTAACGTTATGTCCTTCTCTAGATATCAAATTTTTTTTATATCCAAGTGATATTTCAGTATGTTTTGTTTGCTCTTTTTCTTCATGCTGTTATATTAGTATTATGTGTGTGTGTGTGTGTGTGCGTGTGTGTGTGTGTGAGTATGTGTGTGAGTGTGTGTGTGTGTGGTGTGTGTGTGCTTGTGTGTGCGTGTGGTGTGTGTGTGTGTGGTGTGTGTGTGTGAGTGTGTGTGTGTGTGTGTGTGTGTGTGTGTGTGTGTGATGCAGTCTTGCAAGATGCTACGCCTATCATTTAAATGTGATTGCTTTCTTGTATAGCCGTCCCGTTAACACGCTGCTATTGTTGAAGTATACACCATAAATGACGAGGCTGTTTGACAGTTTAACTCGGATCTTTGTCACCATGCGCAACGACATGCTTTCAGTGGGATCTGTTACCCCAGCAGATATTGATTTTATTGATACTAATTGTCTGTATTATGAGTTGAGTTGAGCTGAGTTAAGATAAGAACCGATATCACTGCATTCAGGATATTCCCATACATGCTCCACCCCGCCCCCCTTCAACGGCAATCGAAGAGTCACACTTCTAATTGTTCCCACCGCTATCTGATTTAAAGTTCTCCTGGCAAACCCCTGCCGATCCTATGCAATCTCATTCTTTCCACATACGGGTTTTCAATCTATTCCTCCGCCTTCTCTAACTGGTCCCACAAGCGCACGATGACTTAACCCTTTGTCCATAGGCAATCTACCACCAAGAGGTGTATTCCCTGCCAGCCTATCAGCCTATTCATTCCCCCGCAACCCCGCATGGTCATGGCAAAATATCCATTCAATTCTCACAATCTGTGACCACGTAAGCGACGATAGATATTTCACACGAAACATTCCTTTCTCCAGCTTACCAAGCATACTCTTTGAATCCGCAATGAATACAATGTATGTTGCAATAGTCTCCTCTAACCAACGGAATGCTGCTGTTATTGCTTCCACCTCCATTCTCATGCTGGAGGTCGTAGTCCCATATACAAGACTCGCCTTTTTCAAGACTCGTCCATTAGCCTTGGCAATGAATCCCCTTCCACTACGTCTGTTTCTCACCACTGACCCATGGGTGTAGATAACTATGTCGCCGTGATGTGTGTTACTCTTGATCAGTTGTTGCACTTCAAACTCAGTGCGGCCCGCCGCCCAATCTCTGCACTCACGTCACAGAGTTACTATTACATTGTGTCGGTCCGTCATGTCTTCCGGAACTTAACCCACTATTTTTCACGATTGATGGTCTCTAGATCACACATCTGGCATATAGATAGTTCCATCTGTATCATCCAGGGTCTGCCTCGTCTTAGCCTATGACCCTTGACCATGCCCATGGCTTCATGCAAGGGGTGATACTTATCTGCAGCAACTCTCAGGTACCATTTGGACTGATGGGCCCTATGCCTATCCGTCAGTATTGGTAGCGCAAGAATATGCCTCACGCATACAATTGGTGTGTCCTTTGTGCCCCCCAGGATTACCCGCATGGCAGCATTATGTATGCGCTCCAACCTTTCACGCTGGATCTTTGATACTGTCAGAGACCCCCAACCATACTCAATGACATACATTTCTAACTGCTGAAAGAGCCTGTAAAGCATCCTCTGCTCTACCCCGGTTGCTGCCATCGTCCTCAATGCATTAAGTCCCCTACCAACCTTCACCACCAAAGCCTCCACATGATCCTTAAAAGACAATCACCTGTCACACTTGATACCCAAATACTTCAATGTACTCTCTCTCTCTCTCTACTAAGAGGACATCCATCCAATATAATACCTGGAACATCTACCTTTACGATCCGATTATCCAGGAAGTACCACACAACAGATGCCTTGTCTGGGTTTCTAACCTCCCCTATGGCCATAAAACCAATGACCAAGCACTACAGGAGACAAATGAAAATCGTAGACTGATTAGAGAAATTAGACGAAGACAGTCAACGTTTTTTGGACATGTTATGAGAAGAAATGGATTGGCTAAATTATTGACAACTGGCAAGATCGAGGGGAACAGACCAAGAGGAAAACCGAGGGGAAAATATCTGGATAGTTTGGCCAAGTGGCATGGACGAAACAGGAACACTGTGCTGATCCACGACTCTGGTGATCGAGTGAAATAGCGAGTCATGACCGCCCACGCTTTCCGGCATGGCACATTATTGATTGATTGATGGCCCTGCTCCACTCTGCCACCCTGTTTACTGCCACTTGTAAGTCTTCAGCCAAACTGTTTCATGAACAGTAGGTACTATGAAGTTGTTCTGTATAATACAATCTTGACTGTTAATTACCAGACAGCTGTTCAGTGCTAAGCATTGTTGAGTTTCCTTTTCACAGGGCAGTGTCAAACATGTATATGGTCATGATTTTCACAGGGCAGTGTCAAACATGTATATGGTCATGATTTTCACATTAACAACACTGGTAATATGTTCATGCACTGTTTGTGGCTCTCGTTGTTTAATAGCAGTTACAACTCACCATCACCAAACAATTGCCAAATCGAGAAGTCGTTCATGTTTCTCCACAGACATCGGTCTTTGGTTTTCTGGAACAATTATATTCATGCTATTCCACAGACCACTTAATTAGATCACCCAGCATCATTTTACACGTTCTCTGTCTGCCAGATGAACCGATAATCTTTCATCTTGACGCAACAATGAGCCCCAATGCTCCCCTTCTCACATACTAACATAATATACTGCTTTACTCTTTCTGATAGTTTATGAGCATATAGTAATATTTTCTTCGCCTCTTCCATTTTTCAATCATTTAGATCTTATATTTTTTTTCCCGCGTTTCTATCCTGTTTCAGGATATTGCTGTCAACACCAGCATCTTTCAGCCGTATGTATTTTCCTAGTCTAGATTACGCTCAACAGCACGCCACGACTTTCTGAGCGACCGGCTCCATACTATCATAAGTCACTGGCGCGACTCGAACCACTTCTAATTCTCGTGCGCTCACGTCAAAAACGATAGTATTCGGGGTTAACGGAGAAAGCTGCTAACACCTCGGGCAAGGAGCCGGCTTAGATCTTGTATACATTTTCCAAATAATAATCAAAATCCCACATATTCAAATACTGGTCAACAACATTCTGTGAAATTCAACATAATTAAAGAATGTGAAATTGAGTAAAGCTTGGAGGAATTAGTTGAATGTATATATATATAAAATTCTTCTTTCGTTCGCTTGAAATACATCTATAACTACAATGTTGTCTTCTGTATGAATCTAAAAGTCTTTTTTAGTTCACTCAGCGGTCCATAGAGTTTATCTTCCACTGTTGTCTCTCTAGGCCAGAATGTTCGCCTGCATATGTTGTAGTTTGGGCAGTCTTGGAGTATGTGCTCTGCTGTCTGCGGCGCCAAACCACATGTGCACATGGCTGAGTCACCAATCTTGAATTTTGTATACATGTGGTTGCGCAATCTGTTGTGTCCTGTTCTAAGGCGCAGAATAATGACTTGTTCTAGTCTGTCCATAACGTGGTAGTCATCTTGAGCAGGTTTTGGTGGCCTTCTGACTGATTTGATCATTCTTTTCTTTTGGTGGTATGTAATGGGCACATCAGGCTGTTCCTCTTTTGCTCCTTCCTTAGCCAATTGATCAGCTCTTTCGTTTCCGGGTACTCCACAGTGGGATGGTATCCACTGCATGGTGACCTTATGCTGACTGCTAAGTTCAGAAAGTAGTGTCCTTAGTACTGGCAATTTCCCAGACAGGAGCGCCTCGAGCACCGATTTTGCATCTGTCAACAACACCACAGGCTGTGCACCATGGTTGGTATTTAGTAATTTCTCTGATGCTATCTTGATTGCCTCAATTTCAGCATCATAGTTATGGCAGTATTTTCCTGTTGGAACTCTGGCTGTGTCCCTAGTATTATTTGGGTATTCTATGTACACTCCCGCCCCTCCATTTCGGACATCATTTTGTGCTGACCCATCTGTGTAGACTCGGATCCAGCGGTATTGTGGGTATTCGTCATCAAGGAATCTGAGAGTGGCTGTTCTGCGCTGTACACTGTGCTTGTCTTCCTTGTCAAATATTCCTCGTACTTTAGTCTGGATTTGTTGTGATAGTCTATGTGCATCTTTCCATAGAGTTCGCTCTGGAATGGTTGTCAGGGGGATACCAACTGTGGGCAGATCGGTGGTTTCTCTGCAGAGTCGTTTGGCCTGGTGGATAAAACTACTTCTTTTCAACCGCCCCATAGCTAAGTTTTCACATCGGTTCTTCATAGGGTGGCCTGGCAAGCTGAGGAACTTTTCTGCTTGTATTATTGTTTTCGTATCTCTGCGCTCTCTCAGTGCTTGGATCCTCCCTATTTTCTCCATTGCTAATATAGGGCGTGATCTCATCCCTCCTGTGATGACTCTAAGAGCTTGATTCTGCACCGTGTCCAGCTCTTGCAGTGTGGTGTTTGATACTGAACACCACGCAGTTGACCCGAATTCCAGGTGTGGTCGTATGTTCTGTTGATACACTTTGCTAGGTATTTTCCCACTGGCTTCCCATGTGGTTCCACTTAGCTTTCTCAGGATGGCTATTTTCCTTCTGGCTTTTGCTCTTGCGTTTTTGATGTGTTTTCTCCATGTCAGCCTGTTATCAAATATTACTCCAAGGTATGTTGGTTCTCTATCTTCTCTAAGGGGTGTTCTATTTATCTGGACGCTCCCTGCCTTTTGTTTCGGAGAGAGGGTAAATAGAGTTGTGCTGCATTTGTCAATGTTTATGCTGACACACCATCTATCCGCCCATGTAACAAAAGTATATAGAGGTCTTTGTAGCGATATGGTTGCCTCTGATGCATGTTAATTTGTGCTCCACAACACCAGGTGATCAGCGTACATTGCCGCTTTAATTCCATGCGGTAGATTAGCACTAAGATCATTGATGAAGATTAGAAAAAGTTTATCTGTACTCGGGCTCTTCTGTTGTGCAAGTATGCTTTCACACATTTGTACATTCTTCCATTGACTTTACTGTTTCTCAGTTTCTTCATCAAACCTTCTTTCCAGACTTTGTCAAAGGCTTTCTTCAGATCTATCCATGCCGCAAGCACCAGCTTCTTCTCTTGGAATGCATCCTCAATTTCTTGAGAGAGGTAGGTTGTCTGATCTTCCGTAGAGTAGCACTGCCAAAAGCCAGCCTGTTGTGGCACAAGGATGTTTTCACTTTCAATGTACCACTGCAGTCTGTGATTGATGATGCGCTCCATTGTTTTGCAGAGACAACTTGTGAGGCTAATTGATCTGTAGGTGGAGGCAATGGAACTATCTTTCCCTGATTTTAGGAGGGGTATCATGATTGCTTCTCTCCAGACTTGTGGAACACTGCCTAAGGTCCAGGTGTTATTGAAGATCTGCAATAGCTTTGCTTTGGCTTCTGTCCCTAGGTTCCTGATCATTTCATTGGAGATACCATGAGGTCCTGGTGACTTTCTCATTTTCAGTTTGGATAAAGCTAGCTCCAGTTCACTGTTTGTGATAGGTGCCTCCATGACCTCGTATAGTTTGTCATTCTGTCCTGTATGTAGCCATTTCTCTCGAATCTCTTGTTGTTTCTCTGGACTAATTTCGATATTGTTATCTTGTGCTAATGAGTCCGCAAAATGGTCAGCTGCTTGCTTTCCTGTTAAGATGTTTCCTTCTTTATGTAGTGCAATTTTTGAGGTTCTCCCTATGCCCTCATTCTTAAGTTGTTTTATTAGCTTTCACAACTTCCTTGTGTTTTTTTTTAAATAGCTTACTTTTGTGTGCATCTCTCTTTATAAGTGCAAGCAGGGACTAGGATGACCAGGTCTGTTCTTCTTGGCATTTTGCCATCTCCTTACAGCACTACGCTTATCCACCCAAGCCTTCTCCACCTCGAAACTCCACCACGGTGGCTGCTCCCAGCTTTTTTTTCCTGCCCTGAAACGTTCTGCGCTTGTCACGTCTTATTTTACTCACCACATCTTGCCCTGTACTGTCATACTGGAACGTCTTTACCTTTAGCTTGTGCTGCCTGGTTCTGCCTTTCTCCACCAATATGCTGCACGTGTGGTGGTCGCTGCCATGGTGTCCTAGGACACCCCATCTACACACTGTAGTGAGTGAAGATGAAACTAGCGCCAGATCAATAGCACTGTCCTCATCGCCTGGACGGCTTGCTGTCCTGGTGACACAGCCACTGTTAATACAAACCAGGTCGATGGTTTCCAGTGCAGTCTCGAGCTCCTCCCCTTGTGTATTGGAGGAAGTGTTTCCCCATGCTCTGCCTTTAGCGTTGAAGTCACCACAGAAAATAACATTTCTCTCGTGGCCTAATATGCCACTTAAGCACTGCCACTTCTGGGCGTCCATACTCGCATTGCGGGCATAAACATTAACCAACACGAATGGTATACTGGAATGAACTCTCAACGCTTGTATTTGTATATCGTCACTGTCCCAACTGGACATGTCTAGCTCAGACGCCACCATGTTGTCGCGAACGAGAATCGCCGTTCCCAGATGTCGTCTGTTGTAGAAACATTTGAAGCCGGCAATTCGGAGTAGCTGATCGCCCAGTCTCGTCTCCTGGAGTGCTACAATGTCGTTCCTGTAAACTAGGGTTTCTAAAATAGAGCCCCGTTGTTTTACACTGGCACAGTTCCAATATAGAATACGGATATTCCTGAGTCCTAGACGGTGACACTTGAGTCTAAAACGCCTCTATAAGCTATTTCAAAAAACTGGTCAAGGTGGTTAAAAGCGAAAAATGGGCAGAGGTGTGTCAAAGAGTAAGCACAGACAAGTCACTGAAATTGTTCTGGCGACTACATAAAAGCATGAGTGGTGTAGTCAAGAATAAGAGCATTTCTGACTTCCAAGGTGCTGACCTCACCTGGCAGAGGACTGACGAGGACAAGGGCAAAGCCCTCTTTGAACGCTACCTTGAGCAGAGCAACCAGACAGACATGGGAGGCCGAAATCTGGCCAAGGAGGTCACCTCAGACAGATGCAAGGCCCTGAACACTTCGGAGGAAGACACAGTGACAGTGAAAGAAATCAAGGCTGTGCTTCGACGATCAAAAAACAGTGCTCCAAGTCCTGATGGCATAAGATACGACGACAGAAATAGGTGTACCGACAATGAGCTAGAGAAACTAGCAGACATGTACAACAACAGTATAGTTAGTGCTAGCATCAAGGAGGAATGGTTACACAGCTACCTGATTCCCTTGCCGAAGCCTGACAAAGACCACAAAAAAATTCAGGGATATCGAATTATAACCATGCAGAATACAATAGGCAAGCTGCTGGAGAAGGTAATTGCCAGGAAAATATCAAGCCAACTAGAGAGGCAAGGTGTTTTCCCACCTACCCTGGGTGGGTACCGTCCAAAAAGAGAAACCTGGACCAATGCAGCAGTCTTTGCCCATGATGTCTATGAAGGTTTCCACTCAGGCACTGAAACCGTTGTTGCAGCGATTGATCTTGAGGACGCATACAACAGAGTACCACTGGATTTTTTAATGTTTCAGCTTCTTGAACTAAACGTAAGTCCATTCCTCCTTAGTTGGATCGCTGCAGCCCTCTACCAACGGAAAGTAGTTTTTAGATGTGGCAGTTGGACTTCGGAACCAATAACAATATATCCTGGCCTACCACAGGGATCACCATTATCTCCGGTACTGTTCAACGCCTACACAGTGAGAATCACCAGTGAGCAGATCACTGGACCTGGCAGGACATTGTCGTATGCCGATGATGTTTTAGTGTATCTTCAGGGTAAGGATAGAGAGGAGGTTGCTGTGGAACTACAAACCGAACTCAATCGCATAAGTACTTGGTGTGATGAAGCTGGGCAATGTCAACCCAACAAAGGCAACAGTGACTTGGTTCTCGTTGAATAATCATATTGTCAACAATCCAACACCAACTGTAATGCTGTGTTCAGAGACGGTGGAAAGAACGCAGGCAATGAATTACCTGGGGATACGGTTTGATCGAAGCCTTGCTTATAAAAAGATTAATAAACCAACACAGAACTGGCGTCGTTAGCCGCTACACGCTGCGGGATTTGCTGAGGAGGGGATCCGAGCACTTATGGACTGAATGGTTCGATGTGCAACGAGGATGATCTGTCGACTAACTAACTAACTAACTAACTTCCTTGTGTCTTTTTCAACGTTCAGGGACTCTGTTTTCGCATGCCAACGTTTCTTATAGCGAGATTGTATCTTCTCCACTAATCCTGCTGTTACAGCTTCCAAGTGCGTCTCTTCTCAGATATAACAAGAGAATAATGCGTGTCTCTTTCTTATAGTTGGTTAGACACTTTTAGATTCATTTGTCTCTCCTGGAACTCTTTGGTAGCTTATCTGGTAGTTCAATGTATTCGTACCAATCTTCTCAGTAACGTCTTGCCCGTTACTTCCAGGTTTTCTTTACAATATGGTAGTCAATGGGGACGTGCTCATGTTCACATTCCATTCCATATAGCAAAAACACGTTCGATAAAACAAATCACTACACTCTGTCCTACAGTCAGTGAAAGTGCAGTATTATGTTGGGTACTTTTCATTTTCTGAAATGCAGCTGTCTCTTGGCCAGTATTACTTGTTAATATTTACCAGGGTATAAAATAGTCATCGTACGTTTCATAGAACAGCCGGCACTTGAAAGATTATATTGACCTCACATGAATCGAGTATTGGTTAGACTATAAACAATATTAAGTTGGCACAATATAACACCCCAACCCCTCCCCACAATCAATGCGCGGGTACAGTATGATAATTACTGAGGACATAACACAGCAGTTAAGTGTTGTATAATGGCAAAGACATTATGCTGTGGAAATTATAGTCGATTGGATATTGCCAATTAAAACACATGGCACAACAGAGCAAACAAGTTCAAGCTGAGTTCTGGGAACATTCATATTTGTATAGCAGCAATGGATAGGAGACAAGGGCCTTGTCACATTCATTAAAGAATAAAATTAGGAATTTTGAGATCAAATGTTACATACACATTCTACGAATATGGTTGACCAAAAAAAAAAAAAAAAATTCTAATGAAATACTAAAAGAACGGAACATGACAGACAACAGGCGCAGGAACATCATCGTATCACGGAAATTGGCATGTGTTGGCCACAACGTCACAATGGCGTGGAGACAGCAGTGAAGGGCGGAATGGTTCCTGAAAGAAACGGCAGGGGTCGACCCTGACGACGGTGAACACAGGACATTCCACACTCCTTGGACATGAGCGTGTATGGGGCAGGAGAAACAGTGGGAGATCGTGGGGCTTATCGGTACGTTGTGATGAGAGCAACGTCCTACATAGGCATGTTATATGATGGTGCTGAAGATGATGATATTATCATCATAATAATGTAGAATCTCTGAAAATTTCGCGGGTATATCTGGAGTTTACAATCACATACATACAAAACTCACACGCAGCAAGAGAAAACATGGATGTTACGCAAAAGTCCATCAATGCATCATGTGTCATGCCGATAAGCGTTGGCGGTAATGCTTTGCCATCTCACTCTATCACCAGAGTCGTGGATCAGTTCCGTGTTTCTGTCTCGACTATGACACGTAGCCAAGCCATCCAGGTATTCGCTTCTAGGTCTTTCCCTTGGTCTGTTCCCTTCGATCTTACCAGTTGTCACCAAGTTCTCCAATTCATTAGATTAGTTTAGTCGATGGATCAACATTACGGCACACGGGTGTAAATCATAAGTGCTCCGTTCTCCTCCTAACTCAAATCTGAGTTTGGAGAAACTCAGCTTAGTGCACGAACTCCGTTGTATAAGCGAGGATCCTGAAATACTTCGGGTAGATGTTTAACTTGAAATTTTGCCCGGGCAGTGCCGTTAGGCTACTCTTTTTCGATTTTCAACTGCCAAGGGATCTTTTACATGCGCAACAATACACACGGGCGTCCGATCTCACTACCCAGAGACCTGGGGAAATTGTATTGCTAGAAGTCGACGTGAAAAAGGTCCCGGTTCATACGGAGACTTGAACCCGGGACCTCCAGCACTCAAGGCGGACACCATATCTCAAGACCACGCAGCCCCCCCCCCTCCCCCTCTCCAATTAATTGATTCTCATAACATGCCCAAAAATTTTTGACTATGTCTAATGTATCTAATCAGATTACGATCTTCATTTGTTTCTTGAAGAACTTGTTCATTGGTCTTTCTGTCTGTCTGTCCATGGTATTGTTTGTATTTTCCTCAGAAAACACATTTCTACAGCCATCAGATGTTTTTCAGCTTGACTGCTCATTGTCCAACCTTCACATAATTATACAAGTACAGGTTCTATGTAGCATCTCAACACTCGTTTTCTATTTTCAATTGACATCATTTTACTTGTTCTAATCTCTTCAAGGCATCTCCAATCAGATGTTATTACTGTTCCGAGATAATTGTACCTATTCACTTGTTGAAGAATATTCCCATTTACTTGTATATTACATTGTGGTATTTCGTTCTTCCAAGTGACGACCATAATCTGTGTCTTTTTAAAATTTAATTCTAACCCTAGTTGTTCACTGTGTGTAACAACAGCATCTACTAAATGTTGCAGGTCCTGTTCATTGTCTGCAATCAAGACTGTAACATCTGCATATCTAATGTTATTGATGCATCGTCCCCCAATGTTGATTCCTACCATATCTTCCATATTTCTGAAAATACTTTCACTGTACAGGGAAAACAGATCTGGAGACATTACACATTCCTGTCTCACACCTCTCTTAATAGGCTGATATTGGCCTACTTCATAATCAACTCTTATGGCAGATTGTTGTTTCCAATATATATATATATATATATATATATATATATATATATATATATATATATATATATATATATATATATATATATATATATATTTTTACAAGTCTAAAGACCTGTCCATCAATTTGTAGATCTGCATGCATCCTTATCATTTCGACATGTCTCACTTTATCGAAAGCTTTTGTGCAGTCGATAAAGCAAAGGTTATGTTTACTTCCATAGACCGCTCAATTACCGTTCTCAGTATATACACATCATTTACCGTACCCTTGCCTTCTACAGAGCAACATTGTTCTCCTCCTATTTCTGTTTGTAATTTACTCCTAACTCTTTGCATGATAATTCTTAGTGAAATCTTCGTGATGTGACTCAATATACTAATTGTTCGATGTTGATCACATTCCAAGGCTCCTGATTTCTTTGGGATTGCAATAAATACAGAATTCAAAACAATGTTTTCCCGTAGTGAATTTGAATAACGAAGACACAAACAATAGATTGCACTATTTATTGCCTGGCATATTTCGCTGCATCTCTTCAGATACATACTGCAGAAATCACACAACTTACGTGAATTAACTAAATAAAAATAAATTGAAAAAAAAATAAGTTGAAATATACACATATTCGCACAGTAATGTTAATCATCTACCACGGTAATTTTAAGCTGACTAACATGTTTTTCTGTTTGCACAATTCTGGCTTGCGTTGATTGATCAAATACAGAATTACATAATTCATGAGGTATATTTCCAGTATCATATATTGTATTAAGCAGAGTGGTAATTTTCTCTATTCTATATTCTTCTAAAGCATTGTGGGGTGGTAAATATAATAAATTAGAATAAGGACAAGTTTCGCTAGGGGTATTCAGTATGAATGGGGTGTAAATCCCAAACACGCCCTCTATAGGAAATAATATATTGGCTCGTAAAACCCCCAAGCATTGAACAAGGCAGAAAAGGGTGCAAGTTCAACACTAACATAGAAGAAATGTTTCCCATAGAAGGCTGGGAGATCCGGGAAGTTCTACCACAGTCTCCCGAGTACTAATCACTCTACCCAGAAGGTGTGTCTATGTGTAAGTGTCCCGCCCCACATTTAATCTCCCACATATATATATATAAACAATGACAAGTATCCACTGTCATGCACATCCACAGTATTATACAACAGAGGGACAACAACCAATGGTAGACGCAACAACTGGATTACATGACAGAGGAAAACAGCCATTGTTAGACAAAAACAGTACAATAACTCACTGTATCACATAACAGTAACAATAACTGGACTATAAACATCAATTTTGGAACAACAGGTTAACAATGAAGTAACTGCAAGGCTTGGTTAAACCAAACAAACAAACAATTGTATTGTGGAAAACATTTTGGTTCTGGACAAACCCTGTTGGCTACAATATGGTTACATATACATGAAAAAAGTATCATATTTCAGGCAATGCACCAAAGTATACAACCATAACAGAAGTCCCCAAAAATGGTTCACAACCAATACATGTGTCAAACACAAACAAAGTAAATAATCCATACAAAGAAATAGATAAAGAAAATCTATCTAATTTGTCTCTAGAAATGTCCTATGGGTCTGATGATGACTCCCTCTCCTTCAATATCCACTAGAAAAAAGTCTGGCCATAATCACACTCTCTATAATCCAGGGAAACAGCTGCTTTGCATGTATCCAACTATTAGGACGATTGAGGATTGCACACACACACACACACACACACACACACACACACACACACGGAACTTTCACCGCTGGATCATATATCCAAAACGAATAACATGTCGGAGTAATCCATATGAATCCAAAGTGGATATACTGTAATCTCCCAAGTCACAGCTGCTAAGTCTGGGCTAGGAGCATTCCAGAGTGGTATAACAGACAGGTATAAGTCTGAAGCGTTCTGGCGTGGCGTAACAAACAGGAGTCCATGTGATTGATTCGATCAGGATCAGGCATAAACACTTTCAGTGCATCTTTGGATGAGGAGTGACATCACATAATCCATTAGAATTTCCTGACAGAACTAACTTGAATTCTTCTTCTTCTTCTTCAGCATTCCGAGCCATTGAGGTTCTTTGCTGCAAATACAATCTGTCTCCATTCGTCTCTCTGGTGGACCTTCTCTTGCCAGTCGTTGATTCCAAGTGCTTGTAGGTCTGTGTGTATATTATCTCTCCACCGCCTTCTTGGTCTACCTCGGGGTCCGATATCGAGGCTCATGTATTTGTTTCGTAACAAAGAAAGGTGTTTACAAAGGTGGGGATGTTAACCCCACGCTTCAACCCCCAACCTGGAGGACCAGGGTGTTTCTCTTTGTCTGTTCTCTACCCTTTGACCTGTCCGGCTTGGGAGGCCCTGCTGGTAGCTACGCTACCGCCGGCATAGCTCTCAGGGTCATTGAGAAACTCAAGCTCCCCCACCACGACAAGGTGGAAACACCATCGGGGGAGAACTTGAATTGGGCATGAATATTCCAGCCCTTTTCTGGGTTAAGATGTAGGTTATTCTTTCTTCAGCTGAATATACGACTTGATTAACCGGGAGTTGATATAGTGCTTGATTGTCCCTGTCTGGGATATGATGGATGAGAAGATTCAAAGGAAGCTGGGAGTTCACAAAATCAGTTGGTAAATCCATACTGGTAAATGATGGTGAATTCCAGACTATACATGAGCCTCTGGAATATGACAGTTGAACGTGGAATCAGGCGGTGACTTTTAGAAGAGGGTATACGCTGAAAACCATTTAGGCCAGGCATGCCTCATGTCTTTGCAGACATTGAAAAGATTAACACCATCTGTAAGTTCCCAGAGGTAGGGAATCCACTTCAGCATATTCAAAATCCATTAATTATCCAGGCATTGACATTCAGGTTCAGGGTGTGTAGCAGTAACCAGCACTCTCTGTAGAATATTAAGGGCAGGCTGATAACCCAGTTTCCTGCCTCTAAATCCAAATAAGTTGACCATAACTTCAGTTCCAATCATGGTGACTAGGCCAATACTCCACCGCCATCTCTAGCGCTGTATAGTGAAGAAGAACAGGGTCGATATAGATTAGTAATAACCCAAACATTGATAAGTGTATCATAATTAAAAATACATTCTGATAACAATGTATCATAATAAAAATAGAGGAAACAAAAAGGGAAGAAGAGAGAAAGATGACAATAGTTGCCTAGCACTTGTCGCCTACTGTAGAGTTTTGACCCACACCAAAAGTGAGTAAAGTATCTACTCAATAGGTGCATCTCTTCTGGACTGATACTGGAGCTTCCTGGGAGGTTTTCTTCACCTTCTAAATATCCAACCATCTTTTGATAGTACCGCTGTCACATCATGGAAAAAGTTCCTGAGACAATGTCCTCATGTACACAATTCATAAATCTCCTTTCCATAGTTACAAACAGCATTATGTGACTACCACTGACAAATGGCAAAAAAGCTAGCTACCAGATCAGTCATCTCCTCTTGCATCATCCTCACCATCATCATCATCATCATCATCATCATCATCATCATCATCATCATCATCATCATCATCATCATCATCATCATCATCATCATCATCATCATCATCATCATCATCATCATGTGTTTGTCCCCACTGGGGTGAAGTTAAAAGATCTACTCCAGCAGTAACATCATGAATAGAATCTACATACATATGATGAATAACAGAAAAACTTGTTGGTCTTTTACTAAACATGGTATGAACTCTCTAGTGGGTATTACCCAACATCTCAAAGTAAAAACACAAGATCATGGTGTCATTTCCCACTCCCTTGAGATTATATATAGATATATCATACCAAATGACAATCTCATACCAGCATTTATTACAGCATTAAGCAGTAACAATCATGATCATAAAAGGTAAAATACTCATAAAAGAGAAATCATGGGAATCTTTTCCCATACACTTGAGATTATGTATATCATACAACATGAAAATCCCATAACATCATTTATGAAGAAGACTACAATACAATCCCACCTCTGTGTATTTACAACAATGTAAACCAAAGATTAACTCCTAAGTGCATGAAAAAGTCAAGCGAGAATATCTCTCTCTATCTATCTAACAAACTATTAAAGTTGTACAAATAGTAATATTTCTCCATCATAAGGGCAGAAAAACAAAATATGCACTCAGGAAAAAAACACTTTATAACACAGAGACCAGTTGTGAAAAATAAGCATATAGGAATACAGTAAGTTCACAAAATCATCTCAGAAGGGTGACTCATAGCAAGATTATATTGTAAGCTTTATGAAGGCTGACTGGACAAAATAGCGAGGTCCAGGCTGCGTGAAGTAAACCAACCTTTCAATGAAAGCGATTCTCATAATTTTCACACACACAACTTCAATCATGATATTAGTTGCATCAAAGCACTTATCCTAATACATAACATGATAGGTTTTATATAATATAATGCTCACCTAAGACGCAGAGAATAAGTGGCTATTAATTAACCCATTAACAATGGGTCACCCGCTAACGTTGAAGAAAACATGGCGATTGACCAGACCGCTTTGTCTACCAAGCCTTTGTCTCGATTAAGCCTGTGTTTCCGGGGCGCGGCCAATCAACTGCCTTAATTCAAACGAAAGTTCGTTTTGTTAATTCTCCTGTCGAAATTTTAATAGCCTCTACTCTTCAGGTAGCGCGTCCTAGCAACGTCTGCTGGAAAAGACTGAGGGATGATGACATATATGTCACAAGCATCAATCATTTCTGTTGTGACGCTGTCTGAAATGGGGGTCTTGCCAGATTTCATATGGTTAAGAGCATTCTGATCCTCCATCTTCAAAATTATTATTTTGAGCAACATAATGTTCGTCTCCGTTGTCGTCATAAGGTTTTTATAAGTACTCTGACCATACATTTAAGATCTGATCTGTTTCTATTATGACTCCTCCATCTTTTGTCTTTAGGCAGCCTGCTGATGTACGTGTTCTTTGATTAGTAAGCTCCTGAATTCTTTTATGCATTAGTTTTGTATTTTTACTGTTGTGTTGTTTTTCAATTTATCTGCAATTTTTCTCAAGTCATGCTTCTTTTGCCTCCTTACGTAAGGTTCTGACTTTTCTGTGAATTTCTTCATATTTGGCAGGATTATTTTTGTTCTGTCGTCTCCTCTTAATCCTGCTACAGTACTGCTAATACCATCTATCGTGTCATTGGTTTGGAAGTGGAAGTGCTTAAACAGATGTTTCCCCCGTGCCACAAATTAAATCTGTCCGCAATGGTCGGCAACTCAAGGATGTATCATATGCACACCAATGGAGGTGTTACATGTACATCTCAGAATCACCTTTATGACATTCTGCATGCTTCCCGGTTTCACTATCTGATTCTTTGAGACAGTCAACATTCCGAGCCCATACTCTAACATTGACATGATCAAGTAGTGAAAATGTGTGAATAGCATTTTCTGCTCCATGTCCCTTGCTGGCATACTCTTCAGTAGACTGAGCCTCTTCTGATATTTTGTAACCACCACCTCAGCATGATCCCTACATGACAGGCTTCTATAAAAAGTAATTCCCAGGCACTTCAGTGTGCTTTCTCTGTTCACATTTCTACCATTATTGTCAGGCTTTGGAGGTTATCTTTAGCAACCATGTTGTCCAGAGAGCACCACAAGACATGAGCCTTTTTGGGGTTAATGGGTTCTACCCCCAAGAGAGCCAGGATTAAAGTGACCGACCATTACGGCTCTGTGCCTGCCGCGCCTTACAAACATTGTAACCAGACACGTTAAAGAATGTTTTGGGAATTGTCAAAAAAAAATATTGATGAGGAAGGGAACTCGCCAACTCACCTCAAAGTGTGTGGCCTAGAATATGTGAAAGCTGAATTCTTCGCATCTCAAAGACAGTGTCTGTTATGGAGCTACGTTTACCGTATAGAGTGGTATCGAAATGTGGGAGGCAGGGGAAGTCATTCAAGCGAACCATCTAGTTTGTCAATCATACAGGAATAGATGCACAGCAAGTGTTTACATCAGAAAGAAGTGGAAGAAACATGTATTCGAGTTGAGTTGAGTGAAGAAGTAGCGGGGTAGGAGTATTCCAATTCAAATTCCAATTCCAATTTTCAAAACAAAAATTCCAAATTCGGCCTCGTTCAACCTGCCTCTTCAGCTGTGGTTATTGTTGAGGTCCGTGGATTTTGTGGGTTCATTCACCCTAATTCTAGTCGTGTGCGCTCTTACGAGTGAGTCCTATCCCGGACTGGTAATGTTGATTTCTGTCTATGACGTCAGCTGCGGGGTTTGTGGCGGCTGTCCTTTGTACCCATCTCCTAGTGGTTTCTTTTGTTAGTGCAGTTTCTGGCTCTTCTGGTTGCTGTCCTTATAAGGACTTTTTATTGGATCTTTTTGCCTCCTATTTTGTATATTGCCCGTATCAGCTTTTTGATGTTTTCATTTTCTTCCTTGTGACTTTGTTCTCTTTCGTGTTTGAGTTCTTGTTGCCTTTCGATTTCTCCCCCTGTGGTCAGCCACAACAAGATTTTGAACAACAAGAAACAAATGAAGATCGTAAACTGATCAGAGACATTAGACGTAGACAGTCACAATTTTTTGGGCATGTTATGAGAAGAAATGATTTGGAGACCTTGGTGACAACTGGTAAGATCGAGGGGAACAGACCAATGGGAAGACCTAGAAACAAGTATCTGGATGGCTTGGCCTTGTGGCATGGTCGAGACAGAAACACGGAACTGATCCACGACTCTGTTGATCGAGTGAGATGGCAGAACATGACCGCCCACGCTTACCGGCATGGCACATGATGGATGGATGGATGGATGGTCGGCCATGGGAATACCTCTCCGCCATCTATATAGTATGCCCATGGGTGTACGTGATCCGTGTTTAAGTCTGGGCAAACTTTATTGGTCCGGTAGGGCATTGATTTTTCCTTGTGTTTCTTGTACTTCTTTTCTTTTTCTTCCATGCGCCTGAGTTCATGATTCCTGTTCATCTCTGCGATTTCTTCACCGGTAAATATTGGCGGTATCGGAGCGTTCTCTCTGCAGTCGTCAGGGTGCTCATCTCGGTTTTCTTCGAATGTCTGGCGGGATATTTTCTTTCATTTGACTGGTTTGGTCGTCGTGGTTGGGCTGCTGGATTTCGCTTGCAATTCGGGCTCGGCCTCTTGGTTTTCCTCTTACGATTTCTCTGTAATTTCTTGTACGGCTTATGTTGGTTTATTGGGGGAAGTTCCATTTTAGCTTTATGTAGTTCTCTCTCCGCTTTAATGGTGCGTAGTATTTCTTCGTTTTCCTTCTTTATCTCGGCCATGCGCTCCATCTCTTGTTTGATGTTGTACTGGATCTCTTGCATGTCAGCCAGCAGATTCTCATTGTCGCTGATTGGTGCTGGTGTCTGTAGTGTCTTGACTTGCTTATTCAGCTCGTCTTTGGTGCTGCAGTTGATCCTTTTCAGCATGTGATATACCCGTGGCTGTTTCGCACCTCCGCATTGCTTCGTTGTATGGTGTCTTTGTGTTGATGGCGAGCCTTAATACGTCTCTGTGTCGTTGCAGGTACGGACAGCCCAAGTATCTTGATCAATGCTTGCCAAGGCAGTTGGCGCCTTTTCTTTTGTTGTTGGGTGCTCGAATGTCCGTGTCCAGCTTGGCCAGCGGACACTCCTTGAAGGCGTGGTTATCGGTGCAGTGCCGACAGATTTCCGACTTACTGGACATGCTGCTCTGCTGTGGCCGGCCCTCTGGCATCTGGAACATTGGGTGATTCGTGGTATGAATCTTCAGGCTACTGACTTTACTTGTTTATAGATACCTGACGTGGTATCTAGCTGCCCTCAGTCGTCACCGCCGCTAGTGTCGAAGGAATCTTTGAATGAGTCAGGATCCGCTCCGCCTTCAAGATTCGAATGTTGTGATTTTCTTCTTGTGGCTGCTTCTGGATTTCTTCTGGATGTCTGACAGCCCCACTTGAATCCGCTTGACAACCCATCGGACTGTTTTTGAGTCGGCGTTTCCGACTCTAGTGTCGTTCTGCTCCTTTTTCTCAGCTGTCTTGGATCTTGTCTGTGGTGGGCTGTCGGCGGTCCCCCTTGTAGTGGCTTCAATAGTAGCTGTAGTTTCAGGTTCTTTGTTACAACTCGCAGGCATGCTCTCCAAGTTCGTCTTATGACGGTCTTGTTAGCTCCCACGCTGCACATCTTGGATGCCACGTGCTCTTGGATGCCACGTGTTCTTGCGCCGTGCCATTTTCCCACGTATCAGGCTTCTCGAGTTGTTCAGGCTGCTTGTCTTGATAGCACTCGCAGTTGCGAATGACGCACTCGACGACGACGCACGCAAAAAAGGAGTATTAAGGGGAAAAAAAGGAGTATTAAGGGAAAATGGAGTAAAAAAATGTAGGAGTATCCCCTATCAAATTAGAAGTAAGGTACCTCCTTCCCTCCGCTAGCCTACGGGACACCCTTGAGCAAGGTGGAATATATGTTTAGCTTCCTGATCAGCGTTATGTGAAGTCATGGTTGCTGGTGGTGGATGAGGTTGAAGAGCAGCCGACAGATAGTTGTAGGCTAAGGTCTCCAACTTCACGACGGTAGGCAGAGGATCTATTTTTGGGGGAGACAATGGCTACCGTCATTGACCAGTATGGTCACTGCTAACAAGGAAAGCAATGGCAAACTACCTTTTTTTACAGATGTGAAGAAAATTATATTTTGCGATATCATCGACAATCAAAGAAACGGTGTAAATGGGTGCTCCATAGGAGCAGCCTCGCCCGGTAGGGATAGTCATGTGCACCAGGTGACTCCAGACTGTCAGCAGGCTATTGGGTGCAAAATATTTCTATCATTGAAAGTAGAAATTGGGATGTTACAACAAGGAGTGCAGATGGACAATTAGATAACATCAAACAATTATATTATATATTCTGGAGGAGCGTATAGGCAAAGAGATGTAGCAAGTATCTTTGATCTGAAAACATCAAAATCTGTTAAATGATATTGGGCAGTGTCAGACAGGGTTCTACTGGTAAAATTAATTGGCAGACCTTTTAACAAAAACGTCATTCAAATATATGGCCCAAAGGGAGAAAGCAGTGAACCTAGTGAAGAGGAATTGTATAATGACTTGGAGAATTCTTTGAAGAATTGTAAAATATCAGTAATAAACTTCATAATGACTTTTTTTTCCTTTGCAAAAGTAGGAAATCAAAGTGATGGATGCACAGTAGGCAAACATGGTTTGGCAGAACGAAATAAGAGAGAATACATACTTGTAGAATAGGCAAACGAACATGAACTGATGTCGGAAACACCTGGTTTAAGCAATATCACAGGAGATTATGGACATGGAGAAGTCCTGACAGCAGGGGTAGAAATCAGATCGATTACATCCTCATTAACAGACGATTTCGAAATGCTTTAATGGTTGCAAAAACAGTTGCAAATACAGACTATTACATTGATCACATTATAGGTACACTAAATATGATCTGCGTGCGTTTTAAAAGTGATCAGGAAATACAAGACAATTTTAACATAAAAGAAAAGAGCATATATGATGTATTGTCTGATCTAAAAATCGTATTTTAAGATTAAATGATCATGGGAATGCTGAAGAATTCAATCAATTTTGCTGCAGAAAGAACTATCTCAAAATTAAAGAAAGTAGATCGCAAGAAATGGATGAATTACAGACATTTTAAGACTAATGGAAACAAAAATACACAACAAAAATAATCCTGACAAATATGAAGAAGTTCACAGAAATGTCAAAAGCAAAAAAAAATTATGTAAAGAAGCAAAAGAAGCATGGCTTGAAAATAATTGCATAGAAATTGAAAAACAGCACAACAGTAAAAATGCCAAAATAATGCACATTATAATTCAGGAGCTTATTTACAAACTAAAAGGGGCCTGAAAATAACAGATGGAAAAATCATTATAGAAAAACATGAAATTGTATATTACATGGTCAGATTATGTTTAAAAACTTTCTGATGATGCACCAGAAAAAACATTATGGTATTTGGAGTAATAATGAAGGACAATTAATTCTGAAGATAGAAGTTCAGGATGCTCTTAACCATATGACATCTGGCGAGACCCCGGGTCTAGACAACAGCTTAACAGAAATTATCACTGCCCTAGAAGAAAATGGAATAGATCAAGTCACCTGATTGCTTAACACAATATATGATACCGGAGATATACCTCCTGAGTTATGTAATTCTATATTTATTGCAATCCAGAAGAAATCAGGAGCCATGAAATGTGATCAATATCGAACAATTAGTGTAATGAGCCACATCGCAAAGATTTTTTTAAAAAGAATTATCATGCAAATAGTTAGGAAGATCTTACAGATCTGCAAACAGATGAGAAAGAACTCATGAAAGAACATATATTGGAAACAACAAGCTGCCAAAAAGATTGATAATGAAGTAAGTCAATATCAGCCTATTATGAGAGGTGTGAGACATGGATGTGTAATGGCTCGAGAACATGTTTCCTTGTGCATGGACAGTATTTTCAGAAATGTTGAAGATATGAAAGGAATCATCATTGGGGAACAAAACATCGATAGCATTAAATATGCGGATGATACAGTGTTGATTTCAGACAATGAATAGGATCTGCAACATTTAGTAGATGCGATTGTTGCACACAGTGAACAACTTGGGTTAGAATTAAATTATAAAAATACACATATTATGGTAGTCACAAAGAAGAAGGGAATACCACAATGCAATATTCAAGTAAATGGGAATATTCTTAAAGTGAATCGGTACAATTATCTCGGAACAGTCTTACTAACCAAACCTTTTTCAAGATGAAAAGCATACTAACCATTATAAATATGTCATCTGCAACGAGAAAAAGAGTGTCGAGGTGTTACATTGAACATGTACTTTGGTATGTATGTGAAGCGTGGACAATGAGCAGACAAGCTAACAAACATTTTACGGCTGTGGAAATGTTGTTTCTGAGGAGAATGCAAAAGATACATGGACAGACAGAAAAACCCATGACTAAGTACTGCAAGAAACAAATGAAAATCGCAAACTGATTAGAAAAATTAGACATAGACAGTCATACTATTTTGGTCCCGTTATGAGAAGAACTAAAGTGGAGAACTTGGTGACAACTGGCAAGATTTAGGGGAAGAGAACAAGTAGAGAGCAGAGGAATAAATACCTGGATGGCTTGGCCACGTTGTATGGTCGAGACAAGAACACGGAGCTGATCCACGACTCTGGTGATCGAATGATATGGCAAAACATGACCGCCCACGCTTACCGGCATGGTACATGATGATGATGATGATGATGATGATGATGATGATGATGATGATGAGGATGATGATAATGATGATGATGGTGGTGATTATGAGTGAATAACCGACATCACAACACTCGGAACATGTCAATGCATGCTACGTCCTCATCTTAAACAACCAGCGAAATGTCCATATACTAAATTACCAATTGCAATCTGATAATGTGTCCCTCTGACTTTTCCTCATAATAAAGTCATCATCATCAAGTGCCGTGCCGGCTGGCGTAGGCGTTTATGGTTCTCCATAGATCTCGGTCTTTGGTTTTCTGGATCAACTCTGCTGCTGATATTCCTCCATGCCACCGTCTCAATCCATTCAGCATCACTTCTCTTGGTCTACCTCTGCCTCTCTTCCCCTCGATCTTTCCAGTTGTTACGATGTTCTCCAATGCCTCTCTTCTCATCACATGACCGAGGAAAGCTGTTTGTCTCTGTCTTATTGTTGTATATAATGTTCTAGTTTCATTAGCCTGTTTCAGGCAGTCGTCGTTAGTTACTCTGGCAGTCCAAGGAATTCGCAACATTCGTCTCAGGAACCACATCTCTGTTGCTTCTAATTTCTTCTTAATTTGTTCATTTACATTTCAAGATTCACTGCCATACAGCAAAACTGGTTCTACATAGCATTTCAGAACTTTCTTTCTTACATTCAATGACAGTGACTTATTGCATAAGATACTCTTCATTTTCTGAAATGCGGCCTTTGCCTGCCCTACTCTGCTCCTAATCTCTGTTGTACATCTTCCATCTGATGTTATAAATGCCCCTCATCATCATCAAGTGCCGTGCCGGCTGGCGTAGGCGTTCATGGCTCTCCACAGATCTCGGTCTTTGGTGTTAGGTATCTAAAATTATCAACTTGGTTAAGGATTTTCCCTTCTATTTCTATGTCACATTTTGGTGTCACCATTTTCTTTGATCAGAATAAAGATCAGAATAAAGTGTGTCGGTTAAATCCTCTAGTCACTACCTACCGGATCATTTTCTCCGGCAAATGATGGTGAAGTAGAAGAAGAAGTGTGTTACCGTATATATCAAGTGACATCACATGTGACCATCTATTGTGCCACATTATTCTCAATGTTATTTAATGTGCCTGTTGATTTATTATGCGAGTTGATATCTTTAGGCACCAAGAACGAGCCCCACAAACCAGACATGAACATCTTTATTCACTCTAGTTTGTGAGTAGTTTGAAACTGTAAATACCCGCACTACAGGTTAGATTAGATGTAGAAACAGAAAGGAGAACACATAATTCAAACATCATCAACTATCAAATAGCACTGACCTAAATCATCCAAATATCAACATATCAACAAAGCTGTAGATGGGCGCTTTATTCTGTCAGTTATCAGTTATCAGTTGGGGTATCTTCGCTGCACTCCGGACATGTCCATAGGTGCTCAGATCCTCCCCCCAGCATATGCATCAGCGTCCGGTGGCTAATAGTGCCAGTTCTGTGTTGGTTGACGAGGCGCTTTGTTTTCCCGATGTACCTCTCGCGTCTGGCTGTGCCGATTCTTACTCCCAGGTCTTTCATCCTGGACAGCGATGTGGAATCATTGACGTCAAAGTCCTCTGTTCTCGCCATATCTTTAAGGACGTTAATAACATCGGCACGATCCATGGGCTGGCCATCTACAGGGGGTGCAGAGCCAGCCAGTTTGTCAGCTCGTTCATTTCCCTCGACTCCCGCATGTCCCGGGACGAAGATGAAGGTGACTTTACGGACAACAGACTTCCGCAGCGATTCAGTCCACTGTATACGTACCGATCCAGCTTCGACCTTCTGAATCATGCTCATTGAATCACTTAGTACACACACGTTGGTATACTACTGTGACTCCAGCCATATGAAAGCCTGTGTAACTGCCTTTGTCGTCATGTTAGGCGTAACTATCGCCACCGGGCGCCGATGATACGCCGAAGGGAGTCCGGGCGCGCGTGCACGAACTCCGTTGCACGGTCCGAACTCCATTTCACCACGAAAAACACACTTAATCCATACACATTTCGGAGAAACTACGTTCCATTTTACGGGACGAAAAAATGTCCCGCCATCTTGCTCAAGGGAACTCACTCTCCGGGCGCTTTATTCGTCCCAATGTTTTTATCTACTTTCAGGCAAGGACAGTCGCAACAACGCATAGGCTTACAATTTCAGATGAAATGCATAAGAAACGCAGCTGGAACGAACGAACGAACGAACGAACGAACTTTATTTTCAAAGGGGTAAGAATTGGGCACGCAGGCCCGTCTAACATTCTGCCCTTCTATCACTCTCTTTCATACATTATTTCATTCACACATCATTCAAGGCTAACAGAGAACAGCAACAATATAAAAGATATGCATTATAAAGGCATGGGCAAAATGCGAACATCAAAGCTACACTACACAGTAATATTAGATACTGGTCTGACACTTGTTATTAGCCATGTGGAATATACTGGCCTACCAAAAGGGGACTGGCTGTTATACTAGGGTTTTGTTATTATTATTATTATCTCTATTATTAAGGGGGAAGGTAATCCGTACTGAGATAGTGTTCGAATAATTTGCGATTATATGAATAGGGATTGGTGATGTCTTTGATTTCTTGTGGAAGATTGTTCCACAGCTGAGCTGCAGAGTACGTTAAGCTTGTTTTGTATAAGTCAATCCTAGGCTTCGGAATGTGTAATATATTTAAACGTTTACTGTGTCTAGCATTATATTTAAACAATGGCCAAAGGTAATTTGGGGCATTCCGATGCAGGATTTTGTGAATTAGTTTAGCTTTGTTGAAAAGCAGACGTTTGCGGAGTGGTAGTAACTGAAGGCGTTTATACAGGCTAGGATTGTCAGATAAATGTTTGCTATAAATTAGGCTCATGGCCCGTTTCTGGAGTGAGTAAAGTCGCTTGGTGTTTGAATTAGAACAACCGTCCCAGATTGTAGAGCAGTAGTCAGGGTGTGTCTGTATATGAGAAGTATAGAATAGTTTCCTTGTGTCCTCATCAAGGAAGTTTTTAATTTTGGCGAGTTGGTAGACTTTTTTCGCTGTTTGTTTAATGAGCGCTTGAACGTGGGAATTAAAGGTTAGGTTTCTATCAATGATTAGGCCTAATGTTTTGTGCTCAATTACTCTTTCTACTGGCATGTTATCGATGTGAAGTTGAAGTGATATGTGTGAGCTTAGAGTTTGAAGTCTTTGTCTGGTTGTTAATAACATTGATTTAGTTTTAGTGATGCTAATTTGCATACGGTTTGAATAGTTCCACCTAACTACATTATTTAATTCTTGTTGTAAAGACGACTCCAGTAAAATACAGTTTTCAGCATTTGTGTACACTGTACAGTCGTCTGCAAATAGATCGCAGGACGACGAAAGATAAAAAGGTAGATCGTTAATATATATGGCAAATAATAGAGGGCCCAGAATAGAGCCTTGCGGTACTCCAATATTGAAGGTAGTGGTTTGAGACAGACATTTATTATGTGATACTACTTGCTTTCTGTTTGATAGAAAAGATGATATTAGAGTGACTACATTAGGGCCAATTTCATTGTCTCAAGATTGTTAATTAAAATCACATGGTCTATCATATCAAATGCTTTCTTGAAATCAATAAACACCTCCACATAGACTGTTGTTGTTTATATTCTGGTGCCAATTTTCTATCATGTTTGTTAGGGCCGTATGGCAAGAATATTTTGGTCGAAATCCTCATTGGCTGTCAACAATAAGCTTGTTGCGAACTAAATACTGTAATGTTACTCTATGGATGTGTTTTTCTAGTGGCTTAGATAGTGATGATAGTAACGAAATGGGTCTGTAATTGTTCGGGAGATCATTGTCCAATGAACCAGATTTAAGAAGAGGGTACACTTTAGCGATTTTGAGAGCTGATGGAAAGTGGCCTTTGGTGAGACACTGATTATATGCATAGGTTACTGATATACAGATCACTGGCGCAGCACAACAGAGAATCCGGTTGCTGATTCCATCTAACGCAGATGAGGTTGTGTTTCTTAGGTTACTGAGGTAAGCGAATACTTCAGTGATTTTCATTAGCGGTACATCAGAAAGAATATCGCGGGAGCATCTATTCTCGCAAAACGATGACAGTAAAGATAAGTTGCAAGGAGAATTAGGTATTGAAGCCTTCAACTGGTCTATGTCAGTTTGAAAAAAAAAATTACTGAGTTGGTCGCGTGTAATATGATTTGATGGTAAAGAATTTCGGAAGTTATACTTGTTTGTCAAGGTGTTAATTGCCTTCCATATATCCTTACTATTTGTTTTATCCATTACTAAGTTCTTAAAGTAATTTTTCTTTTCCCATCGTATGGTATATTGAACTTTGTTTCTAAAAGTACGGTATGCGCTGAGATCCCGCTTTTTAAAGTGCTTTATCTCTGTCTCTCATAATTTCAAGTACTTCCTGGGTGATCCAAGGTGGCTTGACGTGGTGTTTTACTCAAACTTCCTTGATTGGCACATGTCTATCAAAAACATCAATACATGTTTTCATCCAGAATTCCAGAGCATCATCCGGGTCAGGAAGCTAATAAACATTGTCTAGAAGTGAACTGAGCAAGTCCTGTAAAAATGCGTTTTGGTTGAAATTTTTTTAACTTCTATATTTTACACTTATGTGTTTATGTTTAGGAGTTTTAATTCCTTTTTTAGACCACGTGCAGCATATTGGGTAGTGATCGCTCATTGCATAATTGGGTACGGTGAATTATATGATGATGTCTGAGCAAGTTACATAAATGTTATCTATGAGTGTTGAAGATGACTTTGTTACTCTAGTAGCTAGTTGTACTATTTGTTGGAAATTGTATGATGTAATTATATTTCCCCATATTATGTTGGATTCGTTGGTGTCAATGTTAAAGTCTCCGAGTAGTATAATTTCCTTCCCGGAAACGAAAACCACATCTATCATGGTAGTGAAGTTTTCGTAACAGACGTGTCCAACACTGGGATTTCGATAGAAGTAGCCAATTATCAGGGGTGTGTGGTTTTGAAGTTTTAGCTCTAACCAAATGCATTCTATTTCGCAAGTTTCAAAGTCTAGCCTACGGTGAGCATTTAGTAAATTAGAAACATAGGTTACTATGCCTGTCTCTTGTTTCCTACAGTGATCCTTTCTAAAAACCTTGTACCCTTTAATAGAGATGTCCTCATCTGAAATGTTATCATTAAGTCTACTTTCACTAAGGCCGAATAAATGAAAATTTTGATTAAGAATAGAAGATAACTCTGGTAGCTTGTTAAATAAGCTGCAAATGTTTAAGTGTCCAAGGCGTATTCCTAACGTATTGAGCCAGTGTTGCCACTTCTCAGACATTTCATCCATGAAGAAAGTGTAAATTAGTCAAAGTTAAGCAAAAATACAAGATCATAAAAAATCCCAATTACATTCTATATTATGACTGTCTTCTAACATAATTATCTCACTACTGCACAGGTTCGTTTTCGAATCTATTACAAAGTCGTTTACATCACAATAACTATAATATAAAACTGTTTAAAACGGTAATTTTATTAAAATATATGAGGTCCAGAACCAGAAGCTATGGTCACTTCGAATTTCGAAATATCAACAAACATATTCCTAATGTTTACACTATCCATGCCTGTTCTTTGCACACGGAAACACACGGAAGGAAAGGAAATCTTTCGCTTTAGAGTTTAATTAAGTGAGACACTAAAAATGGTGGACTGGAATGGAGAAATGATTCAATTAAACCACTATACATAACATAACCTATAGGGTGGATCGCGGATGTCAAATTTGGGTTACCGGGCCTATCAATAGGTCTGTGGCAGGCAATCAGTTAACTTACAAAATATCAGTAATACAAATCGATATGTAAATGACAATATTATAACGATATAACTAATTAGACCAACGAATATAACGCAAACACGGAACAAAACGAATTAAAGAACATACAACAAATAATTAACCTGAAAAAAACTACTTCACAAGCTAAGTAACCAACTGAATCCAAAGTAATCCAAAAGAATTAATAAATGACTATACAAGTCAATGTCTCTGTTTAAAGCGGAGTATCCCACACGGGAAATAAAACGTTAAACAGTAAACAATAAAAGTTCAAGGAGGAAGCTCTGATGCTGGTATCAATGCATATAGAGTTCTTTTTTTAAAATGTATCCTATCTCACAGGTCTGTATTGTAGAGAAATCATAAGGGCTTGATTCAGTGCGGCAGGACTAAATTGCATCAAGTATAGAAGTTCTGGACTGGAAAAACAAAAGAGATAGAAAGACACATTATAAACTAATGACAAGTATATGCTACCTTTTACTGACCCTATAAAACGCCAAAGAAGTAAATAGTTCGGATATTTAGTTAGAATGGAACAATATTATCAACAAGTGGCTAACACGTTCTATGTGAAACATCAGGATACAAGGCGAGAGGACAATTCAGATAACGTTGGCTGCATGCAGTAAAAGAGACATCGAAAACATCACATGTAACGCTAGTAAAATCAGCAAGACAATCGATACACAACTGTACATCCACCTTCTCTCTGCGACTCTCCATGGCAAAAGCAATAGTACAAGAGAAGAAGAGGAAAATGCCTGCACTTACTATGAAAAATATGTCAATTTAACGGTATCCATTCTCTTCCACAAACACGCTATGCATCCAAGTCAAAACAGTCGTATTGTTACTTTAAATTTTATTTAATCAAACTCAAAGCAGCTGAGAAAATGAACACACCAAACTGTATTGTTTGCATCATTTGTTTTAAAATCTTTAGCTAAAATAATAAAAGAAAGGAATCCATGTGTGTTCAGACATGATAAAAGCCACGATATTTGACTATGGTCGGTGTGTGTATTGAAAGTAGGTTATGTTGACAAGAATAGTTTTATTTACCAAAGACATTATACTCCCGTTTAGGGATTATTAGGTTTTGAGTAATAGGTGTCTTAGTCACGAGATGTCACAACTTCTAGGTATCGTTGATCTCTCAGTTAACTTTGATGTAAATTCTCGTTGAATAATTTAGTAATGTTTCATTTGTTAACATATTCAGTGTTACGTTGTGTATCTGAATGCTGCTCAATTACCTAAAATAGTCAGTAGACAGCTCCGATTATCTGGTATTATTCTTGTTCACTGCAATAAATACATCAATTCAAAACAATGTTTCCCGTAATGAATTCGAACAAGGATGAGAAAGACAATAGATTGTGCGATTTATTGCCTGAACAATTTCTTTGCATCTCGTCAGCTACATACTGTAGAATTCACGATGATGTTTGTTCTGTGAATTCTGCAGATTGTACGTGACGAGATGTAGCGAAATATTCTAGGTAGCCGATCGTGCAATCTGTGTGTGTATATATATATATATATATATATATATATATATATATATATATATATATATATATATATATATATATATATATATATATATATATATATATATATATATATAGAGGTAGACCAAGAGAAGTGATGCTGGATGGATTGAGACGGTGGCATGAAGGAATATCAGCAGCAGAGTTGATCCAGAAAACCAAAGACCGAGATCTATGCAGAGCCATGAACGCCTACGCCAGCCGGCACGGCACTTGATGATGATGATGATAAAACAACTAAATAAACACGTATACATACACATAATTACTATTCGTGCAGACACACTTATATAAGTATGTAAAATGTAACGATAACTCGACTCGGTTCAGTTGCCTATACGACTTTCCCAAATTCTACTTCTTTTCATACACCTTCAGAAGGCCAATATGAATAAGTTCACAACTGCAGTAAACTTGAAATTGCTCCCAAAATGTTCCATGTGCTGGCCAATATAGTTTACTTTGTTCCCGCATCAAATGTTTAGATGACATTTGAACAGTCACAACATGTCAAGAATCAGAATCGAATGTCTTAAGTTGATTAAACATGTGTATACGTCTGTTGTTTTATGGGCGGATCTTGCAGCTTGTTGCTTATACTCTTGAGGGAGGGGTGTGGTCAAACATAATTACAGGCCCCTTTATAAGTCTACATGCCGACTAGGCATATTGTGTTACACTCGCACATTTATAGACCAATCGGCGATCGGTAGGAGTTGTGATCTGTGTCTACCGGCAGTCTGTACTTTCCAAGACTTATCAAAGTACCAATATTTGTCTGTGTGTATCTGAGAGCCCAGGTAAAGTTAGAACACAATTGAAGTCACATCCGTCGTTTTTTATTTTAGTCGTTGGATCAACATCACGGCACACGGTTTAACCCACAAGTGCTCCGTTTTCCTCCTAACTCAAACCTGAGTCTGGAGAAACTCAGCTGAATGCACGAACTCTGTTGCAGTCGGCGAGGATCCTGAAATACTTTGGGTAGATTTTTAACTCGAAATTTTGCCCGGGCAGCGCCGTTAGGCTATCTGTGCGGTTAGAAACCATGAGCACAAAAACGAAGATGAGCGTCTGGCTACTTGCTTGCTTGCTTGGTTCGTTGGCTTGAGCTCCAACGTGAAGTCCTGTATGTCGGATGAAGGCATCCTGTTGCCCAACATCAGTGTGATGTCATACAGGACCTGAGGTTTGCGTGAGTATCCGTTGTCCCATGTCTGGCTTATTGGTGTGCAGACTAGTGGTTCCTAGCCGTACAGGCAGACACTCTCCGACTTCGGAGGAATCGGCGATCCTACTGACTTTAGCCAGGACCCCAAAGGGACCTGTTGCCCAGGACGCTCGACGAGGACGCGTCAATAGGTCTTGGCCAGTACATAACCCGGCCCTGGTGCCTTGGAAACACCTCTGAGTCCCGTGTGGCTACTAAACTAGTGTAGACGTGTTCGTGTGTGGTTGGGTGTAGCAGTTGTCTGCTGGATCTGACACTCCCAAAGGTTATTGGGTGGGTTTAGCATCTACAGTTGTCTACTGGATCTGTCACTTTCAATGGTGGTTGGGTGGGCTTAGCAGCTACAGTTGTCTACCGGAACTGTCATTCTCAAGAGTGGTTGGGTGGGTTTAGCAGCCACAATTGTCTATTGTATCTGTCACTCTCATGGGTGGTTGGTTATGTTTAGCAGCCACAATTGCCTACGGGCTCTGTCTCTCCAATGGGAGGTTGGGTGGGTTCAGCAGCTACAGTTGTCTACTGGATCTGTCACTCCCAAGGGTGTATGGGTGGGTTTAGCAGCTACAGCTTTCTACTGGTTCTGTCACTGTCAGTGCAACCCTCGTAAGTCGACTCTTACAACATGCAAGGGAGGTTACAGTGTTACTATTATTTGCTTAACTCAAAGACAACTTAACGTATAGTTTTAAAAAGTCTTAAAATTCGAGAGGATCAACTTCATTGCACAGGGTTTTATTCCATATGGTTCGGGTGGGTGGGCGAGAAGGGAATGACCGGATGCAAATAGCTCACAAATTCCAGAGATAGTAAACAAAGTGATCCACTGATGTACAAAGATTGATAGTGACATTAATTCCAGATAAGGTGCCCCTGATACGGTACTCACTCGACAATAGGATTGTTAAAGCTGACTTTTCAAGATCGTGGCAGCTATTGACATGGAGGAAATGATGTTGTTAATACTGTGTCTACATCTGATTCTATCAGTAATTTACTATGGTTTGGGACTGCTCACAGCGTCCTGAGTCAGGTTGTGAAACTTGAATGCATACGGACTGATATAATGCGGGTTATACAGGGATGCACAAGGTACAAGACAGTAGTGAGTATGCGATACAACCTAGCCTTACCCAAAATTAAACTCAAGCTGTAGACACGAAGCACGACTTGCATGAAGCCCTGAACGGTCCACTTGCTGATAGGATGAATATCATGAATGGCTCAAGCAGAGGACACGCTCAGAAAAGTGTGCATGCTTGAGAGCAATGGGAGATGAGAGGAGCCGGCCAGAATGCCGATTGGAGCAGGCAGACGTTTGCAGCGGCGTAATAACATTGATTCGGGAATTCAAGGACTGGCTTGCAGGCTCCACTGAATGGGAGGTGCACACATTGATCCACAACAATTTGCCACCTTGCGATGTGATCATCTGCACAGAAGGCTCTGTGCTAAGAGGTAAAATATGTGCACGAGGGTTCATGGCGAAGTTTTGTGGACGGTGTATGGTGCAGGAGGGCCTGGCTAATGATTGCCCAACATCTAGTCTCACAATGGAGGAGGAGACAGTCGAGGCGGCGTTTCACCTTGTTGGAGGACATACAGCGTACACGTGTCGTGATTGTAACGGAATCACAAAGTGTGATAAGAAGGGTGAAAACAGGCATAATGGCAATCTTCCATTTAACAATCAAAAATAGAGATCAAGTTCCAGTTTGTTTTCGCAAAGAACTTAATGATATGGTGGGAAATGAGTAGACCGGTAGATTGGCTGATTCCACATAAATTTTTTGGGGCAATGGTGCGGAATTAGTAGGATGTGGTAGGATACCTTTGGAATTGTGTGTATAATGATGAAGAAGATCATCACGACTATTAGAGAATGAAGAGAGTGACGAGAGAACTTGGACGACACACACACACCTCCCAGGAAAGACCAGACGAACACATAATAAGAATGCTACTGGTGCCATAAGTATTTGGGCGGCTCGAAGGTATTTGAAGATGAGGACGTAGCATGCATGGAAACGTCCCGAGTGTCATGATGGTAGTTCTTGAGTCAGCTCAACTCAACTGCGCGAGTTATGGCGTGTAAGAATGTATCTGTAACTTACCTGTACAAAAATCGGTATACGCAGCTAGGATATCAGAACGCATGCGCATATACACAATCTGACACCTGACATATATTTTGTATCACGGAATCATATGGACCTTTAGGGCCAGCAACATTCTTTTTCAACTCGTATGAATGTGTGTAGAAATTATTTACCTCTATTTTCTTCCCAAGCGCACTGAAATGAAACATACATATTTATTATTTGCATATATATATATATATATATATATATATATATATATATATATATATATATATATATATATATATATATATATATATATATATATATATATATATATCTTCTTCTTCTTCAGCGTTCTGAGACATTGAGGTTCTTTGCTGCAGATACAATCCGTCTCCATTCCTCTCTCTGGTTGACCTTCTCTTGCCAGTCGTTGATCTTAAGTGCTTGTAGGTCTGTATATATATATATATATATTATCTCTCCACCGTCTTCTTGGTATACCTCGGGGTCTACGGTCATTTATTTCCTGAGTGTAAGCGAGTTTTGTTTCCCTATTATCTTCCATTCTTTCAATATGCCCCAGCCATTGTAGTCTATTAGCCTTCATGATACCAATGATTAGCGGGGACTTAAACAGATCATAAATGTCTTTGTTACTTGTTCTTTTCCACTCTCCACATTGTGTATCCCTAATGGGTCCAAAGATGCGTCTTAAAACTTTGTTCTCAAAGGTTTGTAACAAGGCTTCGTCTCCTTCCGTTGTACTCCAGGTTTCAGAGAGATACATCACAACTGGTCTGATCAGTGTTTTGTATATTGTGATTTTGGTGTTACGAGATAGCGCATTTGATTTTAGAAGATGTTGTAGTGCATAGTATATCTTATTTCCAGAATTGATTCTAGCTTGTATTTCTTCCCTTATTATGTTGGAGCAGTTGAAGATTGTACCCAGGTATTCGTATATTTCCGTTCTTTTAATGGTCATATTATCTATTTGTATGTGGCCAGAGTTGTTAGCCGTTCCTTCTCTTTACATTACCATATATTCTGTCTTATCTTGGTTGATAACAAGCCCCATTTGATGAGCTTTTTCCTGTAAGTGAGTCAATATTTCCAATTTCGTTTGTTCATTTTCCCCTATACTATCTATATCATCTGCATAACCAAGCAGTTTGGATGTTCCTCCAATAGCACATTCCTCCTTTACCTTACACCTTTCTCTTGAGCCAGTTTGAAAAGGAGCGGTGATAGTGCATCACGCTGTTAAGCCAGATGTTATTTGGAAAAGGTATGATTTCCTGCCTTTATATGTTACTATATTATAAGTATCTTCCATGCATAGTCTTGAAATGTTGAATAACTTCCTTGGTATTCCAAATTCCTGCATAGCATTCCATAGACTATTCCTATGGACACTATCATAAACCTTTTTAAAATCCACAAACATGTTATGGAGATCTCTTTTATATTCCCACCTTTTCCCGGCTATTTGTCGTAAGATAAATATCTGATCTATTGTTGATCTGTTTTGTCTGAAACCAGCCTGGTAGTCAACTAATATGTAATATGAATACGGTTTTAGTCTTTTTAGTAACACCGCGGATAGTATCTTATAGCTTATGGACAGGAGTGATATACCTCTATAATTTTCACACTGGAACTTGTCTCCTTTCTTAAAGATAAGTATCAATAATGACTCTTTCCAGTCATGGGGTAATTCTTATGTCATCCAAATGTTTATTATTAGTTCTTATAGCTTTATATGTAATGCATGACCGCCTGCCTTTATAAATTAAGCAGCAATTCCATCAGTCCCAGTTGCATTATTGTTTTAAAGTCGTATTATTACATATAGGATTTCTTCAAAAGCAGGTTCTCAAATTTGTGCTTCACATGTTAGAACTGCTTCCTGTGGGAAAGTGTTACTTGGAGCTTCACAATTTAGTAATTCAACAAAGTATTCTTTCCATGTGTTACACATTTTCTCATTGGTATTTATCATATTCCCATTTTTGTCTTTTAAACCATATGTGTTGTGTTGGTGCCCTCGTTTCATTGACTTCAGTTCTTTAAACAACTTTCTGGATTCGTTTTTCTGATGATTAGTTTCCATATCTTTGCTCATATATTCTCGCTTCTGCTGCCGAACTATTTTTGTAGCCTCTTTACATTCAGTTCTATGTTGCTCTTCAGTTTGGATGTTGTTGATGTCATTTAACCACAACTGTCTGGCATTTTTTCCCCTAATGACTGCTTCTTCACATTTTTGATTGAACCATATGTGCTTTCTATGCGTGGTTGACACACCGAGCCATTCTTCTGTGGTAGTTTGAATTGTATTCTTGATGTTAAACCAAGTTTGGTCAACGCTTTCCTCCAACTGGTTTTGTAGAATTTCAAGTTTAAATTTTATTTCATCTGCAAATTTCTCTTTAATTGTACTTTCTTGTAGTTTTTCTTTTTTATATGTTGGGTGTAACCTTTGTAGTTTAGCATAGAATGTTGACTTAAGTATTAAGTTAAATTTTGCTCCAACGAGGAAGTGGTCGCTGTATGTGTGATGCATTTTTGTGGTTAATTAAAATGTGATCTATTTGATTATAGGTTCTCTCTCTCTCTCTTTAAAGTTTAGAATGTTCCCCCATAACTCCTTTTTGACGACAAATCCTGTTCCTAATTAATAGTTAGTTAGTTAGTTAGTCGACAGATCATCCTCATTGCACATCGAACCATTCAGTCCATAAGTGCTCGGATCCCCTCCTCAGCAAATCCCGCAACGTGTAGCGGCTAACGACGCCAGTTCTGTGTTGGTTTATCAATCTTCTTTGGCTTCCTGCGTAGTGTTCTTGTTTGGTCACCCCTCGTTTAATTTGCTGCTCTCGCAGTCTGGCCATTGTTGTAGATTCACAGTCATCACTTAGTTCTCGCAAATGTCTTACTTCTCGTAGAACCTTCAGAATGTCAGCCTGGTCCATGGCGCGTCCGCCCTCCACAGTAGCCTCACCTGCGAGCTTGTCAGCCCGCTCATTTCCTTGTACTCCCGCATGCCCTGGCACGAAGATGAAACTAATCTTTGCCAGCCGAGACCGCTCCAGAGGCAGCAACCATTCTCTTCGGATCGACCCCTCCTCTATCCTCTTGATCATGTTCATTGAGTCGCTAAGGAAACAAGCCCTGGTGAAAGTCTATGTCTCGAGCCATGTTATTGCTTTACTTACTGCCATGACTTCCATGGTCAGGCTACTTGTGGTTTCAGTGAAAGCACCAGAGTCCTCCTTCACAATTCTCCCTCCGGCCCGAGCTGTAAAGGCCCATGAGCTTCTCACATGTCGGACGACCGACCCATCTGTGTAGATGACCGCGTCACCGTCTAGCGAATTCTCGAAAATCAACGCTTGTACTTCAGCCTCAACAGCAGCCGGATTTTCTTGTCTGCATTTTCTATCTAGTTGGATGCAAACTGAAAAGGATGTGCAGAAGTCTGTTGGCACTTGCACCCACTCCTCGCCAGGTTCTAAGTCCTCAAGTGAACACACCTGTTGAAGAATGTCTTCGGCTTGACCCATCCACGACCGTCCTCTTTTTAACCTGCTGCCCTTCACCTTCCTAATTTCACTATGCAGTGGATGTTGTGTGTTTGCGTTAATTCTGAGGTAGGCGCGTGCCCTGCAAACTTGTATTCTCTCTTCAATGGTTGGAAAATCAAGAAGGTAGCGCATCGCCCTGCATGCTGTATCTCTTGTACATCCAAGAATAATGCGCATAGCTTCATTCTGTATCCTTTCCATCCTTTCTATCTGCTTATGGCTGAGAGTCAGGATTGCCATTGCATACTCCAAAACAGACATGACCAGCCCCTCGTACAGAAGACATAGATGGCGCTGCTCACAGTTTGCTGCCGCCATCACCCGCATCGCTGCCAAACCCCGCTTGGCCTTTGTTATCACCTGGTCTATGTGCACATTATAAGCAAGGCTTCGATCAAACCGTATCCCCAGGTAATTCATTGCCTGCGTTCTTTCCACCGTCTCTGAACACAGCATTACAGTTGGTGTTGGAGTGTTGACAATATGATTATTCAACGAGAACCAAGTCACTGTTGCCTTTGTTGGGTTGACCATTGCCCCAGCTTCATCACACCAAGTACTTATGCGATTGAGTTCGGTTTGTAGTTCCACAGCAACCTCCTCTCTATCCTTACCCTGACGATACACTAAAACATCATCGGCATATGACAATGTCCTGCCAGGTCCAGTGATCTGCTCACTGGTGATTCTCACTGTGTAGGCGTTGAACAGTACCGGAGATAATGGTGATCCCTGTGGTAGGCCAGGATATATTGTTGTTGGTTCCGAAGTCCAACTGCCACATCTAAAAACTACTTTCCGTTGGAAGAGGGCTGCAGCGATCCAACTAAGGAGGAATGGACTTACGTTTAGTTCAAGAAGCTGAAACATTAAAAAATCCAGTGGTACTCTGTTGTATGCGTCCTCAAGATCAATCGCTGCAGCAACGGTTTCAGTGCCTGAGTGGAAACCTTCATAGACATCCTGGGCAAAGACTGCTGCATTGGTCCAGGTTTCTCTTTTTGGACGGTACCCACCCAGGGTAGGTGGGAAAACACCTTGCCTCTCTAGTTGGCTTGATATTTTCCTGGCAATTACCTTCTCCAGCAGCTTGCCTATTGTATTCTGCATGGTTATAATTCGATATCCCTGAATTTTTTTGTGGTCTTTGTCAGGCTTCGGCAAGGGAATCAGATAGCTGTGTAACCATTCCTCCTTGATGCTAGCACTCCCTATACTGTTGTTGTACATGTCTGCTAGTTTCTCTAGCTCATTGTCGGTACACCTATTTATGTCGTCGTATCTTATGCCATCAGGACCTGGAGCACTGTTTTTTGATCGTCGAAGCACAGCCTTGATTTCTTTCACTGTCACTGTGTCTTCATCCGAAGTGTTCTGGGCCTTGCATCTGTCTGAGGTGACCTCCTTGGCCAGATTTCGGCCTCCCATGTCTGTCTGGTTGCTCTGCTCAAGGTAGCGTTCAAAGAGGGCTTTGCCCTTGTCCTCGTCAGTCCTCTGCCAGATGAGGTCAGCACCTTGGAAGTCAGAAATGCTCTTATTCTTGACTACACCACTCATGCTTTTATGTAGTCGCCAGAACAATTTCAGTGACTTGTCTGTGCTTACTCTTTGACACACCTCTGCCCATTTTTCGCTTTTAACCACCTTGACCAGTTTTTTGAAATAGCTTACTTTTGTGTGCATCTCTCTTTCTAAGTGCAAGCAGGGACTAGGATGACCAGCTCTGTTCTTCTTGGCATTTTGCCATCTCCTTACAGCACTACGCTTATCCACCCAAGCCTTCTCCACCTCGAAACTCCACCACGGTGGCTGCTCCCAGCTTTTTTTCCTGCCCTGAAACGTTCTGCGCTTGTCACGTCTTATTTTACTCACCACATCTTGCCCTGTACTGTCATACTGGAACGTCTTTACCTTTAGCTTGTGCTGCCTGGTTCTGCCTTTCTCCACCAATATGCTGCAAGGGTGGTGGTCGCTGCCATGGTGTCCTAGGACACCCCATCTACACACTGTAGTGAGTGAAGGTGAAACTAGCGCCAGATCAATAGCACTGTCCTCATCGCCCGGACGGCTTGCTGTCCTGGTGACACAGCCACTGTTGATACAAACCAGGTCGATGGTTTCCAGTGCAGTCTCGAGCTCCTCCCCCTGTGTATTGGAGGAAGTGTTTCCCCATGATCTGCCTTTAGCGTTGAAGTCACCACAGAAAATAACATTTCTCTCGTGGCCTAATATGCCACTTAAGCACTGCCACTTCTGGGCGTCCACACTCGCATTGCGGGCATAAACATTAACCAACACGAATGGTATACTGGAATGAACTCTCAACGCCTGTATTTGTATATCGTCACTGTCCCAACTGGACATGTCTAGCTCTGACGCCACCATGCTGTCGCGAACGAGAATCGCCATTCCCAGATGTCGTCTGTTGTAGAAACATTTGAAGCCGGCAATTTGGAGTAGCTGATCGCCCAGTCTCGTCTCCTGGAGTGCTACAATGTCGTTCCTGTAAACTAGGGTTTCTAAAATAGAGCCCCGTTGTTTTACACTGGCACAGTTCCAATATAGAATACGGATATTCCTGAGTCCTAGACGGTGACACTTGAGTCTAAAACGTCTCAAACCACCACGCTTACCTTGCTTCTTTCTCCCTGCGCGGCTACCACGCCGCTTCGTTATGTTGACTGCTGACCGCTCGAAGAACACACGTTGTTCCGCCATGTTGAAAAAACGTAAACACAGACTGAGAAACCAAACACGCTGCTGAAAATTCACTCAAGGATGGCTTCGCTCGATGCACGAACCCCGTAGCACCCGCGCAGATCTTGAGTAGAAACTCCTGGTATTACATCCTGGCACACCAATTACACGCAAGAGATGAATAAATCCATCCCCTACGCGAAAAAGTTAACGAACACAAAATAACACGACCGTCCGTCGCCATCTTGAAACCGGAAGTTGGGTGTTTCCTCCACATATTACAATCATTCCATTTTGCTCTAAAGTACCCTCTCCTGGCCACCTTATTTCTTGAATTGCTGTGATATCCATGTGATATTCAACCAGCTCCCGGGTTAGTTCTTCGGCCGCTCCAGCTCGATATAGTGTCCGTACATTCCATGTTCCAAATCTCAAAAGTCCTTTAACGTTTCAAGGTCGTTGTCCAAATAAGTCAGTCCGAATTAGAGGCTTATTTATCTCTTCCGTAACAAAACAGTTTTTACAAAGGTGGGGATGTTAGAGTCTCAGGAGTATGAAAGACAGGACATAGGTATAGCATGGTGTCGTATTATATATGTGTCGTCCCTGGGGTGAGGGGAATCAACACCAACATTCTTTTAACCCCACATCATTATCTTGAGGTTCTTCTTGATTTATGTCCACAACACCCCGTCAGTCCCTGGAGCTCTCTCTCTCTCTCTCTCTCTCTCTCTCTCTCTCTCTCTCTCTCTCTCTCTCTCTCTCTCTCTCTCTCTCTTTCTCTCTCTCGCTTACTACTGAACCAAGCCCCCTCTCATTCTTTTCCAAAACACACTACACAACACTGGCTCTAACAAAACAACAAATTAGTTTAATAGAGAAACGTGTCATTATGTGCAAAGTGTATGTGTACAATGTCTGTCGTATAATCTAGTGTGTATGTATAATCAGACCGAATAGATCAGGAGCAAAGTCTGTTTCATCACTGCACTGTCCACACAACAGCACCCTATGTCACGGACAGAAGACCTCACCCAAATGATGTGTCTCTCCGGCCAAGTGTCGACTTCCTCCGATAGCTCTTGGACAATCCGGATGCCTGGTCATCAATAGTGGAAACAGTCCAATATTGACCATCCATCTGACACACACAGTGTAACTACTATGTTCATAAAAGTTCTGTGATCAGAGAATCCTAGAAACTAATGTTACTGTCACTTTGGAAAACTAAATGTTAGTATTTATCTGTTCATAGGAATTCCCCAATTGTAACACACAATGTTAATTATCCAGGTATCTATATCTACTAGTGTTCCTGGTACAGGTGTTATTGTCAGTGTCTTGATTTTACTGTGATGTAAACTATCACCTAGGAAACACACTTATATATAATCATCCTTTCCTGCTCAGCAAATGCCAGGTTTCTGCAGACCCTCTGGGTTATGGGCCCAGTGCAAAAGCCTCTTAGTAAACTCTACCTACAATGCTCGAGCCATGACTTTGTTCTACTAGCTGATGGTAAAATATAGTGAAACCTTTTGAAGAGAGAACACACCTGGTGAGAGCAACCCGATTCCAACCTTTATTAGGTTAGTGTAGGCCGACGGCAGCACTCAGATATATAACAGAGAACCAACTTTTGTCATAAGGCCGAGGAGCTCATCACATCGGTCTGAGTCATGGTAAGATAAGGAAAGACTAGAGGAAAAGGGCAGAAACCCAGTATATACCCTACTGGAAGGACCTACCATTTGACATGTCCCCCATCCCCCAACTATCCTCAATCTCCCTAAATATTATCCCACTACATTGTCCTTAACTCACTGAGTTAAATGATATATCACACCAGCTAGTTTAAGCTACGCGATAGGCTACTGTTGCCGACGCTCTTATAATACGTTCTATCAACGCAAATTACTACATTCGATTTCTAAGAATAATCTAATGTAGGTCTATTTAATTAAATACCATATAGTTATTCCTGTTTGAGATTGAGACTACGAAATCACACACTGGATAAATGTCCGCCGATATACATCAACAATAGACACGGTAGTCTCTCTCTAGAAACAAACTAGAAATATTGCACACGTCTGGATCGCTTCACAACTTTTGGTCGAATACCTCCAAAGTTGTTTATCCAGACTGTTTCAATACTGTGTCTGAATGACGTCACAAAACTGTCTAGACACTAGGCGTCTTGAAGCTATTTTTCTCTCTCCGTTTCCGACTTAATGTAAACAACTGGCTGGCTGTCCCGCTTACATCTGGGGAATCGTTCCGGTACTTCAAAAAGTCCCGCTGGTAATCCGGAGAATCTTCCCCACAACAAAAGATCTTGCCGAATTTCACCAGACCAGTCTGTCTATCACATCAAAGGATAGCTGCCGCCTGCAGACGAATGGCGCGACAGTCTTTCCTCTATCAACAACACATTAAAGAATGTCGGCTGCTTGTAGACGTATGGCGCGACATTCTTTTATCAATCGACAACTTCAAGGTTTTCCGTGACACATGTGTAGAGTAGACAGGACCATACCCCCATTAATAGACATGGCATTGGGTTTATAGACAGGACAGTGTCCTTGAATGACAGCCCAACTTTGGACTGGACGAGGTGAGACACCCGCCATCAACAGACGGTTGAAGAACAGGACGATATCAAGATTACCGTGACATCCTACTTAGCACGACTATTACGGACAACACGAGGTCAAGTACCACGTGACCACAGACCGAGGGAAGAAACGAACAGACTGGACTAGACTGTGGTTGAGGGGGGATGTGTTTGGTTATGTGTGTGTGAGAGAGAGAGAGAGAGAGAGAGAGAGAGAGAGAGAGAGAGAGAGAGAGAGAGAGAGAGAGAGAGAGAGAGTGTGTGTACTGAATACCTGGCGCAGGAGATTGCTAATGCATAGAGAGTGTGGCATTTAATAGCCTGTGCGCTAGTATGTGAGATAACCTGCGCAACGAAAGCGCATGAGTGCATTGCTGAGTTTTGTATTGTATTTCGACATAAATTGTTATAAACGTAACTTGTCATTAACGTAGAACATATTCACGTTAATAAATACCTATACATGCATACTGCGTTGACCGATTATTCATGCATGTATCAATTTCTGTCATAACCAAGACTAACGATCGACTAAAACGTTGGCAATTAAAATACCCCATTATTATTGCTTTATTAGTATAGCCAATCTTATTTAATGTATAGTGCAATGTGCTGTAAAAGTCTTAAATATATATAGTAGTAGTAGTAGAGGTAGTAGTAGTAGTAGTAGTAGTAGTAGTAGTAGTAGTAATAGTAGTAGTAGTAGTAGTAGTAGTAGTAGTAGTAGTAGTAGTAGTAGTAGTAGTAGTAGTAGTAGTTCTAGTAGTAGTAGTAGTTGTAGTAGTAGTAGTAGTAGTAGTAGTAGTAGTAGTAGTAGTAGTAGTAGTAGTAGTAGTAGTAGTAGTAGTAGTAGTAGTAGTAGTAGCAGTAGCAGAAGCAGCAGCAGTAGTAGTAGTAGTAGTAGTAGTAGTAGTAGTAGTAGTAGTAGTAGTAGTAGTAGTAGTAGTAGTATTAGCAGTAGAAGTAGCAGTAGCAGGCGCAGCAGCAGCAGGAGCAGCAGTAGTAGTAGTAGTAATGGTAGTATTATTGGTAGTAGTAGTAGTAGTAGTAGTAGTAGTAGTAGTAGTAGTAGTAGTAGTAGTAGTAGTAGTAGTAGTAGTAGTAGTAGTAGTAGTAGTAGTAGTAGTAGTAGTAGTAGTAGTAGTAGTAGCAGTGCTTGCTTGCTTGTGTTCGTTGGCTTGAGCTCCAACGCAAAAGTCCTGTATGTCGGATGAAGGCATCCTGTTGTCCAACATCATTGTGATGTCACACAGGACCTGAGGTTTGCGTGAGTATCCGTTGTTACATGTCTGGCTTATTGGTGTGCAGACTGGTGGTTCCTCACCATGCAGGCAGACACTCTCCGACTTCAGAAGAATCATCGATCCTACTGATGTTAGCCAGGTCCCCGAAGAGACCTGTTGCCCAGGACGCACAACGTGGACGTGTCAGCAGGTCTTGGCCAGTATATATCCCGGCCCTGGTGCCTTGGAAACACCTCTGCGTCCCAGAAGTAGCAGTAATAGTCGTAATAGTATTAGTAGTAGTAGTAGTAGTAGTAGTAGTAGTAGTAGTAGTAGTAGTAGTAGTAGTAGTATTAGTAGTAGTAGTAGTAGAAGTAGCAGTAGTAGTAGTAGTAGTAGTAGTAGTAGTAGTAGTAGTAGTAGTAGTAGTAGTAGTAGTAGTAGTAGAAGTAGTAGTAGTAGTAGTAGTAGTAGTAGTAGTAGTAGTAGTAGTAGTAGCAGCAGCAGCAGTAGTAGTAGTAGTAGTAGTAGTAGTAGTAGTAGTAGTAGTAGTAGTAGTAGTAGTAGTTGTTGTTGTAGTAGTAGTAGTAGTAGTAGCAGCAGCAGCAGCAGCAGCAGCAGCAGTTTGCCTCTTTCAGTCCTGAAGGATATAGAGTTGTGCCGCTGGGGAGGTACCTGAAAGCACCGCTAGTAACTGTATAGTCCAATGCAAGAGTGATAATGTCTGTCACAGTTTCCGCATCTGTAAGACGAGGCAGGTCCCGAAGTCAGTGACTGCGTGTTAAGCCTGTGCTGCCTTCCTCAGTTTGTTGGATCAGGTTGCGCTCAAAGAGCACCAGTCCGTTTCGTACATCTCTACTCTAGGAACATCTGTCTGATGCAACTCTTTCCCACTTGTCTGGATCTATGCCAAGTGGCACAAGCTCTTTTGCAACAGAATGAGATTGGTCGTTGTCTAGATCCTAATGTTCCTTCAATATCACTGCAGAGTGAAGCTGAGCTAGTCACCTGTCTTACACCACAAGACACCACTGCAGCACACACCCACCAGTCAGTGAACAAGATTGAGTTTCCGCACATAATATCCCTTTAATGATAAATGAACACGGACACAAGAAACATATATAAATCCAGTAACAGTACTTCCAGAATATATCCTCATCACAACCGAACACTAAAATAATACTGCCTACTCCAGGCCTTTTTAATCCAATCATCCACAACAGTTAACCAGCAACTCTCCGGGCCCGAACTCACTCGATCCAACCCACTCTGGGTATAAGCCTCCACTAACTATCCGACACTCTCTAGGGCTAGGCTTTAACTCACTATGTCTGCTGATAACCGGGCTCAGTCTTTAATACGTAGTCTCAGAATTCCTATCACTGAAAATCATAGGACAGAGTTATCTCGCTTACTCCGCTATCATTCACTTTCCCAGACCGCCGACCTCACTGTCGGGTCCCAAAACTCCACTGTCCTCTCTAGTCTCCTGACTCCACACCACACTACTCCACAGCTCAAACTGTCTGCTCCACAACTACACTAGCGGGCTCACGCCTCCTCAACCCCCCCTTAAATCACTGTCTCAAACTTCCCCGTCTGTCCTCTCATTTGCCCTTTCTGGGGACCTAGCTACCCAGCGCCATTTTACCTCCGTCTATTATTTCTCAGGGCCGGTGATGTTAATAAACCCAGACATGTTACACCAAGGGTTTTCATATCTTTTTTACTCACATCCTTATATCATATTTGGGGTCTTCCGGTTGGCCTCTTCCTTGTGGCTAGTTCTCCGTATAGGACATCTTTGGGAATACGTTCATCCTCCATTCGAAATACATGGCCCAGCCACTGGAGGCGTCTCTGCTTGAGGGGGACTGAAATGTGGTAATATTCACTCTTTCACGGACGTGTTTGTTTGTTATATAGTGTTTCCACGATATGCCAAGGATACGTCTCAGACATATGATATAGAAGGAATTCAACTTTCTTGCCTGTCGTGAGTACAAGGCCCAGGATTCAGCCCTATAGAGTAGAGCGCAAACAACACACGATTTATATACTTGAACTTGTGTACGCTCTGTTAGTCTATTATTCTCCCAAACTCTTTAAGTTAGCCTGGAAAGTGTTGTGACAGCTTGTCTAATGCGTCTGTCGATTTCTGTCTCTAATGAAAGATTATCTGACATTGTTGACCCAATATACGCAAAATCAAGGACAGCTTTCAATTCGTAATTGGATAGTTTGATTGATGGATGCACACCAGAATCTTGTTCCATCACCTTTGCTTTATTTAGGCAGACTGTGATCCCGTCGGGCGGCTGCAAAGCGATCTATGCGCATTTGGAGATCCTCTTCTCCATGAGTAATCAGTGCTGCATTGTCTGCAAAAAGTAGTTATCTTATGCATATGGATCTTGTTGTGGTATTTGCCTTGTGTCTCGATGGATTAAAAAGTTTGCTATCAGATCTCGTATGGAGGTGTATGCCTTCAGTGTCAGACCCAAATGCCTGTCTTAAGAGAAAGGCGAATAAGATACCCAAAAGTGTAGGAGCAAGCACACATCCCTGTTTTATTGCACTGCTGATGCTAATTGATTGGGATGTTGAACCATCAAAAAAATGGCCTCGTGCATATTTTCGTGAATTAAAGCAGTGTATGTGGACATACTATCATCTCAAGGATCGTAAACAGCTTCTGCACACGAGGCCAAATGCCTTTGTAAGGTCGATGATGGCAATACATAATGGACATATACAGGGTGTCTGTAAAGTCAGGACAGATAGGATAATTGGATATTTTTCATGTAATTCAAACACGCAATAGGGAATTCCCGTTATTTTATAAATCATATTGAAGATGTTATTTGAATAAACAGTTGTATGTCCCATGTGTCCAGATATATATATATATATATATATATATAATATATATATATATATATATAATTCATTGGTACCTTTCCGTCTTGACAGACGATTGTTTGGTACATTGTGCTTCAAAAGGCTTAATAACTACGACCCATGACGGTGGCGAGTGTGGCTGCTAAGGCCACTTCTTGCTGCAAATGTTTGCCCGTAGTAGATGCATGTGAAAACATGGTCATTTCCACCATTTTGCACCATCTTACGTCTCTCACGCTCTGTGTGTGCTTTATCTGCAATCATTTTCTCCTTTGTCTTTATTCCATTTCTGATAGTTGCCCTCCATGCAACACGTTCAGCGGCGACGTGCTCCCAATGTGCATTATCAATGCCTGTATCAATCATGTTCCGCTTAGACACATCTTTGTATCGTAGTAGAGGCCGACCCTGACATCTCCTACCCGTCTGTAATTCACCAAAAAAGATGTCCTTTGGTATTCTACCATCATCCATCCTACTAAACATGTCCTATCCATCTAAGTCTACGAAGACTGAGCATGGAATATACCGTCACACAACCTGATCTTTCCAATACTTCAGTATTTGTGATTTTGTAGAGATGAAGCCAATTGCGATACCAGAAATATTTCGATGACATTATCCGATAAGACCATTTTCAGTATTTAAAGACATTAAATCGTTAACTGAAAGATGTTATTTTAGAAACTGAGCATTGTGTAGAGACGTAATAACGTGACTTACATCCTGGAACTGTAGAAAAAAAGAATAATCGCTACATTATGTATATATATATTTGTGTGGGTGTGAGTATATATATATATATATATATATATATATATATATATATATATATATATATATATATATATTATATATATGTGTGTGTGTGTGGATGTGTGTGTGTGTGTGAGAGAGGTGAGTGTATATGTATGTATGTATGTATGTATGTATGTAAGAACGTATGTATGTATGTATGTATGTATGTATGTATGTATGTATGTATGTATGTATGTATTATGTATGTATGTATTATGTATGTATTATGTATGTATGTGTGAGTGTGTGTGTGTGTGTATGTATGTATGTATGTATGTATGTATGTATGTATGTATGTATGTATGTATGTATGTATGTATTTGTGTATGTATGTATGCATGTATGAATATCTCTCTCTCTCTCTCTCTCTCTCTCTCTCTCTCTCTCTCACTCTCTCTGTGTCTCTGTCTCTCTCTCTCTGTCTCACCTCTCTGTCTCTGTTTCTGTCTCTCTCTCTCTGTCTCTGTCTCTCTCTGTCTCACCTCTCTGTCTCTGTCTCTCTCTCTGTCTCACCTCTCTGTCTCTGTCTCTCTCTCTCTCTCTGTCTCACCTCTCTGTCTCACCTCTCTCTCTCTCTGTGTCTCTGTCTCTTTCTCTGTCTCACCTCTCTGTCTGTCTCTCTCTCTCTGTCTCACCTCTCTGTCTCTGTCTCTCTCTGTCTCACCTTTCTGTCTCTGTCTGTCTCTCTCTCGCTCTCTCTCTCTCTCGCTCTCTCTCTCTCTCTCTCTCTCTCTCTCTCTCTCTCTCTCTCTCTCTCTCTGTTCTTGTGATTCTTCTTTAAAACCACATGTCCTTGCTTCCGCATAATTTACCAATTGTCTGCGAATTTTCCATGATACTGATACGTACATCCGAATTGACTATTAAGAATTATTTTCCATTAATGGCAAAGATAAATTGCTGAGGGTATTCTTGATCTTGCGAAATGCTACATTTGCATAGGAATTGTACATTTACCTTCCTTAATACACCTTCATCCGGCACATGGCGCCCTGGTGCTGGGCTCACCGAGAGATTCGTCACGTCCTGCTCATGGCTGCTTTAATTCCTTACGTCATATGGAAGCCACCCTGGATGGCGGAAAATGCCCGTTCCAACTTGGCCAGCGGGGTTGTAGACTGTACCGCAAACAGTGAGAGTCTCCCAGGAATGCTACCTGGTCAAAAAAAAGCACGCTAAAGCCGGCTGTGTTGGCCTACGGGTTTCGGCCCAAGGGCGCATAACAGACACATCGCAATCACATCTGAAAAAAACACTCCTGATGATCGCAAAGAAGAAGATATACCTTCATCCAAATACTTAAACACATTTACTTGTTTGAGATTTACTCCACTCTTATTCAAGTTCCATCCATCTATCATTGGCCATGCCGATATATGTGGCGGTCATGTCTTGCCATCTCACTCGTTCACCAGAGTCGTAGATCAGCTCCGTGTTTCTGTCTCGATCACGCCACGTGGCCAGGCCATCCAGGTATGCACTTCTCGGTCTTCTATTTGGTCACTTCCCTTCAATCTTATCCATCCATCCATTATGTGCCATGCCGGTAAGCGTGGGCAGTCATGTTCTGCTATCTCACTCGATCGACAGAGTCGTGGATCAGCTCCGTGTTCCTGTCTCGACCATGCCATGTGGCCAATCCATCCAGGTATTACTTCTCGGTCTCCCCCTTGGTCTTTTCCTTTCGATCTTGCCAGTTCTCACCAAGTTCTCCAAGTCATGTCTTCTCATAACATGCCCAAAGTATTTTGACTGTCTACGTCTAATGACTCTAATCAGTTTACGATCTTCATTTGTTTCTTGGAGGACTTGCTCATTGGTCTTTCTGTCCGTCCATGGTAGTCTTTGTTTTTCCTCATAAACCACATTTCTACAGCCATCAGATGTTTTTCTTCTTGTCTGCTTATTGTCCACGCTTCACATCCATACAAAAGCACAGGTTCTATGTAGCACATCAACATTCTTTT
>JACEFZ010005936.1:600000-792061 GCA_014155875.1 Cepaea nemoralis | reverse complement strand
AAAAAAAAAAAAAAACAACCTATTCCTTGTTATGCAATACTTGTGGCCAGCAACTATTTCTCATTTTGTCCTAAATTTTTTCACATTTGGTAACAGATTTTATCGTACTTGTACCAAGGTTTCTTCCTTTGTGCTACAAAAGTTCCTAGTTTTCATAAGTTTGAGGAGGTAATTTCGTTACATGTCATTAGTTTTCCTCTTTGAGTAACACATTTCTAGTTTGATCATATATGTTCCTCGTTTGTTATATCAATTTTTGTATTTTTTATATGTTTTGTTGAAATATTTTTGTTTTGCCTAACTTTTTTCCATTTGGACATAGTTCTCCTACTTTTATAAGGTCTTGCCGAGATATTACTCTCTTTGGTGTGATATTTTTTTTTTTTACATTTTGGCTATCAAATTTTCCTACTTTGGCATTATTTTTACTATTTGACTAACAATTTTTCCTAATTTATAAGTGCGGACGAGGTATTCTGTATTTGGCCGACATTTTCACATTTGGCTAACAGATTTTCCTACTGACCTAGGTTTCTTCCATTTGGCTAACAAAGTTCTAGTTTTCATAAGGTTGAGCGATGTATTTCGTTACTTACGTCATTATTTCCTACATTAGAGTAACACATTCCTAGTTGGTCAATATATTTCCCGTTTAGTTATCAATTTTTCCTATTTTTTATATGTTTGGTTGTAGATATTTCTGTATTTGGCCTAACGTTTTCTCATTTTGTTGAGAATTTTCCTTCTTTTTATAAGTTGGAACGATATATTCCTCTCTTTGGATTAAATTTTTTTACTTATGGCTCTCAAATTTCCCTACTTGGGCAATATTTTATCCTGTTCGACTAACACATGTTTCCTAGTTTGCATACGTGTGGACGAACTATTTCTGTATTTGGCCGACATTTTTCACCTTTTGGGTAACCAGATTATCCTACTTGACCTAGGTTTTTCACCTCCTTTGGTTACAAAGTTTCCCTACTTTTCATTAGTTTGAGTTAGATATTTTGTATTTGTGCCTAACTTTTTTCCCATTTGGTTGACATCTTTTCATACTTTTTATAAGTTGGGACGAGCCTATTCCTCTCTTGCTACTTGTTTTACATTTGGGTATCACATTTTCCTAACTTTCACATTTTGATAACAAGTTAGCTTTCTTTGAGTACCTTGTTTAGTATTGTGTCAGCTTACTAGTGTTCGTGTACGAGTCAGCGATTTTTCATTGTATATTTCCAGTTTTCATTGTTGTGTTTCATTTGATGATGTCGTTTTCATTGTTTGTGTTATTTTGTCGTGTCATTTTATTATTTTATTTAGTCACTGTTGTATCTGTCTTTGTATGTGTTATATTTTGACGCTTATGTCATTTTTTTCTCGTGTTTTTTGTCCGTTTCCTTGTTTGGGTCGGTGCCTTATCATCCTATATGTTTATAATATTTGAGTGAGCATATTGTGAAGTAGTGAGCGTCCTATTTGTCGACCTGTGAGGGAATGGACACGCATGATTCATAGTTTTGTACGTTCGACTGTATTCGACGCCATTTGCTTGTCGTTGCCTTATCGTTGTTGCTCGTAATGGGCATGCACCCCGGAGTGCTGTCTCTTTGCTGAGAAATGATCGATATCTCACAATGAGCTTGCGTGTTTCGCGCACTGAAGACACTATCAATAAGATGATAGCGTGGTGGGTTTATGGCGTCATAACCTCTCTAGAACTACAAAATACAGATATTTCAGTAACACCTTACATAGCATACAACACAAACTATCTTTATACTACATACTCTATACAAACTACTAGTGAAACAACAAGCACCCTCGCTATCTACTACTCCTACTATTACCACACCACCACCACCATCAACACCATCACCACCACCACCCCACCGCCGCTAATACTACTACTACTACTACTACTACTACTACTACTACTACTACTACTACTACTACTACTACTACTACTACTACTACTACTACTACTACTTACTACTACTACTACTACCAAATATATACTATTTGTATCCATGGTGTTGGAGAATCCTAGTTTATGAGTGTCATACTGACCAATGTCAGGCGATAAGTCTCTTGCTGATGTTGGTGACTATTACTACTGGTGCTATTGGTACTATGAGTACCACCATTACATGAAGTTATACCGTTAATTGGGATGATCTGTAGTGTGAGTCACCCCGGAATTGTTCAATGGTGTTGGAGATCGCATATGTGTGGGTGATACGTCCGTTGGTAAGACCGTGATGATGATGATAATTAGTACTATTGTTGTTATTGCTACTACTACTACTACTATCATTACAAATACCACCTAACATGACCCTTGATGATGATGAATAATATTACTACGAAACAACTCTACTATTATTACTATACAACTACGCCAATTGTAGACAATAGAGATAAACGTATTAGAAACCTACTCGCCCTGACTCAGCGCCATCCTTCCCACAGCAGACAGTTTGATACTTCATGACTGAGACACCCCAACCTCTAGACCTAACAACTTGACCACCTCTTGATCATCACCATGTCGCTACACCTACTCTCCTCTGCAATTTATGTGGTCACTCGACCACTTGACCACTACTTGACCACATCTTGATCATCATCGTGTCACTACACTTATTCTCCTCTATAATTTAAGTGGTCACTTGACCATTTGCACCACCCTTGACCACTACTTGACCACTACTGACCACCTTTTGACCACATCAGCGATCGTTTTAAACACCACCATGTCACTACACGTCGCTTCCTCTACAATTTAAGTGGTCACTTGACCAGTTGACCACCGCTTGACCACGTTGACCACCTCTTGACCACTGCTTTGCCACCTCATGATCATCACCATATCATACAAACTACTTTCCACTAAAATTTTTCCTCACTTGACACCACTTGACCACTGCTTGACCACGCTTGACCACTAATTACCACCCTCTTTACTCCATCACCATATCATTACAACTACTTTCCACTAAAATTTTCCTTCACTTGACCACCACTTGACCACCACTTGACCACTGCTGACCACTAATTACCACCTCACGATCATCACCATATCATTACAACTACTTTTCACCTAAAATTCGTCACTTGAACAGTACTTGACCACTTGACCACTGCTTGACCACGTTCATCGCACACTTTAACCACCACCACATCACTACACGTACTTTCCCCTTTAATTTAAGTGGTTACTCCACCACATGACCACCACTTGACCACCTCTTGATCATTACTTGACCACGTCATCACACACCCTTAACTATAAGCGGTCACTTACTATGTTGTTTATTTTTCCTTCTATATATATATTTTATTAACATTATTATATACCTTCTTTTGATCGTTTGTTTTCTTTATTGATGTTTCATGTCGTATTTTTTATGCCGTACCTATAATTACTTGACCAGGCCCACTCTGAGCACCACCTCTGATGAGTCACTTGACCCCGCCCACTTAAAATAATCATACCAGGAGTTATCGCCCTTTGAGGAGGAAAAATCGATAAGAGCTAAAAATAGATTGCAGTTTGCGCCTCAAAATCGATAAATGGTTGATTTATATAGTCCTCCTCCTCCTCAATTCCCTCCTCAAAACAAGGTGCTTTTGTACCTATATACTACTATATTGCTTTAAAAAATATACAGACATGATTCAAGAGTTAATTTAAAATATTTAACCAGCAGATGACTGAGTGGTTAAGAACGCAGGGTTCTCCTTCGGGAGATCAGGGTTCGAATCCTCGGCAGGGTGTGGATTTTTTTCTGTCGGAGACAAAAAGGAACTCCCGACCTGCACAGTTCGCGGTGATCGCATTAGCCAGGCGGCCTTAATTCCCCAGGCCTACACTGAAAGGCACTATAGTCAGTAGATGACAGACAGAACCAGCATATCACATTAATTCAATTAGGCATATAGAAAATATCTAATCTGGCAAGTTCCTAAGTTAGTTAGTTAGTTAATCTTTCCTCTTGAGCCTAAGTCGGCGCATAGGGCAGAAGTCATGGCTCTCCATGTCTGGCGGTACGTTGCTACTTGTTGTAGGTCTTGGTCGTTGAATGAGCCTTCGCTGATGATGGTTCTACGCAGGGTCTCTCTTGGTCTTCCCCGTTTTCTTTTCCCTACCGGTGACCATATGAGGGCTTGGTAGGGGAGTCTTGTCTTGTCCATTCTGAATACATGGCCGATGTAGTTCCAACGGCGTTTTTCTTATAAAATTGGATACAATATCTTGCTTAGTCTCTTGTCTTATTTGCGCATTGGTTTTGAAATCTGTCCAGTGGAGGTTTAGAATTCTTCTAAGACATTTGTTCTCAGCATTGTCTAATTTATTTTTTATCTAAAGCTACCGTTGATTTCCAACTCTCACATCCATACGTTAGCACTGGAATCACACAGGAATTGAATATTTTTAGTTTCGTATGTTGGCCGAGTGTCTTTGACTTCTAGATGTTTGACAGTTTATTGAAGGCACCAGATGTTTCAGAATCAGTTTTCTGGCTCTAAATGTTAGATGCTTCGATCAAACTTGTTAAATTCCAAGGATATTCTCTAACTGGCAAGTTCCAAAGGGTAAACAAAATCAGCCATGGCCACTTATACCAGCCGCAATGATCAAGGCCCCCATTTAATCTTCTTGGTTGACAAATATAAACAATAAATTTAAATATTGAGCACAACCCAATACTGGCAACTTTTTTTTGTTTCCGCGTTTCCATCCTGTTTCAGGATATTGCGGTCAACACCAGCATCTTTCAGCTGTATGTTGATTCCTAGGCTAGATTACGCTCATCAGCATGCCACGACTTTCTGAGCGACGGCTCCATACTCTCATGAGTCACTTTTGCGATTCGAACCACTGATAATTCTCGTCGCGTCACATGATGAGAGTATTCGGGGTTAGCGGAGAAAGCTGCTAACTCCTCGGCCATGGAGCCGGCACTACTGGCAACGCTGATCGTATTCTGGTATGAACCCAAGGCCTATCCATGTCAATGTGGAAGCACTAGACTCGAGTTTCTCTCTCGTATGAGCTCGTCAGTAGTGCATATTCTTGACCGGACCCGGAAACAAACCCCGGATCACTGTCGTGTGAAGCGTGTGTGTAACCACTAGACCACACGGCACACGCTGGACACGGCACAAGAGAATATTACAACGTCACCAATCGTAGGCTGTAGCTCAAGGTGACGTTCATACCAGAATACGATCAGCGTTGCCAGTAGTGGATTGTACTCAATATTTAAATCTCAGATCCCGAGACAACCAAATAAATCAAACAATAAATTGTTTATAAATTGTTTTTGTTGATATATGTATATATATATAGTGAGTGGCACCTTACAGGCTTGACAGAAGAACCTGTTGAGCTTGAAAATTTGGCCAAAATGCCATCACACTGCCTGGGCAGAGCTTCAGAGAACATGTGGTGCCCAAACGACATGTTCCCTCTCTCGGCCTTGCCTTGTTTGATCCAGAGGAATGGATAACCAATACGTCTGGAACAAGGTAGGCTGCAGACGCTGGCGGCTCAGCGTCAAACCTCCGAGACCTCGCCTCCACGAGCAGGAGACGAGCGATGGCCAGACCCTACACCCTTGGGATTTGACTTAGAGGCGTTCAGCCAAGTCCTGCAGGAAAGGGTCGTATACGCGCCCGGACTACTGGGCGCGCATACCTGTCAAAACGCAAGTGTCTGGACCTCGTAAGCGTGTACTACCGTCAGACTCCCTGCCTGACTCGTGCGGCTCCCACGACCAACGAGAGTAGGCCCGCCACAGATACCGCTCGTCTGCTGCGAGCAAATCTCCCTGCCTGCCACTGTGCGGCGGATCTCGCGACCAGCGAGAATAGGCCCGCCGGAGATATTGCTCGTCTGTTGCGGACAAATCTCCACGACTGAATAAGTAAAGAAACGATAAAAGTATTGGTATTTCAATTGTGCTTGCGCTCCCACCTATGCTACATCCTTCATGTGTCTTCACAAATTCGGACTAGAGTCAAGCTCAACAGGGCTTTCACCGCTGATTCTACCAAGCCCATTCTCTTGGCTGTAGATTCGCTGGATAGTAGATAGGGACAGTGGGAATCTCCTTAATCCATTCATGCGCGTCACTATTTAGATGACGATGTATTTGGCAGCACGCACACACACACACACACGTTCAGTAGTTTACCACTGCTTTCTGAACGACCGGCACTTATACTATTTTATAAAAACAAATGCAAGGCGGTCTGCTGCCAAATCGCCCGCAGCTATGCTTCGAACGCGGTATGCGTGATTATGAACTGCATCCATAACCCCTTCGCCACCGAGTGAATATGTGAGTGAGTGTGTGTGTGCGCGCACGCGCGTGTGTGTGTAAGCAGACTTTGCATCATGACAAAACGAAATGCTAGTCAACTGAAAGCACACCAGCCGGTATTTGAACCTAGCTCTCCTTTACAGAAACGCTATAACGCACGGCTACTACTGGTTTAAACTAGCAGAAGTGATAAGGACTGTCAAGGCTGTTATGGTGACGGTAGAACCAAGCAAACCTATTAATGATTGATGTCTTCGTCATAATGTTTACCGTTTTTAAACAGATTGGTTGGTCGTAAGACATGTAACTTAACAAGACAATGGCCATCACTTATTAGACTGTTCATTCATAAATTGCCAATAACATTCATAATTTAACCTTCAGCGCCTACTTCTTCACATCCCGCAGATAGCCATCAACTGTATCATCTTAACAGTATCCTGAGCAAACACCAACATCAGAAATATTGATATACACAGACAGAGATGGATTAATGACATGAAACTTTAATAGGCAGCCATTTAAAACCTCTTAATCAAGTCTCAACATTTGTGACAAATTTGATAGTTGACAGAAGACCTAGTTAGTAGGGTTCTCTGGAGATATATCTTGAATAATAAATAACAAGATAAAGGATATGATTTAGCACGTTTTGTCTAGAGGTCACTCAAATGAGCTAATCATTCCCGCAATAGCCTTTTTGGAGAACCACTTTTCTTTGGCTCAAACCCCCACTGTGAGACTACTATGTATCTACACAGAAATTTATAAAAGAAGTAAAAGGTTCCCTCAAGACCAAAAGGAGATCTGGACTCTTCGCCCCTGTACAACTGAGGATCCATCTCTCTCATTATAATGTTGCCAGTGTGCTATTCGTCCGTCACATTAGATCTACCTTTCTTTATTTTGTCAGTGTGACCTATATCAGTTTTGTCCAATTGCTTTGGGACTGTAGGATTCAGTTTTTGTAGACAAACTCAACAATAACTGTACATTACATCTGTTGGACAAGACATCTACATGACAGTTTCTTGACAAAAGTGGGACATACATTCACAAGGAATTGTGTACACCAGCCATTGTACAAGACTTACATCATAAGAGATACTTGACAACATCTATACAAGACTTTTCACAATATGTATAATCAACCACAGCACTTAAGACAGTCACCAGAGACAACACTTGACAGCAACTGTACAAGAAATTCACTGGGGACATGTACTTAAAACACTGGTTCAATAATACTGTTTATTGAGCTGATGGTGAGTCGAGTGATGATCCATGGTTCATCTTTCTGTCATGTCAACACCTCAACAGGTACATACAAAATGTACAAATATGCTAACATTCATGCAGATAAACATGATACCACACTCGGATCCCTCCTCCACCCAATAACTAAACTTTCCTCCTCCTCTCCTCTCTAATCTCCACTACACCATTGACTTTTATCTTTCTTCTACTGTTAATGAGGGAAAACCAAGATAAGCCATAACCTGGGGCAAGCATAGGGACATTCTGCTCCACTGGTCTGTTTAATCCTTTTAGCACCTATGATGGGTGTTGGACAAGCTCAGGTTGCAGTTCTCCCCATGATGATTTTCCAAGTCAGACTAATTATCCCCTACTGTCACAGTTTGAAGAAAGGTTACAGCCCTGTCTTTCACCGGTGAGTTGACTGTTCATGAAGTTGACACTTAGGACTTTGTTCTACTTTTCCTGTAGAGGAAGATCTAAGATACAAATATGTCCCAGCATTCTTTCTTCTCAGTCTATCTCACTTACTCTACAAGTCTTCATTCTGAAAAACACTGTGTGAGCACCAGGCTGGAGATTAACTAAGATAAGTCCTAGCTAAACAATCCATTGTCCCAGTCATTTCACAGACGTTCATTGAATGAGGTTAACAACCATAGACTTGTTGTTTAGTTCTCAGATGTCATTGATAATTATGATCACTGAAGTCTTCAGAACCATTCCTTTTGAGAACAGAATTGGTTCTGGATTTAGGGACTACTGGTTAGTTGTCCCAGATGATATATGGAAGGCCTCTCCACCATCATCTTGTTCTCTGTCAATATACAAAATGGCACAACATCTCTTTACATTTGTTAAAAGATGATGTTATCATACATTAACATACACAGATGGAGATGGGGAAGGTTAAGGGAGGATGTTGACCAAACACACCTCTCCTAGTTGATGATGTAGTGAATTTCACTGTGATGTACTGTGGTAATCACAAGACTATATGCTGAGACAGGGTAGCTTAACACAATTACAAGCATTTATGTGGTCTAAGTTCCACCATGTTTGAACCACAGTAGACCTGGGCACAAGGAGGACCAGACACAAGTACAGCAATCATTGTGACATAGCAACATGGGACAGGCATTGTGAAGGGAAATGGAAAATAGGCATTTACAACTGCAATCTGCATTATGTATTAACTAATGGCATTTACCCAATTAGCAGACCAAACATCCATTCCAATGGTGGTGATGTTGGTGCCTGAATGTCCTATTCCATACCTCACACAGCAATGCCAGACCTCACCCCTTTTTCACCAGACTTGTCTCACAGGTACATCATCATCATCATCATGTGCTCTTTCCCCACTGAGTATCTACCACAGTAGGTAACAGAAGCTCAATTGCATAGCAATTGTTCACATATGCACCAAAGCACATATGGGAAAAACATGTTTAGTCCTTGTAAATTTGCATGAGCCATACATTATATTCAGCCAACTAAGACACAGGTTCACACACCTATTGTCCTTCTAGGAACTAGTTTATATGAACCAACCAACAGTAAAGTTACCAGTGTAATACTTCAGAGAGAAATTATATTAATTCTCTTGAGCATATAGCCACCAGGCATCACATGAACTTTGCAATTCTGGCGTGCCACACACAACCTGCTTACATATGGATATTGAAGCATCTTTCTTTCTACTAATGTGAGAGGCTACTTATCAAAGCACCAGCTCATTCACTCCAACATTCTCAGCGTTTTACAAAGGAACTTGTACATGTTTACATCACCCATTCCAATTCAGACTGCTGTATGTTAACTCGCGAGAGCAAAGGTACAGATGATTTAAGAATGAGTCATCCTAGGCATGAAGAATGCACAAGGGGTTTGGGTTTGCGAATTTGCATGAGTGTACTATACATTCATCAAGCATACGCAACCAGTCACAACAAGGGATTGATATGCACTTGGAGTATACAGCGTGAAAGACATGTCAAGGTTGAAGAAGCAGTATCCAGAATACTGGCGCACAGAAGTTCTGTTTTTCACTTTCACACTTTATTCATAAAATACTCATATATTCTTCTCTTTCGTTCACCAGGCATAATCACACATTAAAGTATGTTTTAAAGTGGTACCTGGTATTCCAGAGAACAATATATTATAGAATCTTTAAGGGCATTGTTGGGTCATCACATCACACTAGCGACCGCTCCGGATGGAATCTTGGCTCGAACTGCCAAATTTTCAAATGTGGCCTAGCAAACAGCGCGGGCTGCCACCTATTAACCAATGAAAAGACAAGCGCATATACCGCTGCCCTCCCCCAACTCGTTCTGGAACGTACTATTCCAAGAATCGTCCTTCTATCTGGAAACGCCGCTCAAATCGAAAGTATTTTTATGAATGTGTTGGGCTGGGAATGGGGGATTCTGACCCATCATGTTACATGGCCCCTCTCTTAAATCTTTCATAGGCATGACAGATAATCTCAGAAATCCACAGTTCCCAGATCCCTCAGGTGGTTTTGTCAATTACTCTCTGTCTCCCTTTACCCTACTAGAGTAGTACATTTGGAACTAAGTGATTTTTCTCCTTAAAAAAAAATCTGCCCCAACATTGCATCTGTTGATGAATTTGGTGGCAAACGCAAAGACCATGAAGTTAGCCCTGCATTAAGTTCTTCTTCTTCTTCTTCGTTCATCCGGAGTTTTTTTTCGGATGTGATTGCGTTGTGTCTGTTTACAGCAGAGCTGCGTTTTTGCGCCGTTAGGCCGACACATCCGACTTCTGCGGGCATTTGTTGACCGGGTTAACCTTCCCGGGGGTTTCTTAGGACGTTTGACTCTCACTGTTGTGGTGTTATCCCCCATCCCAGCTGGTCCATATAGAACAGCCAAAGATCCTGGTCAGCCCTCAAGGGAAGGCAGGGGCAGACCATGGGCATTCCCCGCCATCCAAGGAGGCTTCCATACTTGCAGAGCCGATACATAGCGCTCTGGTACTGGGCTCACCCAAGGAATCGTCACGTCCTGCACATGGCTGCTTAGCCTCACTTCCGTATATTGGGCCTTCCGTTCACCATAGGCTGTTCTTCCGGAAACCAGAAGTATGCAGTCTGCAGATGACATCCACACAGTGAGCTTTCGATTCGGACTTTACATGTGATGGATTTGCTATCCAAGCAATATTCCATTTCGTGCCACTAGGACACTTTTCCACCTTTTATGAAGCCCACACAGTGGGCTTTTGATTCAGACTTTCCACGTAATGGATTTGCTATCCAAGCAATATTCCATTTCATGCCACTAGGACACTTTTCCACCTTTTATGAAGCCCACACAATGGGCTTTTGATTCGGACTTTCCACGTAATGGATTTGCTATCCAAGCAATATTCCATTTCGTGCCACTAGGACACTTTTCCACCTTTTATGAAGCCCACACAGCGAGCTTTCGATTTGGACTTTCCACATAATGGATTTGCTATCCAAGCAATATTCCATTTCGTGCCACTAGGACACTTTTCCACCTTTTATGAAGCCCACACAGTGGGCTTTTGATTCGGACTTTCCACGTAATGGATTTGCTATCCAAGCAATATTCCATTTCATGCCACTAGGACACTTTTCCACCTTTTTTGAAGCCCACACAATGGGCTTTTGATTCGGACTTTCCACGTAATGGATTTGATATCCAAGCAATATTCCATTTCGTGCCACTAGGACACTTTTCCACCTTTTATGAAGCCCACACAGCGAGCTTTCGATTTGGACTTTCCACATAATGGATTTGCTATCCAAGCAATATTCCATTTCATGCCTCTGGGTCTTCATGCAGCTTTAAATGTCAACCTGTATGTAGTTAAAGTAAGCTGCGGTCAACTTTAGCTTGTTGATATCTCCATAGAGCTTGTCCTCAAATGAAGCAGGTGTGGGCCAAAATATCTTTCTCTGTTCTGCATACGTTGGGCAATCCTGCAGCAAATGTTTTGCTGTCATTTTTCCAGTTCTACAATTACATTCATCGGTATCTCCTATCTTTAGTTTATTGAACAAGTGGTATTTCAGCCTGTTATGTCCTGTGCGGAGTCTGAAGATTGCTACTTGTTCTCTTCGGTCGAGTTTGTAATATGCATCATCCTTCTGATGGCCTGGATGCTCTGATTCCCATTTGGTTCTATAAGTGCTTTTTATCAACCTCTTTGCCTCATTATAGGTTATGTCTATGTCAGGCTGTGGTAGTCGTCCGCCCTCTTTTGCCAGTCTGTCAGCCTCTTCGTTTCCAGGTATACTGCAATGTGATGGGATCCACTGTATTACAACTTTTTTGGATTTCTGGCATAGACCATGGAGTGCTGCTCTTAGGTCAGTTAGTTCTGTGCTGTTATTGCTCTTCAGTATTGAGACAGCTGACTTTGCATCTGTGAAGATAGCTATTTGCTTCTCTTTATTTTCCTCCACCAGGAGCATTTCTGCGGCAGTTTTCAGAGCCTCTACCTCCGCTTTGAAGTTACTTGAAAATTTTCCAGTTGCCATTGAATGTGTTTTTTTCACTCCATTTTTTAAATTTAGGAGAATTCCTCCTCCTCCATTCTCTATTGAATTTTTGGCTGATCCATCTGTATATGCATGGGTCCAATTCCTGCTTGGGTAATGTTCTTTTATGTAGTTTAGGGTTATTTCTCTTCTTTCGGTTTCATGCTGAGTGTTCTTTTTCTCAATACCAGGAATGTTTTCTATCATCTCAGGCAATTGCTGCTGTCTCCAAGCTGGGAACTTGTGTGCATTGTATATGGGCTTGACTGTTGATATGTTAAGTATGGGATCTGCCCTAATCCTTCGTTTTGCAGTTTCTACAAAGTTGCTACGCTTCAGTCTTCCTTTTCCAAAACCATTAAATCTGTTGTACATAGGGTGGTCTGTCAATCTTCTAAATTTTTCTGCTTGTTGCTGGGCTCTGCTATCTCTTCTATCCTGCATTGGTTGTAAACAAGTGATCTTTTCTAGTTCATTAATAGGCGTTGTCTTCAGGCTTCCAGTTATGATTCGCATTCCTTGGTTTTGGACTCTACTTATTTTGTTAAAGTTTGACTTAGCTGCTGTTGCCCAAGCTGCAATGCCATATTCCAGTACTGGCCTCACCCGTCCAGTATATAACTTCTTGAGAACTTTCTCATCTGCTCCCCACGTTGTACCAGCAAGCTTTTTCATGATTGCCATTCTCTGCCGTGCTCTTGTTCGATTTTTCTCAACCTGTGTCTTCCATGTCAGGCGACGATCAAAGGTGACTCCTAGATAGTTTGGATTTTCTTCATGGCGCAATATTTTTCCATTCAATACCAGCTTAGGTTGCTGAGTTTTATTTGAGAGGGAGAACACTGTGCATGTTGTTTTCTCCTCACTTATCTTCACTAGCCATGATTTTGACCAGTCCTCTAGCGCTAATAAGGCTTGCTGTATTCTGCTGTTAGCTGTACTAATATACTCTTCAGATGTCCATATGGCTAGGTCATCTGCAAAGGAGGATGTGTGTACTCTGGCTGGAAAATTTTCTGTGATGTCATTTATATATGCTAGGAATAATGTTGGTGAAAGAACTCCTCCTTGGGGGACACCTTGCTCCAACAGCATCATTTTGCTTGTTTGTCCTTGTACTTTTGTCCTGGCAGTTCTGTTCTCAAGGTAGTGGCTGATCCATTTATACATTTTTCCACAAACATGCATGTTTTGCAGTTTTACTTTCAGTCCTTCCTTCCATACTTTATCAAATGCTTTTTCTAAATCTATCCAGACTGCTAGTGTGTGCTTTTTCTCTTGGAAGGCATCCTCTATTTCCTGAGCTATATAGGTTATTTGATCTTCAGTGGATCTGTACTTTCTGAATCCTGCTTGGTGTGGTGTTAAGAGTTTGTTTTCTTCCAGATGCCATGTTAGCCTGCCATTGATAATGCGTTCCATTAATTTTCCTACACAGCTAAGTAGACTGATAGGTCGATAGCCATTTGGTTCTTCCAGGTCTTTTCCTTTCTTTGGGACTGGTATTAGTATAGCTTCCTTCCATGCCTGTGGGACTATTCCTCTCTTCCAGCTGTTATTTAGGACTGCTAGTAGTTTCTTCTTTGCCTTGGTGCCTAGTCCTATTAGCATTTCATTTGTGATTCCATCCTTTCCTGGTGATTTCTTCTTTTTTAGGGTATTCATTGCCTGTTCCATTTCTTCCATTGTTAGATTTGCCATCATATATTCTGCCGCTGTCTCTGTATTTCTATGATGTATCTGTTTATCTTTGATTGCTTTCTTCTGTTCGGTTGTAATATCAATGTGGTTTGCATTTGCATAGTGTTCCATTAGTGCATTTGCAGCCTTTTTTCCTGTAAGCAAGGCATTTCCTTGTTTAATTGTTATTTGTTTGTTTCTAGGTCCTTCATTGTTCATGGCTTTCACTAGTTTCCATAGTTTGTTTCCATCCCTGTCAAAATTCAGGTTTTCTGTTTTTTCCCTCCAACAATCTCTTGTTGTTTGATTTACTGTTCTTTTATATTTTGCTGAGATGGCTTTGAGAGAGATATTCGCTTCAATTGTTTGTTCTCTCTCTGCTGTCTTCCTGGCATCTTCAACTTTGTCCTCCAAACTTTGTAGTTCTTCAGTCCAGTATGGTTTGTAATTTTTCCTCGCTCCTCTAGGAATGGACTCAGTGGCTGCCTGTATTATCGCTCTGTTTAGACTTTCCACCATTTGCTTCATGTTGCCATATCGTGTATTTATGTTTTCACAATATTTGTCTGTTAGTATGGCAAATCTGTCCCAATTTGCTCGTTTGTAATTCCAACGGGGCAAAGGCTTTTGTTCCTGTGGAACATACTCCATATTTATTACAAGCTTGATTGGTCTGTGGTCACTACCTGCTAATTGGTCAAGCACATGGCGATCGATTTTGTGGAGGATGTCTCCTGTGCAGAAAGCTAAGTCTGGAGTAGAAGTGGTAAGCCATCTTCTGGAGTAGAAGCTCGGTGTGTCATCCGCTTTGTTGAGTAGATGGAGATTTGAGTCTATTTCCCAGTCCTCCACTTCATCTCCTCTTTTGTCAGTATCTGGGTATCCCCATCTTTCTGAACGGCTATTAAAGTCTCCGACAACAATGCAATTTGTGTCAGTTATTTCCATGTTTGAGAGTGTAAGATCCTTATCTGCCGGGCTATACAGATTGTAAATTCTTATTTTCACGTCCTTTATCATTATATCAACACCTATAATTTCCGTTTGGTTGTCAGAGATCACAGCTACTTCGCTGCAAGGTATTGTATTTCGTGTAAGTATTACAACTCCTCCTTTGTGTCCTTCGCGGTCGAAACGTGTGGCCTGATATCCCTCAACTGAAAATGTGCGATTGGCATTGAGGTGTGTCTCTTGAATGCATGCCACATCTATTCTATCTTTATGAAGACGCTGTGTTAGGGAGGCTTTCTTGTTATAAACTCCTTCTGCATTCCATTGTAGTATGTTGAGTGTCCGGGGTGTTTGGTCAATAGCTCTTAACCTAATCCTCTGTGCCTTGACTCCACAGCACAGGGGAAGGTGACCACCAGTAGTCATGGGTGGACCCCCTCGAGGCAGGGTCCCGGCACTATCACCGCCTGATGGGACTTCACGGGATTAGCACCATAACGATTAATTTTCATCTGTGGCATCATGAAATGATAAAGTTACGTTGCACTTCTTTGTCAAGCCTGTGGCTCAGTACATCCGATTTCGACAAGCATTTGTTCGGGATGCTTTCCCTAGCCTTTGACTGTCCCCAGTCTACCTACAAGGCAGCAGGTTTGTACGTCGCTTGGTCTGGTCCCTCTCCCTTGACCTGTCCGACATGGGTGACCCTACCAGTAGCTGAGCTACCGTCGGCATAGCTCTTGGGGTCATTGGAACGCGCAAGCCCCTCTACCTCGTCAAGGTGGACGCACGGCAGAGGGGGCATTAAGTTCCATTATGTCACTGGAAGAATCAGGAGTCCTGACTCCACTCATCTGTGAACTGCCATTCTATTTACCTCTGACAGTGTTCCATCGCCGACATCCTTGCTATATTTCCTGTTGTGATAAATGATCTCTCTGAGTCACATCATTTCGTAATGTATGAATGGACCATAGAGATTCTTTATGTGAAGTAATGGCTTTGCAATTAAGCCAACTTCTAGATGACGTTTAGAGAGAATGGTTGCATTCCATGTATCTCTCAACCTTTCACCTTATCAGAACTTCATTCTTCCTTTCGCCTCTGGAGAATGATAATCCTGTGAGAGTGTATTTAACTGAACACTTTCTCCAACAGTAATCTTGGCATTTGGAACTGGGTTAAAAAATTTTTATCATCACCGGAGCAAAGACAATCACTTCCGGGTGAACTGTATAGCAGCCACTGCAAAACTTGTTAAGACTAAAATCTACTAGTGCAGATTTTATTAGCGTTGGACACAGGGTCTACCTTTCCAATAAGCCTCTTGTGTTTGCAGATAGTAGCAATTTCCCATTATATTTCCTTGACTTATTTCTGTAGTCTTACCATAGATTTAAAGGTGCACTTATTGGCTGAGATTTCCTCATTTCGTTAGGCCTCTATTTTGATTTGTTGTGAGAAGTGACAGCATTTTGTCTCTTTAGTTGCTCTATTGTCTAACGTAGCAACTGAATTTGTAGATGCAGCCAGACTGTGACATCCACCACTACTAATATAGAATTCCAGGTGGAGGTTCCAACTAGTTGTCTTCAGCCATGCTTTAGCGAAGTGCTTTTGAGTGGCTGGAGTATCCGTTCTTTCTCTCCCACATGAGCAAAACGTTTACTTTGGCGAATATAAGGCGTTTCCCCTCAGCATTTGAGAAGTCCGTCATTATCACCCACCTTTGAGGGGTGTGATTATTTCGGTATAGCTTCTTGGAAGCAATTTTACTGACTTTGAGGATAGGACTGGCCAGGTCTTGTGAATATACCTCGCATCTCAGTAATAATATAAGATTCCACTGCGTAATGCATGGTTCTTACTTATATAAAGAGTCGACTGCAAGGTTGCAGGGATCTTTATCTTGAAAGGAGTCAGCTGTTTGAAACTGATCTTTCGTTAGTCCACTTTCGCAGACATTGTGTATAGAGTGTCAACTGCTGGAGTTGCAGTGATCTCTACCATATAAGAGTTAACTGTTTAAGAACAGTAATCCTTATTAGTCCATTCCATCACAGACTTTGCTCTTGTCTAGAACCGAGCTACATTTCTACCATTTTTCCAGGCAGAAATCTTCCCAATTGAGGATGAAAAAGGAGAAAGACATCAGTTTTTCCAACTTTGTCCGCCCTTTAATTTCCACCTTTTCAGGCAGAAATGCTTTCTCAACTGAGGATGAATTGACGTCCGACGTCGGAGACGGATCCAGTTTTATCTCTTCATGAAATTTTTCATATTGTCCACGTTATGCTCCTAGTCGTATGATACGCCAATGACATCAGGTTGGTTCCCATCGTTTCCCAGACACATAACTTTGCGTACGCTCTCCACTTCCATATAAATGGCTAGGGGTCCAGTTATTTTGATGGCCTTCCTGGAAATTCAATGCGTTACTTCTTGGTGACATGGATCCTAGTACAACAGAGAGATTACACCATCGAACAATAGACTAATGCCTTATAGACACCAGACTGTGGTCGGTTTTGTATGACCGCCCATGACATCAGGTAGAATTTTCCCTTCATCTCGTTCATCACGTATCAAGTACGCTTAATAATACCATTACTTCAAGAATGGCGAGTGACTGAGTTGATAAGGATGTTTCTCCTGGAGATTTCAATTGTGCTCACTTTCTCAGCAGCTTGATCAGGGCTACCGACAAGATTACACAACTGAATAATAAATCCAACGTCGAATCGACACTGGACAATAGCCGGTACGAATACTGACTATCACTGAGAGAGATTGTTAGTAAGGTGTCTTAATGGTTGCCCAAGTTTTCCATCAGGGTTCACACTCTCTACTCTCAGTGTTGCAAGCATGTTATGGGGAGAAGAGAATATAAGGAGTTGTTATCTTATGTGATGTGGTGACATTAAACATGTTGTATTTACAACAATATTTCCCCTCTCTCCCATGCGAGCAATTAATTTTGGAGATGGAGTAGGCCCCATATTCATTTACTTAAGTGTCTTAATTTCAGGGACAAAAATGAATTTCCCCCTGTACTAGCTGTCTCAGTTATATTAAATAATTTGTGTTCTCTGGTGTTTCAGATACCTTAATTTTTGGATACATATATTGAATAACCAGCATGCACAAAATTATACAACACATTGACAAGCTAATAAATCATTTCATACTGAGAACATAAATATCATGGATACAAGCAATTATGTTGACCCATAAGATATCTATACATCATCTTCAGTCTGCTACATTGAATTCCTAACTGATATATTAAAACAGTGATACATGCAATATTATCACTATTAATGAAATCAAAACTTCTAGAGATTTATTGTGGGTTTACATGTCTGGACAGTTGCCCTTATATAAGAGACAAGGTCCATTAAACAACACCATAACAACTCCAAGAATTGGGTCTGATTTGCGAGAGGTCACCCCGGATTTTAATACCAACATAGAGATCCCAAAAGTGAGTCCTATGCAGGGTATACTCAAAGTTTGTATCCCGTCATCAGGGCACAGGTATGTGAGCCCCTAGCAGGTTATAACCAGGGTTTATATCCGAGACGAGTGTTCTTTTTCCCAGGGTTTATATCCCGGAAAGAGCCTACCCAGTTATGTGACAAATTTGATAGTTGACAGAGGACCTAGTTAGTAGGGTTCTCTGGAGATATATCTTGAATAATAAATAACAAGATAAAGGATATGATTTAGCACGTTTTGTCTAGAGGTCCTCTAAATGAGATAATCATTCCCGCAATAGCCTTTTTGGAGAACCACTTTTCTTTGGCTCAAACCCCCACTGTGAGACCACTATGTATCTACACAGAAATTTATAAAAGAAGTAAAAGGTTCCCTCAAGACCAAAAGAAGATCTGGACTCTTCGCCTCTGTACAACTGAGGATCCATCTCTCTCATTATAATGTTGCCAGTGTGCTATTCGTCCGTCACATTAGATCTACTTTTCTTTATTTTGTCAGTGTGACCTATATCAGTTTTGTCCAATTGCTTTGGGACTGTAGGATTCAGTTTTTTGTAGACAAACTCAACCATAACTGTACATTACATCTGTTGGACAAGACATCTCCATGACAGTTTCTTGACAAAAGGGGGACATACATTCACAAGGAATTGTGTACACCAGCCATTGTACAAGACTTACATCATAAGAGATACTTGACAACATCTATACAAGACTTTTCACAATATGTATAATCAACCACAGCACTTAAGACAGTCACCAGAGACAACACTTGACAGCAACTGTACAAGAAATTCACTGGGGACAATGTACTTAAAACACTGGTTCAATAATACTGTTTATTGAGCTGATGGTGAGTCGAGTGATGATCCATTGTTTCCTCTTCCTGTCATGTCAACACTCAATCATGTACATACAAATGTACAAATATGCTCACACATGCATGCAGATAAACATGATACACCACTCGGATCCCTCCTCCAACCAATACCTAATCTTTCCTCCTCCTCTCCTCTCTAATCTCCACTACACCATTGACTTTTATCCTTTCCTTCTACTGTTAATGAGGGGAAAACCAAGATAAGCCATAACCTGGGGCAAGCATAGGGACATTCTGCTCCACTGGTCTGTTTAATCCTTTTAGCACCTATGATGGGTGTTGGACAAGCTCAGGTTGCAGTTTTCCCCCATGATGATTTTTCAAGTCAGACTAATTATCCCCTACTGTCACAGTTTGAAGAAAGGTTACAGCCCTGTCTTTCACCGGTGAGTTGACTGTTCATGAAGTTGACACTTAGGAATTTGTTCTACTTTTCCTGTAGAGGAAGATCTAAGATACAAATATGTCCCAGCATTCTTCCTTCTCAGTCTATCTCACTTACTCTGACAAGTCTTCATTCTGAAAAACACTGTGTGAGCACCAGGCTGGAGATTAACTAAGATAAGTCCTAGCCAAACAATCCATTGTCCCAGTCATTTCACAGACGTTCATTGAATGAGGTTAACAACCATAGACTTGTTGTTTAGTTCTCAGATGTCATGATAATTATGATCACTGAAGTCTTCAGAACTATTCCTTTTGAGAACAGAATTGGTTCTGGATTTAGGGACTACTGGTTAGTTGTCCCAGATGATATATGGAAGGCCTCTCCACCATCATCTTGTTCTCTGTCAATATACAAAATGGCACAACATCTCTTTACATTTGTTAAAAGATGATGTTATCATACATTAACATACACAGATGGAGATGGGGAAGGTTAAGGGAGGATGTTGACCAAACACACCTCTCCTAGTTGATGATGTAGTGAATTTCACTGTGATGTACTGTGGTAATCACAAGACTATATGCTGAGACAGGGTAGCTTAACACAATTACAAGCATTTATGTGGTCTAAGTTCCACCATGTTTGAACCACAGTAGACCTGGGCACAAGGAGGACCAGACACAGTACAGCAATCATTGTGACATAGCAACATGGGACAGGCATTGTGAAGGGAAATGGAAAATAGGCATTTACAACTGCAATCTGCATTATGTATTAACTAATGGCATTTACCCAATTAGCAGCCCAAACATCCATTCCAATGGTTGTGATGTTGGTGCATGAATGTCCTATTCCATATACACTTACACAGCAATGCCAGACCTCACCCCTTTTTCACCAGACTTGTCTCACAGGTACATCATCATCATCATGTGCTCTTTCCCCACTGAGTATCTACCACAGTAGGTAACAGAAGCTCAATTGCATACGCAATTGTTCACATATGCACCAAAGCACATATGGAGAAAACATGTTTAGTCCTTGTAAGTTTGCATGAGCCATACATTATATTCAGCCAACTAAGACACAGGTTCACACACCTATTGTCCTTCTAGGAACTAGTTTATATGAACCAACCAACAGTAGAGGTACCAGTGTAATACTTCAGAGAGAAATTATATTAATTCTCTTGAGCATATAGCCACCAGGCATCACATGAACTTTGCAATTCTGGCGTTCCACACACAACCTGCTTACATATGGATATTGAAGCATCTTTCTTTCTACTAATGTGAGAGGCTACTTATCAAAGCACCAGCTCATTCACTCCAACATTCTCAGCGTTTTACAAAGGAACTTGTACATGTTTACATCACCCATTCCAATTCAGACTGCCATATGTTAACTCGCGAGAGCAAAGGTACAGTTGATTTAAGAATGAGTCATCCTAGGCATGAAGAATGCACAAGGGGTTTGGGTTTGCGAATTTGCATGAGTGTACTATACATTCATCAAGCATACGCAACCAGTCACAACAAGGGATTGATATGCACTTGGAGTATACAGCGTGAAAGACATGTCAAGGTTGAAGAAGCAGTATCCAGAATACTGGCGCACAGAAGTTCTGTTTTTCACTTTCACACTTTCTTCATAAAATACTCATATATTCTTCTCTTTCGTTCACCAGGCATAATCACACATTAAAGTATGTTTTAAAGTGGTACCTGGTATTCCAGAGAACAATATATTATAGAATCTTTAAGGGCATTGTTGGGTCATCACATCACACTAGCGACCGCTCCGGATGGATTCTTGGCTCAAACTGCCAAATTTTCAAATGTGGCCTAGCAAACAGCGCGGGCTGCCACCTATTAACCAATCAAAAGACAAGCGCATATACCGCTGCCCTCCCCCAACTCGTTCTGGAACGTACTATTCCAAGAATCGTCCTTCTATCTGGAAACGCCGCTCAAATCGAAAGTATTTTTATGAATGTGTTGGGCTGGGAATGGGGGATTCTGACCCATCATGTTACAACATTTAAGATTACAGCGGCAATACGACCTTTAAGTTCGATTTTTCAGCTTGCACAAAACTAACAGATGGCGTAGGCCAGAATGTCCTAATGGATAAGAACGTGTGTTCTTAAACATCCGGTGTGCTGATGCAGATTTTAGCGGCACTACTCCTACAGCGAGCAGCGGGACTAAAATGTTGACCTGTCGTCCTTGACTTGGGGACGTTAATTACAAGTACCTCTGAAGTCAGAGTGGGTTCGCCTGATGGCGAGGGACACTGTTAATAGGCATAGCTAATTCACACGCAAAATTCAGTCCACCACTACTATAAATAGTGCGTATGGACTAAGCTTTAGTTAAAAGTGAGCGAGCACTTCCGCGCGGTTTGCTCAGTTATTAGTTAAATATATCAGGGATTAGTGACCTCAAATATTAAATGACGGCCAGTTTGAACATTTAAGATTACAGCGAAAATATAACCTTTATGTTTCACTCATTATCTCCATATACAAACTTATAGTTTCCAAGGCACTTGTGTTGGTGTGTGAGTGTGTGTTAAACATAATATAACAATATTTGGATCTATTTATAATTAATCGATAGCCATTTTGAATATTAATGTCGTGAAAAAAAATATTTTTAAAATAACGTTTATTAATTAGGTTTCATTTTCACGAACACAATGATATATGATTGCTACGGTCTTTATTCACAAATTTAAAATAGTTGAAAATGGTGTATGTGTTAAAAGTAGCCCGGTGTTTAAAGTGTTTAGGCTACATTTTATCAAAATGCCCAAATACTAACAGTATTTTCCTCTTTCTTTATTTTAAATGATATAACTGACACACAAACATTAACATCTTATAATTGAACAACAGACTTGAATAAGAATAAGGAAACGTTGGATTGGTTTTTAAAGAAGTATCCAACTGTGTAGGTTCCATAATTGAAAAGAAATTTACAGTAGTAAATGTTGCTAAAACGCCTAAGCTTAAATGACATTCTGACAGGCGAAGTCGTGGTGAAAAGTTATCCAAATATAATCGATCCCGTCTGTGTAGGTAGAGTAATGAACATTAGACACAAATACTATGATGGTTGTTGAACGCAAACATGCATTTATTATTCCAGTCGCAATGAATATGTCGTAGCAATATTAAATCGCATCTTGGATTATCACAAGGAAAACGCCTATTTCCCGACATTAAAATTATAACATTGCAGTATGCGATTTTTGGAATTGCTGTTTAGGAAGTTGCTAGCTAACTTTAATTGCTGAAACCTACGAAATGCAAGTAAACAGTGGGGCTTCGAGGGGAAGTCAATAAATAAGTCACAAATGGCTGTAGAAAGATAACTAAATATAATAACAACTTGAAACCATTTTATTTTTATACACACTTTATTTCTGAACATAATTTCCACCAACATTGATGCACTTATCCCATCGTTTTATCAGTCCTCCCAGACCGGCTGCATAGAACCGCGTACACTGTTTTCTAAACCACGTTTTCACTTCACATTCAACTTCGGCGCCATTCGCGAAATGTTTCCCGCCAAGGTAGGTCTTCAGTCCACCAAAGAGGTGAAATTCGGTAGGGACTAAGTCGGGGCTGTAAGGTGCATGATCCAGAACTTTCCACCTTAGTTGGTTAATTTTCCACTGAGCTAATCGAGTCGTATGTGGTCTGGCATTGTCATGAAGAAACAACACTCCTCTAGTCAGTAGTCCTGGACGTTTTCTTCGAATTGTATCATGAAGCATCGATAGAACTTCACAGTATGATTCAGAATTCACATTGTCACTTTTCTTCTTGAAATTGGTTAAAAGCACTCCTTAACAATCCCAGAACACTGTCAGCATAACCTTTCCTGCTGATGGCGTAACCTTGAATTTTTGTACACAAGGCGAAGAAGGATGTATCCATTGCAATGAAGCACGCTTTGATTCAGGCTGGTAGTTATGCTCCCATTATTCGTCCCCAGTAACAATCCTGTTCAGCATGTCTTCTCCTTCATCTTCGTATCGACAGAGATGATGCAAGGACAGGCCAAATCGGTTCATTTTGTGTTCCTCCTTCAATTATCTGGGTACCCACCTTGAGCATACTTTCTTAAATTTCAATAGATCATGCATTATGCTGTATGCTGAACAATATGAGCACCTTATTACGGATGCTACAGAGTCTATCGTTACTCGCCTGTCACCTATAATCATCTGCTCCACCCGCTGCACGGATGCTTCTGTTGCAGTCTCAACAGGACGACCAGATCGGATTTCTTCAACTATTTTAGAGCGTCCTTGAAAAAAAAATTTTCTACCCAGCTATGCACTGCTTTACGGGACAAACATTTGTTAGCATAAACAGGAAGCATTTCCTTATGAATGTCCTTTGCAGACAGTCCTTTTGCCCACCTAGCTCCACCTGACGAACGGCAATATAAAGTTTGATGTTGCTGTCACCTAATGACACCTGTAGAAAACACCAACTACATTTACTCACCATTCCACAGAACAGTGTGACTTACTTATTGACTCTGTCTCGTACATAGAATAATACATATTAGAACAGTGAACAGCTACAGAAAACAATATTACAATATTTACTGGTTTACTTACGTCAAAGAAAAATACCCGGGGTCTCCTGGTAAAAGTCAAATATCGGGTAATCAAATAATACTAATACTAATACTAATAGCACCACACCCAGTCATGTTGAATTTGTTGTCATTAGTTACATACACATAGCTACAGACACTCGTGAATGTTTTAATTTATTTTTTCTATTTGTTTTTCTACATTGGGATAAACCATTAATATTTTATCGAGCTCCCGTGAAGATATCTTCTCATTTTAATGTTATCCATCACTAGCTGCCAATAATTACAGATACTCACATCCTATTTTGTATAAAATCTACAGTTAACCAAGAGCAAGTCCTTGATAGAGAATGTCAGTTGTCAACGGTTGGGAATTCCCGTAGCGATTCCCTGAAACGGGCGTGTTAGCTAGTACACAAACACTTTTTGTTTCATCTTTAAACCTGCCTTTTTCTTCTTCTCTTCCTCCAAGGTGGGGGGGGGGGGGGGGGGGGGGGGGGTATTAATTTTTCTAAGGTTGTTCTTGATACAATCACGCCATCGTTTACGTGATCTTACCCTTGCTCTGTACCCTTTATATTATATATTTTTCAATATGCCAGATGGTACCAGGACATTTGTCATTATCTTTTATCGGCCAAACACAAACAATTTAATCTGTTGCTTAAAGATGATTGGAAGAATAGTTCATACACGTCCTACCATGTCTATTGTTTTTTGTTCTTTGTTGTTATCATTAACTTTTCCCCCGTGATTTACTTTTGGAGTTCGTTGTAAACACTGTGTTTATTATCTCTCACTATTTATTAAGAGTTTCATGGAACTGTTTTTATGTCCTATTAATTTTTAGATTGCAAACACGACACAACAGATAGAAACATGCAAATCAAACATTGTAGGATAGGTTCATTATAGCTTGTGTGTGCGTGTGTGTGCGTGTGGTGTGTGGGTGTTTGTGTGTGTGTGTGTGGGTGGGGGGCAGTAGCTCCATGCCAGTCACTAATATCCTGCCCAGATTATAGCTTGTGTGTGTGTGGGGGGGGGGGTGTTTGTGTGTGTGTGGGGGGTGTGTGGGGGGTGTTTGTGTGTGTGTGTGTGTGGGGGGGGGGCAGTAGCTCCATGCCAGTCACTAATATCCTGCCCAGATTATAGCTTGTGTGTGTGTGTGTGGGGGGGGGGGGGTGTTTGTGTGTGTGTGTGGGGGGGTATTTGTGTGTGTGTGTGGGGGGGGGGCAGTCTCCATGCCAGTCACTAATATCCTGCCCAGATTATAGCTTGTGTGTGTGTGTGTGTGTGTGTGTGTGTGTGGGTGTTTGTGTGTGTGTGTGGGGGAGAGAGTAGTTCCATGCCAGTCACTAATAATATCCTGCCCAGTTTACAGCAATGAACATAAACAAATATGGAACCAGCCAATTTTATCATCATCTTCAAGTGCCATGCCGACTGGCGTAGGCGTTCATGACTCCCCACAGATCTCGGTCTTTGGTTTTCTTTATCCACTCTACCGTTAATATTCCTCCATGCCACCGTCGCAATCCATCCAGCATCATTTCTCTTGGTCTGCCTTGATCTTCCCCTCCATCTTTCCAGTTGTCACGATGTTGTTCTCTAATGCCTCTCTTCTCATCACATGACCAACTCCAGCCCACCAAAATCTACAGAAATGTCATTGACATAAGCCTGGGTCATTGACATTGAGTTGAGTGACCGGGCATGAGAAAGAATGGAGATGAAAGTGGGAGACAGTAAAGTGACTGATCTGGCTATGAGTAAACAGCCAGTCCTTAGAAATAAATGGGAAGGGTGAGTGTGGACCCCAGGGGATGGGGAAGGACAGTCTAGTTTTGTGTGAAGTCAAGGGACTTCAGGACAGTTGATGTGTAGATGCCGAACTGTTCGGTAGTCTAAAGGGAAGCGGAGTTAGAGAGCTCCGTGTTGTGTTGTTCTGCTAGTTGTGAAGACAGGCCTGAACCCAGAGTGGGTTCTGTAGCGAGTGTAGGCCTAAACCCAGAGTGGGTTGCATAGTTGAGCAGTGGCTCCAACCCAATGTGTGGGTTGTATTGTGGGAGATCCAGCCGTGGATAGTAGCTGGATGAACTGTCTTGTGGATTTGATAAGAAGCAGGCCGTGAGAAGGCATTGATGTGTGCTGGTTAAATTGTGAGGAGGATATTTATATTCTATGGATTATATTGTTTCTGGATGTATAAACATGTTCCGTTTGTCCGTCTTATTTCTGTAATAAAGGATTATGTGCGCCAACGGAATCTTGTTTAATGACTGGTGAATATGCACTGCAGGGGTGAGTTTTATTGCAAGACAGTTAAATATCTCCATTGACACCCCCTGAGTATCGTTACCTAGACAACGACCATCACACGATAATATCAAGCAAAGATCATCAAGAACATTGGACTGATTATAAAGAAAAACGTGTGATAACTGGGAGCTCGTCGCTTAGTAAAGAGTTTCTGACAGCTGCATTCGGTCAATGAACACCGTGAAATATTGAGATATCTGTGGGCTCTTCGCTGAAAGAGAGGAGTTATTATCTGTGACTTAGTTCCATCAATTTAGACATTACTGCTCCAAGAAATTAATGTGAACTCTTCAGTGTGTGCGCCAGATAATTCACACAGACAGACGAGAGTTAATGATCAAGCTAGCAGACAGGTCACACTACAGGTAAATTAACGAGGGTCAGCACACGAAACAGACGAGGCGGGACGCCAGAAGAATTAACGCAGCACAAATCGACCGGGAAAGTCGATTGCAGTAGCAGGGGTGTTTGGTCACGGACAGCACAGAGGAAATGTCGCGAGGACATAAACGGTGTTTGCAACAAGTGCGGTCAGTCCTAGTGTGTGTGTGTTTGACAGGATTGAACCAAAGATTGAAGACAGCGAGCAATTTCGTCGCAACATCCTGTGTGTGGGGAGAATTTTGTGTGTGTGTCCGAAGGCAAGCGCACTGTGGTGTCGCAAGTTGACTGGTCAAGATTTGTCGACGCAGTTAATAGGCCGGGTTGAGAGAGGGTCAGCGCTGTTTACGAGGACAGCTGGAAAGGGGTATTAACGTTAACCCTACCACAGGTGCGGGGGCAGAAGTGGAAAGTGTTTGTGTATGGCGGAAAAGTTCCGGGCATTTTACAGACAGATTAAGTGTGACTTTCCACGGAGTTAATATAGCAGCCAGGTGGGGCTGTCAAGTTTGTGTGAAAACTGTTTTACGGAGGAATTTTTCACTGAGAGTGATAAAGAGAAATTGAGGTGACATTGTGAGTTGGGGGTGGAAGGAGGAAAGATACTCGGGAATTTCCACGACCTATGGTGGTCAAGATGACTCATTGTGAATGAACAAAACAAGGCGTTTTGTGTGAACCAGACTTGATTGTTCGTCTTTGTTAAAAGCCCTTTGTGTTCATTACTTTATAATCAGCAAACATTTTGACAACGAATGATGACGTGTCGGCTCCGCGAACATAGTTGCATACAGTTGCCAAAAAGAACTGACGGTACAGAGTGAAAGCGTTGATCATTTACTGCCATTATTTTGGTCTTTTCTGTTAAGGGAAATCTATAACATTTATGATACAGCAAAGCGCCATCTTCGCAACGAAGGTAGAAAAGACTTTTGGATTATTAGACCACGTCCAAGGAAAGTACAATAACGTGACGGACTGGGTCGAGACAGAACATTGTGGATAATCAATCATCATCTTCAATTTTTTTCAGACGGTTTGAACTTGTGATCACCACGTAAATTTAAGTCACCACGCAACAAATGTGGAATATCGTAGACATTTCGGAATCATTTACCAATATACATTCCCAACATATTGTGAAAAATTCTTTAAAAAAACCGAACTTGTGGCGACGGATTATCATTAATAGGCACATATTTGTCGGCCAACGAGTTGTACATTTTGTTTGCTGCTCATAGTCTTATAAATATTGTTTTCGGTTGTTAAGCTATTACTTGTTTGTGGTCCGGTGTTTGTCAGGTGTAGGGGATTTTTGGGTTGTTTCTCGAAGGCTGGGAGACAGGGCGAAAAGTTAATGTCTGAGGTGCACCATATATAATTTCTGGGAAGAAAATCGAAAGGTCGGTTTATTTGGTTCTGCAGGGACGGTCCTGAATTATATAACGTGCCAGTTTGTGTTTAACGTCAGATCTGTGTATAAATTGATGCTATAATTTTTTTCTTCTTTTTCTTCTTTTCATTATATTTACATTTGATATTTGTTGTGTTCGGATATATGGTATTATTGTGATCTTTCGTCCTTTTCTGCTGTCTAGTGGTCTGTGTCAGTTGTATATATATTATTACGCGCACTGTGGTCGTTTCGCACAAGCTTGTGGTTGTTACTGTGGTTTATTTCTGTGTGATCACCGTCTCCGTGTACTTGGCTTGTGAGTCTAACGTTTTATAGACAACATTTAGTGTTATCATTCATTCGTTTGTATATGTATTTATATGTATGTTTAACAATATTTCCAGGAAATGTTATACAACTATTGGTCATAGATATATAGATATAAGGGAGTATAGGTGATACTTCCCCCCTCACTACCTAGTGCTTATAGAGTGACTGGGTGAGTACAGAGTGATATTTTAGCACTACGAATTTACGTACACAGGAGTTGTGGTGTACGTAGGGAAGTGACACAAAGACTAACAGCAGAGTCCTCACATTTATAGTTGGCTGATTGACAGCAACGTGTCCACAAGTACAAGATGCCTACTTTAATGGAATATATTGAAGCAGGTGAACGAATAGGCCTGAAAGGTAAAGAGTTACAGGAGTATGCAGAAGCAAAAGAACAAAAGCAGACGGAAAGAGAGGAGAGGCATAATGAACGCGAGGCAAAGCGTCTACAGGAAGAGAAAGAGACACAAGTAAAACTAGCTGAAATGGAAAACAAACGTCTACAGGAAGTAAAGTTAGCTGAAATAGAAAACAAGCGTCTACAGGAAGAGACACAAATGAAAATGGAAATTGAGAAAGAGAAGATTAAGATGGAAGCTGAAATTGCTCTCAGAAAATTAGAAATATCATCGAAAGGTCAAGGTGAGGAAAGCAGAAGACCTTCGCAGTCGTCACAGAGACTAAAACTGCCATACTTTACGGACCGAGACAACCTTGAAGCTTATCTTGACAGATATCAGGCATCAGCGAAAGTGTTAGGCATCCCCGAAGAACAGTATGCTATTAGACTAGGGGAGCTTCTTACGGGTAAGGCACTAGACATCATGTTCAATTTACCTGTAGAAGAAAGGAACAACTACACTATCTTACGTCAACGTTTGCTGACAAAGTTCCAACTCACTGAGCATGGATATAGGACAAAGTTTAGACAGTTAGGGCCAGAGACAAATCAAGATTTCACAGACTTTGTTAACACAGTAAAGAACACATTTAACAAATGGATGGAGCTTGCAGAGGTAGGGAAAGATTTTAATAAATTAGTAGATCTAATGTTAAGAGACAAGGTAGTATCTGCATGCAATTCTAACTTAGTAGCTTTCTTTGAGGAACGTAAGCCAAAGGACATAGACACAATGTCTCAGTTAGGGCAACTATATGACTGCACATCCTAACGTATCTATTGGGAAACTAATGAGTGAGGAAATAGTCTGTGCAGCGTACACTAAACAGGACCAGAATCCAGTCATCAGACCAAGGGCGAAAAGTGTGGATTCAAGCACAGAAAGGTGAGCAGCAAGAACTTCAAGATAATGGTTTCCGAGGAAACAATGTTGGTAGAGTAGGACGGTATCCACATAGAAGAGGGAACTTCCAGAGACGTCCAAATTATGCCGGATGTTGGAATTGTGGGAGCTGGAGACACAAGGCAGCACAGTGTGATGCACAACCATCAGATGGACCAACGAACAACACTAAAAGGGAGATTACTTGTTTCAAATGTGGAAAGAATGGGCATGTCAGTCATCAATGTAGGATGAGAGAAACAGAGCATTCAAATGCGGCACAAGTGATTGAGACTATCAACAATGAAGATTGTAGTGGGTGCAAACCTCTTTTTGAAAAAGACGGTCAGCCAGTTTTAGTGTGTGGTCATACAGTGAAAGCAGGTTCAGCAGTACATGAAGGAGGAAGTTTGAAGCTGCATCAGGGATTCGTCAAGGATAGACCAGCGTTAACAATTAGGGATTCCGGATGTACGTCTATCGGAGTGAGGAGGAGTTTAATAGATCCCTCGGATTATACAGGGAAAAAGATTAGATGCATAACATTCAACGGCACAGTAGAGTTCTACCCATTAGCCATAATAACAGTAAAAACACCATATATCACTGGAAGAGTGACAGCGTGTGTTTTGGACTCACCAGTGGCTGATTTGATCATAGGAAATGTTATAGGAGTTAAAGATTGTACAGAAGAGGAAGTAGTTTATTGGGACCGAAAATATAGTGTAAGCAGTAACGAGGTAGTTACCACAAGAGAACCTAAATTAGACAGTATAGCTGAGGTAGAAGAGGCACTTGAAGTAGACACAGGAACTCAGGACAAGGATAGTACAGCTGAGCAGAGGAGAATGGATCCCAAATATAGTGCTAGTGACTCCCAGAGACAAGATACTACTCTGAACAAATGTTCCCAAGGGTGTAGGAGAGTAGAACATAGGCAGTCAAAGAAAGGTAGATGGTGCTTCGAGAGGAAGATCAATGTTCTCACTCGCAGGTTTTCAGATAGTGGAACTGCACGTGGGCAAGGAGCAGTACCTTTAGCACACAGAGACCGATATAATAGAACAGCTCAGGATAGTGCATGTGCAGGGCACATAGGCATAAGGCGTATGCAGCAGAAAGCAAGGTGCCAGATATATGGGCCAAGATTGAATAGAGTTCAGACTAAACAGAGACTCAAGCGTAACGGTGCAATATGCAGATAGGAAAGTTGAGTCAGGTCAAAAGAGTGTTCGCGACATTACTGACCCAGGGCTAGGGATAGCAGACAGATGTTGTAATTGTAGAAGTACCATGAGTCATGGGTACATGAAAGGTAGACACAGCATCGACAGGAATCAGAGGAGGGTTAATGCAAGAACAGAACCACCTGATATAGGGTCGGTACACAAATAGTATTGTGTGGTCGTGAAGTAGTAAGAGACCTGTGGGTACATATGTATAATGCTTTCCTATGATGTATTATAATTATGTGATGTAGTAGTTCATGCATTGATACACAAGATAGAAAGATGGTTGTATTTATGTGTGATGAATATAGGAGTGTAATATGAGCATTTGATGTATTATGTAGTGTGGTAGCTAGAGTAAGGTGCAGCCATACTTAGGGCTACCCAGGCTATATGTCTGGGTCACATGTTTAGTAAGTTTTAGTCTCCCAATATTTGAAAACGAAGTTTTCTTTTAAGAGGGGGGGGGGGGGTGATGACATAAGCCTGGGTCATTGACATTGAGTTGAGTGACCGGGCATGAGAAAGAATGGAGATGAAAGTGGGAGACAGTAAAGTGACTGACCTGGCTATGAGTAAACAGCCAGTCCTTAGAAATAATGGGAAGGGTGAGTGTGGACCCCAGGGGATGGGGGAAGGACAGTCTAGTTTTGTGTGAAGTCAAGGGACTTCAGGACAGTTGATGTGTAGATGCCGAACTGTTCGGTAGTCTAAAGGGAAGCGGAGTTAGAGAGCTCCGTGTTGTGTTGTTCTGCTAGTTGTGAAGACAGGCCTGAACCCAGAGTGGGTTCTGTAGCGAGTGTAGGCCTAAACCCAGGGTGGGTTGCATAGTTGAGCAGTGGCTCCAACCCAATGTGTGGGTTGTATTGTGGGAGATCCAGCCGTGGATAGTAGCTGGATGAACTGTCTTGTGGATTTGATAAGAAGCAGGCCGTGAGAAGGCATTGATGTGTGCTGGTTAAATTGTGAGGAGGATATTTATATTCTCTGGATTATATTGTTTCTGGATGTATAAACATGTTCCGTTTGTCCGTCTTATTTCTGTAATAAAGGATTATGTGCGCCAACGGAATCTTGTTTAATGACTGGTGAATATGCACTGCAGGGGTTAGTTATATTGCAAGACAGTTAAATATCTCCATTGACACCCCCTGAGTATCGTTACCTAGACAACGACCATCACACGATAATATCAAGCAAAGATCATCAAGAACATTGGACTGATTATAAAGAAAAACGTGTGATAGTCATGAAGCTGAAACTATTGCTTTTATTAGAGACATGAACATGGAGATATGAGTGCGGATGGGGAAGAAGAAGAAGATACAAATATTACAAGAAACACTCCAGATTAATATCAGGACAGCTATCTCATTGATATGAGTGAAACCTTGAGTATAAACCTAATCAGATGTCAAGTCTTGTTGGTATTTGTTAAGATACAGTGAACTCCACTTAGTTTTTCTTTGACAGCAATAATAATGCCTTCATCATCATCATCATCATCATGCAGCAAGTTCATTGATAAAGTCACATTCACCCCCGCTGTCCTCTGTGTCATACATTGTCATGCCAGTGTGTCTTTAATGTCACGTGTCTACGACAGTTGGTGAATTTTGTCCAGGAACTATATTAAGATTACCTAGTTGCATTTTATACATTTTGCATCTGTGGACAATGAAGCGGCTTTATGGGATCCCACAGAAACTTATTAACTTTAAAAAGGCAACGTATAAAGACATGAGGTGCAATATGCTTTAAGAGGGTTGAACAAGAACAAGAGTAACACAGTTTCTCCAATAACAGGAGTGAGACATTTTCTCAAAGAACAGGAGTAAGACAGTTTCTCCAAGAACAGGCGTTAGACAATTTCTCCAAGAACTGGAGCAAGACAGTTTCTCCAAAAACAGGAGTGAGACAGTGTCAGAGTCCAGAAAGGGGACATTGATGCAGTGACATCGTTACGCCCGCCAGGCGACTTAGCTCCCAGTAGGGACGCAGTAACTTCGTTACGCCGCCAGGCGAATAGTGGTTACCGGCCTGCAAGACTGCTGGCTGACAAGCGACCAGCGGTCAAGCAAGGACGACTCTAAACGCACGCATGCCTCGTGACGTCACCTGAGGTGAGAGGCGAGTTGCGAGTTAGCGGCAGAGAGCTCTGGGACTTCGACTCGGACAGACGTGTGCAGAGAGAAAGGCGTTGTGTGTTATCTGTACTGAAAGTCGAGTGTCTGGACATCTTGAGTGAGACTTGTGAGCTGTATGTAAGTGTATTGAAGTATCGAGTATATATTGTTGTGATCATCGTTCTGTATTTGATATGTGAATAAATCCATAGAACGGTGTGCCGTTGAGTCTTACGTCAAATCACGTTGTACTTGTACTGTCCCACACTGTTAGGTTAGCGAGCCAAGTTTAAGACCCTGACAAGTGTGGACGTGGTGGCATTCGTCCGGCTTTAAAATGAACGTGTTTATGTGATTAACGATTTAAAACTAGAGTTTGTGTACTTACAATTTTTGTCAAACTTTATAGTACATGTATTGTGATCGTGGAAGGCTCATTTTGATTATTAACTACATTATCTAAACATGTGTAAGACTATTTGTAAACGTACAGTGCATACATATTGTTTGTTCTTGTAAGCGTGTAAAACATTTGTGATTCGTAAACTTGTCACCGTTTTGACCTTGTCGACATTGCGATCTTGTCGCCATTTTGACCTTGTCGCCATCTTGTAAATTTGATGTCTATGTCCTTACTGAATGTCATCTTGATGTAAGTAATGTGTCATCAATGTTGTAGAGTGTTGAGATACATGTAGATTGTTTTTGTGAAGTGAGTTGTCGGAAGCAAAAAGTTTGGAAAGAAAGTGACTTGTGTTTTGTAAAAATAAAAAAATTGTTGACAGACAAACTTACGACCTACAACTACACTCGACGCCATACAAACCTAATCAACACTTAGTGACAAGCAGGCACACACCAACAAATAGACGCTAATTTATTTTCCTCCAAAATAAAGCAGGTTTTTCCGTACCATCCGAAACCTTGCAGTAGAGGTCATTTGTGTTCTCGAAGTAACGACCCTACAGTTCCTAGCCCGATTTCCAACCATTCTTCACCGCACCAAGGGCACTTGAGTATATTTTTCTTTTTCTATACTTTAAGGAAGTAATTTGAGGCACGTGTTGTCAATAGAAATCAATTGTAAATTGTTTATTACTAACCACTTATAACATATTTCGTGTGGCTGGTATTTCATTGACATTTTTCATCATGTCTTCATTATTTGATTTCATCGATATGGGGATAAAATTACATTTAACAGGTGATGAATTGACAAAATGGAGTGAGAACAAATACTCTGAATACCTACTAGTACAGGAAAAAGCTAATGAACGCGAAGAAAGGGCAGCTGAAAGGGCCGCCAAGCAAATAGAGGCAGAAACAGCTTTAAAGCAGGCAGAAGTCGCTGCAAAGACAAAGCAAGCTGAGATAGATAGTGAGCTTAAGAAAGCATAAATGGAACGAGAAACAGAATTTAAAAAGGCAGAAATAGCAGCTCAGAGTAAGAGAGAAGTATCACAGTAGCCGTGGTGATATAACAATGCTGAGTGTGGAAGGCTCGTGATAATATAGTGGACAAGTCTCGTCTTTTATAAATTCATACGTTTATTAGGTGAAAATCATTCATCTTCAAACATGATGGAAAACTCCGACATTCTTGTTGTTTACCTCCTGAATTCCCAGTCCCCAAGTGACGTGTGTGCAAGCCCTGGATACGTCTATCCATTCGTGCACATACGTTCACCAACTATGGTTTCCCACTAGTTAATGAATGCGCAGCATTCCCTAACTCTTTACTCCTAAGCTATACTGTTACATATACCTCCCCTTCTTCAAGGAGATTTTTTCCCTGAAAAAATCTCAACCCCAACTCTTAACCACTTAACTCTACTATACCTGCCCAACAATCCCACATATTTCTCAACTCAATACTCACCCTCTTATCTCATCATAGCCAAATGCTAACTAGAGACATACTTCATACTATATCAATAATACAAAAACTCTCTACAAAATTCGTTATAAAGTTCTCCACAAAAACTCTCTACAAAATTCTCCATAAGTGAACCGCTATTAAAGTGTCCATCTAAATTATGATTGACAAAAATTGAAGATATTTCCCTTGTCTTTTTCTCCCTATTCACATTCTCGCTATTCCAGGATAGACAGAAAAGTTTAGTTAAGTCAGTTAGGTTGGATAGGTTAGATTTGGTAGGTTAGATTTGGTAGGTGCGCACCTTAAAAAAATATAGAAAGTAAGGGGAAAAAGTAAGAAGTAACCACATTTCTCTTCCCATGCATTCTCAAAACTTTATAAAAATAAAGTTTCTAAAATTTATCTTCATTTTCGTCAATAATAATTGTTGTTATCAAAAAGTTGATCCAACACTACAACCATTTTGTATTATACACCTCGTCAAATTCAACCATTCCTTCAAAACCTCCAAATTATTAGTATACTGTTACGAACAGTCTTCTTCTTCCAGTGTCCACTTATTTAAATGCCCAAAACTCAACCTGGCATTCCCCCATTTTCTCCCATTAAACGCTGTTCAACCCAGCTCCTATTTCAACTCCCCATTTACCCAATATCGCGCGTCATTCCAATCCATGTATTTACGTTACGAACCAACTAATGTAGTCCCTATTTCAATCCCCCATTTTAACTCTTTCCAAACCACCTGTAATGTCAATTTTTGCTGATACCCCCAGCCACTTTTAAATATACTCCTCCATTACAACATATTGAATCACTTCACTAATCACTATCACTTCCTCCTTAACTCAACCATGTTTCACCCTCAATTTCTATTTATAAACGTTATATACGTTAAACAACTCAACGTCTATTTCACATTTTCTGTAAGTTCCCAAAAACAACTCTTCATTTTTCCCCTACCTGAACGTCAAGCCAGTAATCATTTTAAACACACCCAGGATAACTCAATAAAAGCAATGTTAAATTATCCTCACATTTTATAAAGAACAATTGAAGTCAAACAACAGACTACACAATATCAACCCCCTCATTCTTTGACATCATCTTTATCCCCACACATTAATCAAATTAAACATATGTTATGAAATGAAAGACCATATATATACATACATATTATGACTTAATCAATTATTTTCCGTCTAAGAAAAACTCAACACTTCAACTTAAAAATCAAAATGATCACAAAGCATATATCAATAAGTCTGAACTTACTACCATATTATGTCCACTCATCCCAACAACTCTTGATTAAGTTGCCAACTTCCTTCCTTGGAAATACATAAATACCTTGTCTAACTTCTTCTTCTATCTGCAATCTACAGAATATTCTACCGCACTATTTATCCCTTCTCCATTTTCTTAATAGCTTCAAATTTTTTTCTATAAGTGCAATATCTACATCAATATCTTCATCCTCCTGAGGAGCACTATCTTCTTTCATATCAGCATCTTCATCAGTTTCTGACTTTTCATCCATCTCTTGTTCTGCATCTGTATATCCATTACTAGCAACCGCTAATCTCTTCCTTTCTAAATCCAATCTAATTTTTCTGTCTTGACGTCTTAATAAATTTTCAAACAGTGGCATATCTTCATCACTTGAAGAATTCAGTCTAAACTTCCTTTGCCTCTTAATTTCTCTTTCTTTCTGTCTATCTAACTTTCTTTTTACTGCCTGTCTTGTATTCATAAATGGAGCTTCTATTTTTTCCTCGATTGATTCTTCATTATTATAATCGTCATACGTGTTGTTTTCCTCTATCACGACTGTTTTTGGTATTGTTTCTTCTTGTTCAGCCGTAGTAGATGCTGTTGTTACTTGTTTCCCATTCTCTATAGGTATTGGATATTCCGTTTGTCTGACAATCTGTCCATCTGACAATTCTTCTGAATAATAATTATTATTATTATTCTCTGCATCTTTTTCCTCATTATCTCGTCTTAAGTGCTCCACATGTGAACGTGCAACATGCCCTGTAACTTGGTTCTTAATAGTATACGATACTGGACCCTTCTTTTCTAAAATATAATATCCCGGGACCCAATGAGCATCAAACTTAGAGTTTTTCCTATGTTTTTTGTAATAAACTCTATCACCTATGTTGAACTCTTGTAAGTGTGCATTTTTATTTGCGTATTTCTTCTGTCTTTCTCGAGCCTTAATTATATTATTTCTTAAACGTACATGTGCTTTGTGCATCTCTTGCAACCTTGTTTCCTGAAAATCCTCCCCCATATATTTTCTCCTAGGCTTTAACAAATTGTCAATTGGTAATATTGGTTCTCTCCCATGTACTAAGTAAAATGGTGAGAAACCTGTTCCTTCAATTTGGTGTGTACGTATCGCCGCTAATGCTATTCCCAAATAAAGATCCCAATCCATATTGTGTTCTTCTACATTTTTCGCTAGTATGTTGTATAATGTCCTATGTTGTCGCTCATTTTTGGCATTCGAAGTTGGTCTGTAATATGAAGTCTTAATGTGTTTTATATTCAAATCTTTTACCAATTTTTCAAACTTTCTATTTACAAATTCTTTCCCATTGTCTGTAAGTATTATTTGTGGACACCCAAACCTTGGTATAAATTCTTGTAAAAGCATATTTATAACTGAATCAGCACTCTTGTCTGGAATTGGATAAACTTCTGGCCAGAGACTATATGAATCTACAATATGTAGTAGGTATACATTTCCCGATAATGTTTTTGGATGAGGACCTGAAATATCCAAACTTACTTTCTGCATTGGAAATTGAGGAATATCAGTATCCTGTAAGGGACATTTAATTATCTTCATGTTTCTTAACCTACACTTTTCACATGCTTCAACATATTCATATACGCTTTTAAATAAATTCGGCCAGTAATAATTACTGCTAATAGCCTTAACCAACTTATCTCGTCCAAAATGACCATTATTATCGTGATATGCCTTTAAAACTTCTCGTTCTAAATGTTTCGGAATATATTTTCTTACTCCTTCACCTTTTTCACTGATATAATATAATTGATTGTCTTCTTGTAGCTCTACAAATTTTCTTTTAAAACTATTTTCCCCTGTTTCTTTCAGTTTTCTTTTATTTGTACTATTTTTGGATCTAATTCTTGTTCATCTTTCATATTAAACTGTTCCAAATGTGGGTCTTCTGTTGTAGGTTCAGACTCTTGATCCGACGGTAAACTCTCAAAGTCTTCTCTATTTATTATGGCAGAATCTAATATATTTACTTGCCAGTTTCGATCGTCTATCTCTGGTTCAGCTTCATCTTCCGTGTTCCCTGATGACTGTGGATACGGGATCCTAGACAAAAGATCGGCGCATGTATTATGTTTTCCTGAAACATATTCCACTGTAGCATTGTATCCCTGTAGATTCAATGCCCACGTTTGTATTTTCCTATTTTGTATTGGTGCTTCTAATATAGACTTTAATGGCATGTGATCAGTTCTAATAATGAAATTGGCATTATGTAAGTAATAATTTAGTTTTTGTAAAGCGTAGTGTATGGCATAAGCTTCTTTCTCAATAATCGGCCATTTGCGTTGAGTTTTGCTAAGTTTATGAGATAAAAAGTAAATTGGCCTTTCATTTTTAACCCCTGGTATTCCAGACTCTTTTCCTTCATATGGTTGAACCAAACATGCTCCTATTGCATTGTCCGAAGCATCTGTATATAGTATTAATTGTTTGTTCAAGTCTGGATGCGTCAATAGTGGTACCACTGTTAAACTGTTTTTTAAGAAATCGAATGCTTTTTGACACTCATCATCCCACTTAAATCTAGCGTATTTACCCGTCAGATTTGTAATTGGCTCTGCAATCTTTGAAAATGCTGGGACAAACCGCCTATAATACCCACAGGTTCCTATAAACGCACGTACTTCCTTTATGTTAGTTGGAGGAGGTAACTCTTTAATAGCCTTTATCTTTTCCTGGTCTGGTTTAATTCCTTCTCTATTTATAATATACCCTAAATATTTTGTTTCTGTTTTTAAAAACTGGCACTTACTAAGCTTCAATTTAACATCATGCCTTCTTAACCTGTCAAATACTAGTCTAATATGTTTTAAATGATCCTCCACATCTCCTTTCGTAAAAATCAGAATGTCGTCTATATATGCTAGAGCAAACTTTTGCATACCTTCTAAAACTTCATTTATTAAGAGCATATAGTGAGACGGGGCAGTTCGAACCCCGAACGGCATACGTAAGAATTCGTAAGAACCCATATGAGTGCAGAAAGCACTTTTCTTTTTGCGCGTCCTTCGACATCGGAATACACCAAAATCCTGACCTTGCGTCTAGCGTCGTGAAGAATGTGGAGCCATTAAGCAACCCCAAAATATCATCAATCACTGGCAGTGGGTACGCTACATTCTTAGTGATTTTGTTCAACGCCCTGTAGTCACAACAGAACCTGCTCGAACCATCAGGTTTGGCTACTATGACGACCGGAGATGACCATTCTGACTTTGATCTTGTTATTATCCCTGCTTTCAACATATCTTCTATTGCCTTTTCCACAATTTCTCTATTTCTTAATGGAGTTCTATATGGTTTTAAACTAATTGGTGGATGGTCTCCTGTATCTATTTCCATTGTAACTGTTTTTGTCTTACCCAATTCTAAATCACTAATCGCAAAAACGTCTTGATTTTCTTTCACGAACTTTTCTAATATTTCCCTATTTTCCGGCGGAGCTTTTAATTGTGATAACAATTCTTGCTATCTTGTCTTTTTATCTACTGTATCTATCTGAGATGGACGTTTCTTAAATGTATGGATCAATTCATCATTTCGTCTTTTCCAGCTTCTTTTATACTTATTTCCGACATTATTTCTAATCATGGGAGTTTCTGAATACTTATTTCCCCATATGTTTTCTTTGTCTATAGTTAACATGTTATTTTCACTATACTCTACTTTAGCGATTACACAACCTCTATATAATGTAATATTTTTTCCTGTATTATTTAGGAGCATCACTGGAAAGCTGAGATGTCTATCTAGTACTATTAACCCATCGGTGACTTCTAAGCCCGGTTCCTGTATTATTTCTCTCTCTAATTCTGTTATTTTAACTGTTTGTCCAACCGAAAAGTATGGTTTTTTTTTTCATTTTTGCCTGTATTAAATTAACCGTTTGTGGTTTCAAATTCATGGTCGTTTTGACTCTAACTAGTGTCGACACATGCATATCCTCTTCCAAATCTACATACACATCTTGGAATTTTAATTTATGCAAATCAAAAAAAGTCTCACCCCATTTTTCAATAAAAAATCTCTACCCAATATCATATTTCTATTTAAATCCTTGACCACATGGAACATATGCCTAACATTTATCCCTCCTAATTTAAAATTTATCATCGTTTGTCCACGCACTTCTAATCTGTGTCCAGTTACCGAATGAAGATTCTCCTGAATTCTAAATATTTTACAATTTTTTAACATTCGATATAAAAATGTTTCTTTAATCACGCTAACTTGTGCTCCCGAGTCAACTAATGTTCTAACTTTATATTTTCCTATTTCTACTATACATGAGCTAGGATCAACCATATTAAGTGACAACTGTTTTATCTCGCCTTGGGGAGATAACTTCTTATGTTTTTTATTTCTAAATGTCCTATTATACTCATCATTTGTGTTTTTAATACATTGATGCATCTTTTGGATCTTACTATCTTCCCCCCTACTGCCGATCCTGTTCAGTAAGCGGGACGCCAATTTCCATGATTTCCTGATCTTCTAAAATTTCTCTGCATTTCTCCATAATTCCAATTTGCTGATCTGCTATTTGCAGTTCTGTTCTGTGTACTCGTCTGAACACCTCTATTATTTTGTGTATTCGATGGGACACGTCTGCTACCACAGAAGCGAAAAATGTGCCCACGTTGGTGGCATCCCCAACAAACCACATTTGTGTTATTTGTGTTACCTTCCATGTTTCTTACAGTATTTCTCACTTGTCCTTCTCTACCTTGATTATATACGTTAGTGTTTCTTTGTACCATCTGTACTTCTCCTCGTCTTCCTCTCCATTCATGTCTATACTGTCCTATTTCCATAGGTTCTTCAATTCTATCTTCCGAACTACTACCTATCTCTCGTCCTACTCTCAATCTAAACCTTCTCCTCAAGCTTTCTTCTTGTATAGCGATATCTACCGCTTGTGACAATCTTGCAGGATTCTCTCTCAATAACTTAAATTTTAATCCATCTGACCTAATCCCATCAACAAAAATCCCCACCAACATCCGTTCCACTTCTTCAGCTCGTACATTCTGTCCCAAAAATGACTCCTCAGCTAAATTGATTAACCTATCACTGTATAGCTGTACACTTTCCGTAATATTTTGTCTCGTTTGTCGCAACACTGAGAATGCGTGTTGTGGATCAGTAATTTCTGCGTATTTATGTGCCAGGTCGGTTTTGAATTGTTCCCAGGTTTCATCTCCTCCCGCTTCTAGCTTTCTTCTTATATGGTCAGAAACTGGACTTGTACTAGTTCTATATGCTAAATTCTTTTTATCCTCATCTGTAGCGTTCACTAGATAAGCATGTTTCTCAATAGAAATAATCCATTTCTTAAACTGATTCGCCTGTCCATTAAATCTCTCCACATCACTGATTACACTTTGCTGTCTCAATACTGCATCCAACTTTGATATTGCTCCGCCAACTCCACTCAATACCTGAGAAAAATCTTGGGGCTCCATCCTAAAATTCTATAATGGAAATTATCAAGCAATATAATATACAAATATTTTCATACAATATTATTTCAAAGTAATCATCAAGAAATATTCTGTTCAATTAATTAATCTAAAACTATCCATTACCTAAACTAGACGAAAAAGATTCCAACCGATGATCTTGATGAAAAAGGTTCCAGTTCCAATCGCGAATCCTGATAAAAGGGACTCTAATTGACCATCTTGATGCAAAAAATTCCAATCGAGGATCTTGATATAAAAGGACTCTGATCGACAAAACTTGAAAGGAGCAGAAAAAGAAGAGCCTCTGGACTTCTCACCTCAATCGAAGTCGATTCCTTCCAGTTGTTTACATGCCGCTGATTATGCTCGTTTGGCTTTTAAATTTACAACGCTCGATACAATACGGACTGATTGATTGCTTGATTGATTGATCGATTTATTGACTGACTGATCGATTGCTTGATTAATTGATCGATTGATTACTTGATTGACTGATCGATTGATTGCTTGATTAATTGATCAATTGATTAATTGATTGATCGATTGCTTGATTAATTGATCGATTGATTTACTTTAAGCGTTGGCTAAAAATTCTGGAGTTTACCTTCCGACAAGCAAGGTCACCTTCACTGTATTTCAACCGACAACATTTAACGGTTTCAGCAAAAATCAAATTTCACGACAGCATATCTGGAACATCCATACGTTTCGGAGAAAAAACGAGCAAGTCAACAATGGATGGATTCAAGCCTGACGATGGCCACTTTGTTTCAGCACTCGGAACATTACGTGTTCTGTGGCGTTCCAACAACGGTCAGTTTCAATCAATTGAAACCAATTTGACTTGAGACAAGTTGACCAGATTCATCAACGCCTTCACTTAGCTGAAGTGACTGTTGACCAGCTTGATTCGAGAATTTGACCTTAACTCCACCTCAAACAGTCCAGTGAGCTGAAACCATGCTCATAAATTTTTCCATTCTCGATAGTTCTCTGTTTTATTTGGAGCAGATCGTTCGGGTGTAAAGACGATTTATTTCCCGAGGTACAAGGTTACTTTATAAGTCGTAAGATGCAATCAGCAGCGACATCATTATATCATTTGCAATTTTCGATGTAAAACGGCAATTCTTGATCTCGTCAAAACAAACAGCGTAGGTCAGCGATCAGGGCACTGTATATTAGTGAGTTATGCATACAAAACTATCAGTCTTTCTATAAAATAAGATTATCAAACCTTCTGACCTTTACTGAGAAATCCTCTTAATAAACACTGAGAAATCACAACAACTACCCCTGGGCGGGCTTTTAGTTGTTGCGTCTCTTATTAATTACTTGAAAACTTCCATAACATCTGTTTCCAGACGTAGACACAACACTCCTTCGTTTGTTCTTTGCTTGTCAACAATCTCCGCTACATCCCATGTTTGCAATCCTGGTCACGGCACCAATTCAGCCTATATCACAGTATCCGTGGTGATATAACAATGCTGAGTGTGGAAGGCTCGTGATAATATAGTGGACAAGTCTCGTCTTTTATAAATTCATACGTTTATTAGGTGAAAATCATTCATCTTCAAACATGATGGAAAACTCCGACATTCTTGTTGTTTACCTCCTGAATTCCCAGTCCCCAAGTGACGTGTGTACAAGCCCTGGATACGTCTATCTATTCGTGCACACACGTTCACCAACTATGGTTTCCCACTAGTTAATGAATGCGCAGCATTCCCTAACTCTTTACTCCTAAGCTATACTGTTACAGAAGAACTGGAGTTACAGTTGAAGATAAAACAACTTGACACTGAGACTGCAATTAACAAAGAGTTTAAGAAATCTGAGAGACTGGAGAAAGAAAACCAGTACAAGAAATATCAAGGTATTGTACGTAATTATACCTCGGGTGACTGCATCGCAGCCTTTACCCAAAATTTTGAAACTTTAATGGAACATTACCAGGTTCCACTGTCTGAATGGAATATTGTTTACATGAGGAGTTTGTCAGGGGAACCTCTTAAAGTCATTGAAACCATCCCCAAAGACCTCAGAAAAGATTACCATTATCTGAAATCTAAGATTATGGCACATTTTATGTTAGACGAGGCAGGTTACAGAGAACATTTCAGTAAGTTGAGCCCAAAACCAACTCAAACGTTCTCTGATTACCTCTGCTTAGTCCGAGATATATTCACCAAATGGACTTCAGCAGCTAAAATTGAAAAAAGTTATCAGAAATTAGAAGATCTGATCATTAGAGACAAAATTGTATCATCTATTCCTTCAGCATTTTCTAAATTTTTGTTAGAGAATGAATGCACTAGTGTGGATGAGATTGAGAGACGGAGTTCGGCGTACTACACAGCCAACAAACATTGTTTTGCCACTGAAGCTACTGACATTAACTTTGTAGCAGCGGCTAACTATGACAAACCCTTCAGTAGGCAGAAACCTCATAGGCCTACCTCTGAGAAGTTTAACCACTGCAATTATTGTAAATTTTCACATAATCAGAATGAAATGTGCGATAAACAACCAGGATACCATACGTACCTATTAAACATGGTAAGCAGACAAGATCAGGAGCGTAAATCCTTCAGAAGTTTGCGTAAATGTTTCCTCTGTAAGGCGTACGGACACCATCAAAAAGATTGTAAAGGTAGGCACATGACCAACAAAGCAAATGCCGCCTTGTTTGACAGTTCGGCGTCAGACGAAGAACAGCCAGAGAAACACCCTGTGAACTCAGCACAGGCTTTTGACATATTTAGCGCAAATAAATGCTCTGTTTGTAACACCTTCTATGAAGATGGTATTTTAACATGCGGTCACACCATCCCTATTGCCAACGAAGAAGCTAATTTGGTAGTAGACTCAAAAGGCAAGATAATCATCCATCACGGATATGTGAATGGCAAGTCAGCTACAGTCCTTCGTGACACAGGCAGTTCACTTATTGATCTAAAGAGAACGTTCATAAGGCCTACAGACTATACAGGCAGGCACGTAACATGCAGAACATTCTCAGGCAATATTGAGAGATACCCATTAGCATGGGCATATATTGAAACACCTTTCCTCACTGGGAAAGTAAAGTGTGCTGCATTAACAAACCCAGTGTGTGATGTAATTATTGGAAATTTACCAGAGGTGAATGATAAACCTCATGACATAACATCTCTACGTATTGATGATACCATGACATCACCATCCAATGTCATCATTGAAAATGTCACACCACCTATTGATTGTATAGTAGCTAATGTAGCACTAAGTTCCCATGACATCATTGATAACATTGTTCCATCATCATCTGTGTCAGGGTCTTAAACTTGGCTCGCTTTCCTAACAAGTGTGAGACAGTACAAATACAACGTGATTTGACGTAAGACTCAACGACACATCGTTCGATGGATTTATTAACATATCAAATACAGAACGATGATCACAAATATATATAATGGATACTTTACAACTTACATCCACAATACAGTTCACAAGTCTGACTCGCAAGATGTCCAGACACTCGCCTTTCAATACAGAAACCATACAACGCCTTTCTCTCAATCACACGTCCGTCATGTTCCGTGTCCCAGAGCTGTCTGGACCTGGTTCGCAACTTGCCTCCTGCCTGACGTGGCGTCACGTGGCAGGCGTGCGTCTTGCGTTGGCGGCCTGACCGCTGGTCAGCCAGCGATCTCGCAGGCCGGTAACTCATATTCGCCTGGCGGCGCAACGCAGTTGTTGCATCCCTTACTGGGAGCTAAGTCGCCTGGCGGTCGTAACGATGTCCCTGCATCGCTGTCCCCTTTTGGACTCTGACACGCTCCCCCGGTAAAATCCATGAAAGATGTCGTCTTTCATGTATAATGTCTGTACCTGTTGGGTTAATAGTATACCCTTGTCAGAGTCTACCTTTCTATTGTTATACACAACGTTATCAAAAATACACACATGGCATAGAAATATATAAGAACTGGGAGTTGGGTACAAAGACATGTGGTGTTTCATGTTTAACACATATCAGGCTTCACCCTCTCGATGGCTGGTTACCTCAATTGTATTATCACCCAGTCAGATCAGTAGTTCCAGCTTCACGCATCTACCTCGCAGCAATTTGAAAAAAAATAATAATATGGTTCTTGGAACAAAAACCATCTAGCCAGACTGAAATACGACTTTATATAAGTCGTATAAAACACTCCAACCCTGTCCCTACTTGGCCAGGAGTTATTGTGTTGGTATACAATGTTGGCAACACTCTGCCATGCCCAGTAGATGCCTGCCTGTGGTGTCAACACTTTAACAACAACATGTTATATTACACACAACACATTAGCATATACATTTCAAATTATGGCCCTTTGTGTGAAAATGTAATAACAATAAATGAAAGGGAAATAATTTTAACATTAGTGAAACACAATAATTTACAATAACTATTTAATTTCTTAGTGTCATTGCTTGACGTTTCTTCATATTAACGAGAAAAAGTCGGTAATATGAATACGTTAATCAAGATATGATTCTAAGATTACATTAGAGAAATAAATAAACACACAATTCGTGTATTCAATTTTATAGAATCCTAAACATTTTAGAATCGTCAAAACTTTTTAAACTTTTATATGTTGTCTGCTATTTTTGTTCTAAATTTCTAATTAATCCGGAAGTACACACGAACACTAAAATCAGCTGATGGTACAGCTTGCAGAACACACCTGTTCCGGTTTGATGTAGTTTAAGGAAGGTACAATGTTCTCAAAGTTCGTGTTGGATGTTGCTACACAATCTTCTGGATTACGATCGAATGTTCATGTGTTAGATGTTTCAGTCGAACATTAAAGATTTCGGTTCACTGCAGAGGTTTAGAAAAGTCGTCACTGTTCAGTTTTTACTTTCACACTCGTAATTAAAATGTTCCTGGAAGATTCCACACGAAGTTGTCACTGTCAAGTTGGATAATTCACTTCAGGTAAGTGCGAATGTGACACTGTTCTTGTACGTATTATATACAGTTAATAAAGTTCGCTTTCTACCACATACTGCACATTTATACACGACAATCACTACATGAACTAGTAAAATAAGAACACTATATATAATGGGTGTAACCCCTATCACAATATTGTAGACATTACACAGCTTTTTGTGAATGAAAAACCACTATTCACTGCTAAATGGCTGTGTCGGTCTGAGTGTATTTCTACATACTGCACTCAGACATTGGTGCTCACTGGGTCGGTCGGACAACGTGACAAAAGATCGGCAATTGAATTGGTTCTGCCTGGGATATGTCGAACCTCAAAGCTATAATCTTGAAGTTTCAAAGACCAAAGCGCTACCATATGGTTCGATGGCACACCTGAATTCATCCATCGTAAGGGGCTGCTGTCCGATTCTACGATGAAATGGCGTCCTAGAAGAAATCTAGATAATTTTGTAATACCTACTACTAAAGCTAGGGCTTCCAATTGAGGAATGGACCATGCCCGCTCACGGGCCTTCAGCTTCCTGGATACAAAATAAACGGGGTGGAGTATGTTGTTATACTCCTGCAACAGGACTGCTCCAATCGCCACGGAGCTAGCATCTGTGCGTAATCTGAAAGGTAAACGGATATCGGGCAATTTAAGGATAAGATTGCGTTCATTCTTATCAGAAAAACATGATAGAACTTTATGAATTGCAATTTTTAGGCATTGATCGTGTACAATTTTCTCTGGTTTATCTTTTGTTAGTAGATTAGTAAATATCTCGGTCAGTTCAGAAAAATCAGGAATAAACTGCCGGTAGTAATTTATTAAGCCCAACAAACTTCTGACTTGTTTTTTAGGAGTCGGAAGTGAGAGTTTTAGTATCTTGGACACAACTTTATCGTCTGTCGTGACAAAGCCATTGGATATTTTGTAACCCAAGAATGATATTTCCTGGTAGGCTATGTCTACTTTTGCAGGCTTCACTGTCAGTCCGTGCTGTCTGATCCGTTCAAATGTCTGGTCTAATGTCTTAATGTGCTCCGTCATTGTCTCTGTGTGGATACATATGTCGTCAATATAGCAGATTATGTTAGGAATGTCTACTAGAAGGAGTCGTGTCATCCGTACAAATGTGGCTGGGGCGTTAACAAGCCCAAATGGAAGTTTGCACCATTCGTACAGTCCCCAAGGTGTGGCAAATGCTGTCAGATGTCTGCTCTGTTCGTCTACAGCAATCTGCCAATAACCTTTAGTCATGTCTACAGTCGTAAAGAACCTAGCGTCTGTCAGTTCTGTCAAAAGATCGTCAGTGTTTGCCATCGGCTCAAGATCTAGAACAGTTATTTTATTCAGTTTTCGGTAGTCGATGCACAGTCTTATTGTATTGTCCTTTTTTCGTACTATGACCATGGGAGATGAGTAGTCTGATTGGGATCGTCTTATGATGTTATTTTTTCTCTAAGTTGATGATTTCTTGATGTAAATGCTCTTTGTAATGTAATGGGATGGTGTATGGTCTGCATCTAATGGGTGTGTTTGATGTGGGTGTGATGTGATGCTGTACTAATTCTGTTTGTCCTGGGTTGTTGGAAAAGATGGTGTTGTACTGTTGTATAAGTTGTTTGCAACTGTCTGTCTCTGCTTGAGTTAAATTTGGGTTGATTTTAATCTCCTTCAAGCAGTCTGTCGTGTCTAATGCCGGTGTTAGAATTTCGTCACTAGCATCGTCGTCTTCGTGATCTATTATCACTGTACAAGCTGTCGTATCGTCCTGTTCGTTGTCTCTGTTGTGGTATGGTCTTAGCATATTTATGTGAAATATTTTGTGTTTGTCTTTTATAAGGATTTCGTAGACTACAGGTGAAATCTGTCTCGTCACTTTAAAAGGTCCCTGCCAAGAATCAGTCAGAAGGTGTCTGTCACTAGGTAGTAGCAGAAGAATGTCCTGTCCAGGTGTCAATGTTATTGTCCTGTTACCTTTGTCAGCATACTGTCTATAAGTAGCACCAGATAGTTTTAGTGCATTCTTTGCAATAACACAAGATTTGATGATTCTTTCACGCAATGATGTAACATATACGTATGATGATATGGGTTTGAGTACTGGTGTAGAGTCAGTTAACATTTGGTGGTAAATGGTCAATGGGCCACGTGGTTTGGCACCATAGATAAGTTCAAAAGGAGAGAAACCGGTACTAGCATGATGTACCTCGCGATAAGCAAAAAGAATAGCTGGTAGATATACATCCCAGTTATTGGGGTGTTCTTGCGTTACTTTTGCAAGCATGTGCTTAAGATCCCCGTTAAACTTTTCTATTACTCCGCTACTGTGAGGATGGTAGGGGGAATTGAAACACTGCTTCACTCCCAGCATTTTGGTGAAAGCTTGGGTGGATGCGGCAATAAACTGTGTGCCCCTATCAGATTGGATAGTATCTGGAAAACCTATCCTAGAAAAAATATGGAAGAACACTTCCATTATGTCATTGGCAGTTATGTTCTTTAACGGAATAGCTTCTGGCCAGCGACTACATTGATCAATGACAGTTAGAATAAATTTATTCCCTCTAGTTGTTGTATGACTAAGAGGGCCCACTATGTCAACCGATAGCTTTTCAAAAGGTCGACTGGCTAAGTCGGTAACTTGTAACTTTGCCTGTGGGTGTTTACCTTTTTTAACCAGTTTCTGGCAGGTGTCACAACTTCTGCAATATTCTTTAATGTCATTGCAAAATTTTGGCCAGTGAAATTGTGTCAATAACCTTGATCTGGTCTTAACGTATGCCATATGTCCTGCAAGAGGTATATCGTGTGCAAGATGTAAGGCTTGCTTGGGATAACTAGCTGGCAAAACAGTTTGCTCTGTGGTATTGTCACCTCTGGTGTAATACCTGGTGAGTATATCATTTTTCATAGCAAAATGCCATTTTGCATTCTTGGTTACTTTTGGCTTTCGGCCGATCAGGTCAAAGTATTTTGACAATGAAGGATCAGCTTTTTGGGCTGTTACAAATGCTTCCTTCATGGTGTTAGTAGGTAGTGAAACTGGGCTGAGTAATTGTATCGCCTCAGTTTGATTTATTTCATCTTGCACTCTAGCAGTAGCTCTCGTTACTGCGTTCACACACTCAATGATGTCTGATGATGATGGAACAACAGTTTCAATGATGTCATGAGAACTTAGTGCTACATTAGCTACTTTACAATCAATAGGTGGTGTGACATTTTCAATGATGACATTTGATGGTGATGTTATGGTATCATCAATACATGAAGATGTTATGTCATGAGGTTTATCATTTACCTCAGGTACATTACCAATAATTATATGACAAACTGGACTGGTTAGTGCAGCGCACTTTACTTTCCCAGTGAGGAAAGGTGTTTCAATATATGCCCATGCTAATGGGTATTTCTCAATATTGCCTGAGAATGTTCTACATGTTACGTGCCTGCCTGTATAGTCTGTAGGCATTATGAACGTTTTCTTCAGGCCAATGAGTGAACTGCCCGTGTCGCGAAGGACTGTAGCAGATTTGCCATTTACATATCCGTGATGGATGTTTATTCTGCCTTTTGAGTCTACTACCAAATTAGCTTCTTCATTGGCAATAGGGATGGCATGACCGCATGTTAAAATACCATCTTCATAGAAGGTGTTACAAACAGAGCATTTGTTTGCGCTGAATATGTCAAAAGCCTGTGCTGAGTTCACAGGATGTTTCTCTGGCTCTTCTTCATCAGAAGACGAACTATCAAACAAGGCGGCGTTTGCTTTGTTGGTCATATGCCTGCCCTTACACTCTTTCCGATGGTGTCCCCACGCCTTGCAGAGGAAACATTTTCGTGAGTTTTTAAAGGATTTACGTTCCTTGTCTTGTCTGTTTACCATGTTTAATAAGTAAGTCTGGTACCCTGGGTTCTGATCGCACATTTCACCCTGATGATGTGAATATTTACAAAAAATGCAATGATTAAATTTCTCAGAGGTAGGCCTATGAGGTTTCTGCCTACTATAGGGTTGTTTGTCATAATTAGCCGCTGCTACAAAGTTAATGTTAGTATCTTCAGTAGCAAAGCAATGTTTGTTGGCTGTGTAGTAAGCCGACCCACGTCTTTCAATCTCATCCACACTAGAGCATTCATTCTCTAACAAAAATTTAGCAAAGGCTGAAGGAATAGATGATACAATTTTGTCTCTAATGATTAGATCTTCCAATCTCTGATAACTTTTTTCAATTTTGGCTGCTGACGTCCATTTGGTGAAAATATCTCGGACTAAGCAGAGGTAGTCAGAGAACGTTTGAGTCGGTTTTGGGCTCAATTTACTGAATTGTTCTCTGTAACCTGCCTCATCTAACATAAAATGTGCCATAATCTTAGATTTCAGATAATGGTAATCTTTTCTGAGGTCTTTGGGGATGGTTTCAATAACTTTAAGAGGTTCCCCTGACAAACTCCTCATGTACACAATATTCCATTCAGACAGTGGAACTTGATAATGTTCCATTAAAGTTTCAAAATTTTGGGTAAAGGCTGCGATGCAGTCACCCGAGGTATAATTACGTACAATACCTTGATATTTCTTGTACTGGTTTTCTTTCTCCAGTCTCTCCGATTTCTTAGACTCTTTGTGAATGGCAGTCTCAGTGTCAAGTTGTTTCATCTTCAACTGTAACTCCAGTTCTTCTCTCTTACTTTGAGCTGCTATTTCTGCCTTTTTCAGCTCAGTTTCTTTCTCGATCTCGGCCTTTTTCAGTGTACTATCTATCTCAGCTTGCTTTGTCTTTGCAGCCAGTTCTGCTTCTGCTTGCTTGGCAGATCGTTCTGCTGCCCTTTCATCGCGTTCATTGGCTTTCTCGCGAAGGTATTCAGAGTATTTATTCTCACTCCACTTTGTTAACTCATCACCTGCTAACTTTAATTTCAACCCCATATCAATGAAATCATTCAATGAAGACATGATGGAAAAATGTCAATGAAATACCAGCCACACACAATATGTTATACGTGGTTAGTAATCAACAATTTACAATCTGTTTATATGGACGATATGTGCCTAAAAATGCATTTTTAAAGTATACGAAAAGAAAAAGGTATACTCAAGTGCCCTGGATGCGGTGAAGAACGGTTGGAAATCGGGCAAGGAACTGTAGGGTCGCTACTTCGAATCGCAAATGACCTCTACGGCAAGGTTTCGGATGGTACGGAAAAACCCGCTTTGTTTTTGGAAGAAGATAAATTAGCGTCTATTTGTTGGTGTGTGCCTGCTTGTCACTAAGTGTTGATTAGGTTTGTATGGCGTTGAGTGTAGTTGTATGTCGTAAGTTTGTCCGTCAACAGTTTTTTTTACAATACACGTTACTTTCTTTCCAAACACTTTTCGCGTTCCACAAACTCAGTGTACAAAGACAATCTACAAGTATCTTAACACTCTACAACATTGATGACACATCACTTACATCAAGATGACATTCAGTAAGGACATAGACATCAAGTTTACAAGATGGCGACAAGGTCAAAATGGCGACAAGATCACAATGTCGACAAGGTCAAAACGGTGACAAGTTTCACAAATCACAAATGTTTTACACGCTTACAGAATCAAACAAAATGTATGCATTGTACGTTTACAAATGATCTTTCATATGTTTAAATAATGTAGTAATAAATCGAAATGAGCCTTCCACGATCACATTAACACATTTAACTCTAATCCAAGTACATTACGTTCACATCTAAGTTCAAATGTAACTAAATTAAAGTTGGATGAGACCTCCACGTTCAACAAGGACGAGCTACTTACGTTCAAATATAAGTAAATTAAAGCGGGACGAGCCCTCCACGTTCACAATGACGAGCCCCCACGTTCACACATGTCAGGGTCTTAAACTTGGCTCGCTTTCCTAACAAGTGTGAGACAGTACAAATACAACGTGATTTGACGTAAGACTCAACGACACATCGTTCGATGGATTTATTAACATATCAAATACAGAACGATGATCACAAATATATATAATGGATACTTTACAACTTACATCCACAATACAGTTCACAAGTCTGACTCGCAAGATGTCCAGACACTCGCCTTTCAATACAGAAACCATACAACGCCTTTCTCTCAATCACACGTCCGTCATGTTCCGTGTCCCAGAGCTGTCTGGACCTGGTTCGCAACTTGCCTCCTGCCTGACGTGGCGTCACGTGGCAGGTGTGCGTCTTGCGTTGGCGGCCTGACCGCTGGTCAGCCAGCGATCTCGCAGGCCGGTAACTCATATTCGCCTGGCGGCGCAACGCAGTTGTTGCATCCCTTACTGGGAGCTAAGTCGCCTGGCGGTCGTAACGATGTCCCTGCATCGCTGTCCCCTGTTGGACTCTGACAATCTGATATCATTGAATGTGTGAACGCAGTAACGAGATCTACTGCTAGAGTGCGAGATGAAAGTAATCAAACTGAGGCTATACAAATGCTTAGCCCAGAATCACTACCTACTAACACCATGAAGGAAACATTTGTAACAGCTCAAAAAGCTGATCCTTCATTGTTAAAATACTTTAATCTGATCAGCCAAAAGCCAAAGGTAACAAAGAATGCGAAATGGCATTTTGCTATGAAAAATGATATACTCACCAGGTATTACACCAAAGGTGACAATACAACAGAGCAAACTGTTTTGCCAAGAAATTATCGCAAGCAAGCCTTACATCTTGCTCATGATATACCTCTTGCAGGGCACATGGCATACGTTAAGACCAGATCAAGGTTATTGACACAGTTCCATTGGCCAAAATTTTGCAATGACATTAAAGAATATTGCAGAAGTTGTGACACCTGCCAGAAACTGGTAAAAAAAGGAAAAATCCCACAGGCAAAGTTACAAGTTACTGACTTAGCCAGTCGACCTTTTGAAAAACTATCTGTTGACATAGTGGGCCCTCTTAATCATACAACAACTAAAGGGAATAAATATATTCTAACTGTCATTGATCAATGTAGTCGCTGGCCAGAAGCGATTCCGCTAAAGAACATTACTGCCAATGATATAATGGAAGATTTCTTCCATATTTTTTCTCGGATAGGTTTTCCAGATACTATCCAATCTGATAGGGGCACTCAGTTTATTGCCGCATCCACCCAAGCTTTCACCAAAATGTTGGGAGTGAAGCAATGTTTCAATTCCCCTTACCATCCTCACAGTAGTGGAATTGTGGAAAAATTTAACGGGGATCTAAAGCACATGCTTGCCAAAGTAACGCAAGAGCACCCCAATAACTGGGATGTATATCTACCAGCTATTCTTTTTGCTTATCGCGAGGTACCTCATTCTAGTACCGGTTTCTCTCCTTTTGAACTTATCTATGGTGCCAAACCACGCGGCCCATTGACCATTTATCACCAAATGTTAACTAATTCTACTCCAGTACTTAAACCCATATCATCATACGTATATGTCACATCATTGCGTGAAAGAATCATCAAATCTTGTGTTATTGCAAAGAATGCACTAAAACTATCTGGTGCTACTTATAGACAGTATGCTGACAAAGGTAACAGGACGATAACTTTGACACCTGGACAGGACGTTTTTCTTCTACTACCTAGTGACAGACACCTATTGACTGATTCTTGGCAGGGACCTTTTAAAGTGACGAGACAGATTTCACCTGTAGACTACGAAATCCTCATAAAAGACAAACATAAAATATTTCACATAAATATGCTAAGACCATACCACAACAGAGAAAACGAACAAGACGATACGACAGCTTGTACAGTGATAATAGATCACGAAGACGACGATGCTAGTGACGAGATTCCAACGCCTGCATTAGACACGACAAACTGCTTGAAGGAGATCAAAATCAACCCAAAGTTGACTCAAGCAGAGACAGACAGTTGCAAACAGCTTATACAGCAATACAACACCATCTTTTCCAACAACCCAGGACAAACAGAATTAGTACAGCATCACATCACACTCACATCAAACACACCCATAAAATGCAGACCATACACCATTCCATTACATTACAAAGAACATTTACACCAGGAAATCATCAACTTAGAGAAAAACAACATCATAAGACGATCCCAGTCAGACTTCTCATCTCCAATGGTGATTGTACGCAAAAAGGACAATACAATAAGACTGTGCATCGACTATAGGAAGCTAAATAAAATAACTGTTCTAGATTTGGAGCCAATGGCAAACACTGACGATCTTCTGACAGAACTGACAGACGCTAGGTTCTTTACGACGCTAGACATGACTAAAGGATATTGGCAAATAGCAGTAGACGAACAGAGCAGACATCTGACAGCATTTGCCACACCTTGGGGACTGTACGAATGGTGCAAACTTCCATTTGGGCTAGTCAATGCCCCTGCCACCTTCGTACGTATGACACGACTTCTTCTTGTAGACATTCCTAACATAATTTGCTATATAGACGACATCTGTGTTCACACAGAGACAATGACAGAGCACATTAAGACGTTAGAACAGACATTTGAACGTATTAGACAGCACGGACTGACTGTAAAGCCTGCAAAAGTAGACATAGCCTACCAGGAAATAACTTTCTTGGGGTACAAAAATATCCAATGGCTTTGTCATGACAGACGATAAAATTGTGTCCAAGATACTAAAACTCTCACTTCCGACTACTAAGAAACAAGTCAGAAGTTTGTTGGGATTAATAAATTATTACAGGCAGTTCATTCCTGATTTTTCCGAACTGACCGAAGTGTTTACTAATTTACTAACCAAAGACAACCCAGAGAAAATTGTAAACAATGAATGCCTACAAATTGCATTCCGAAAAGTGCTATCATATTTTTCTGATAATAGTTTGAATAATCTCATCCTCAAATTGCCCAACCTCCGTTTACCTTTCAGATTGCGTACAGATGCTAGCTCCGTGGCGATTGGTGCAGTCTTGTTGCAGGAGTACAATAACATACTCCATCCCGTTTACTTCGTATCCAGAAAACTAAAAGCCAGAGAACGGGCTTCGTCTATCCCTCAATTGGAAGCCCTAGCTTTAGTGGTAGGTATAACCAAATTGTCCAGATTTCTTCTATGACATCACTTTATCGTGGAATCTGACAGCAGCCCTTTACGGTTTATAAATTCAGGAGTACCCTCAAATCATATGGTAGCGCGTTGGTCTCTTAAACTTCAAGATTACAGCTTTGAGGTTCGACATATTCCAGGCAGATCCAATTCAATTGCCGATCTTTTGTCCCGTTGTCCGACCGACCCAGTAAGCACCAATGTCTGAGTGCAGTATGTACAAATACACTCAGACCGACACAGCCATTTATAAGTGAATAATTTTTTCCATTCACAAAAAGCTGTGCAATGTCTACAATATTGTGATAGGGATTAACCTCATTATAAATAGTGTTCTTATTTTACTAATTCATGTAGTGATTGTCCTGTATAATTGTGTAGTGTGTGGTAGAAAGCGAACTTTATTAATTGTATATACCAAGAACAATAACAGTGTCACATTCGCGCAAGTACTTACCTTAAGCGAACTATCCAAGTTGACAGTGACATCTGCGTGTGGATCATTCCATTTTAATGACGAGTATGAATGTGTAAACTGAACATTGACAGCTACTCCACTGCAGTGAACCGAAATCCATAATGTTCGGTAGTGAAACATCCAACATGAACATTCAATCGTAATCCAGAAGGTTTTGTGAAACATCGAACACATGAACTGTGAGAAAGGTACTTTCCGTAACTACATCAAACCGGAACAAGTATGTTCTACAAGCTTCGACATCAGCTGATTTTAATGTTCGTGTGTACTTCCGGATTAGTTAGAAATTTAGAGTAAAATTAGCAGACGACAAATACAAGTTTAAATATCTATGACGATTCTGAAATCTTTAGGAATCTATAAAATGAAATACACGAATTGTGTGTTTATTTATTTATGTAGTGTAATCTTAGAATCATATCTTGATTAATGTATTCATATTACCGACTTTTCTCGTTAATATGAAGTAACGTCAAGCGATGACACTAAGAAATAAAATAATTATTGTAAATTATTGTATTTCATGAATGTTAAAATTATTTCCCTTTCATTTATTTGTTATTACATCCTTACACAAAGGGCCATAATTTGAAATGTATATTCTAATGTGTTGTGTATAAATAGCCAAGTGTTGCCAGACTATTGACACAACAGGTAGACATCTACTAGCATGGCAGAGGGTTGCCGACATTGCAGACCAACACGAGAGCTACTGACCAAATAAGGGCAGGGTTTGAGCGTTTTATACGACTTATATAAATTCGTATTTCGGTCTAGCTAGATGGTTTTTGTTTCAAGAACCATATTATTACGTTTTTTTCTATTTGCTGCGAGGTAGATGCGTGAAGCTGGAACTACCGATCTGACTGGGTCACTCATGCAATTGAGGTAATCAGCCACCGAGATGATGAAACCTGACAAGTGTTAAAGGTTGAACACCACATGTCGTTGAATGCAACTTCCATTTCTTATATATTTCTATGGCATATGTGTATTTATTTGTATTTGATAGAAATGTACATAACAATAGAAGGGTCGACTCTGACAAGGTTTAAATATTAACCCATTATGTATATATATGATACATGAAAGATGACATCTTTCATGAATTTGCCGGGGGAGCATGTCAGAGTCCAGAAAGGGGACATTGATGCAGTGACATCGTTACGCCCGCCAGGCGACTTAGCTCCCAGTAGGGACGCAGTAACTTCGTTACGCCGCCAGGCGAATAGTGGTTACCGGCCTGCAAGACTGCTGGCTGACAAGCGACCAGCGGTCAAGCAAGGACGACGCTAAACGCACGCATGCCTCGTGACGTCACCTGAGGTGAGAGGCGAGTTGCGAGTTAGCGGCAGAGAGCTCTGGGACTTCGACTCGGACAGACGTGTGCAGAGAGAAAGGCGTTGTGTGGTATCTGTACTGAAAGTCGAGTGTCTGGACATCTTGAGTGAGACTTGTGAGCTGTATGTAAGTGTATTGAAGTATCGAGTATATATTGTTGTGATCATCGTTCTGTATTTGATATGTGAATAAATCCATAGAACGGTGTGCCGTTGAGTCTTACGTCAAATCACGTTGTACTTGTACTGTCCCACACTGTTAGGTTAGCGAGCCAAGTTTAAGACCCTGACAACAGTTTCTCCAAGAACAGGTGTGAGACAGTTTCTCCAAGAACAGGAGTGAGACAGTTTTTCCAAGAACAGGTGTGAGACATTTTCTCCAAGAACTGCAGTAAGACAGTTTCTCAAAGAACAGGAGTAAGACAGTTTCTCTAAGAACAGGAGTGAGACAAAGATGCCTTTTGTTACTGTTATTATGAAATTCAGTGGGGTCCGCTGATAACGTTGCTCTAGATATGTAGTAGTGACTGCTGCGTGTTATATATGAACCCATTTTTGTTTGGTTAGCATACCGTCTGCTTTTCAAATTCCGCATCAGATCATTCGTTTAATGTGCATATATCTATAAGGTTCCTAAAAGAAGAGGCTGGGGTTGTCCAGCACAAAGATGGACACGTGACATTAAAGACACCGTGGGTGTGAAACAGGATAAGGCGGAGGAACTGGCAAAGGATTGAGAATCTACTGTGACTGGCCATGATGAGAGCAATGTTCCACAGTCGACCTGTTACATTATGATGATGAATTTACATATTGTAATTATTGCTTTCATCAGTGCAGTTTGCGTCATCGGTAAGTAGAGTTTTATACATCATAGGCGCTTTGAGCATATGGTGCTAGACATACTTCAATAGATCAAATGGCACCCAGTGACTGATGTTACCAGTGCCATGCCAGCTGCCTTCATTTCCCAGGACACCCCCTGGTAACCATTGTAAACTGGGTTGACCTGTGACCTCTTGTTAATTTAAAAATTCTGCCCTAATGCAAGTTGAAACTCATCCGGAGAGAGTGGTTGCTGTCCCTGGCGCGGTCTCGGATGGCAAAGATTAGTTTCATCTTCGTGCCAGGGCATGCGGGAGTACAAGGAAATGAGCGGGCTGACAAGCTCGCAGGTAAGGTCACTGTGGAGGGCGGACGCGCTATGGGCCAGGCTGACATTCTGAATGCTCTACGAGAAGTAAGACTGTTGCGAGAACCAAGCGATGACTGCGAATCTACAACCGTGGTCAGACTGCGAGAACTGCAAATTAAAAGAGGTGTTGCCAAACAAGAACACTACGCAGGAAGCCAAAGTAGATTGATTAACCAATACAGAACTGGTGTCGTGAGCCGCTACACGCAACGGGATTTGCTGAGGAGGGGATCCGAGCACTTATGGACTGAATGGTTCGATGTGCAATGAGGATGATCTGTCGACTAACTAACTAAGTTGAAACTCGCGACCTCTGGCTCTCATGAGCATCTAGCCAGCACGCGACAGTGGCTTAAACTGTTTCACGACTAGAAGTTATTCATGTTGAACCATAAAATGTAGCAATGCACCTTAGCCCGGGGTTGGAGCCTGTTGGCTATGAAATGCCTAAAGCCTAAGGAGGCAACATTGCCAACCTAGGCCTAACCTAGCCTGTTCTTATATGATGCACTGAACGATGTCCTGGCTGCATCCTAATTTGCTCCACAGATGTGAACATTTCAATACTGGCTGTGAACACACTGCTGGTTTCTTAAAGTGGCGAGGGAAAGGAGATCTCTACAATGCATCCCCTGTGGAGATGGTAATTTGGTATTAGGTTGCGAGGAAAATCTGTACACGAACTTCATTCTGACCGATTCAACCCCTTTCAGAGCTTTCATGGTCTTAATGCCAATGCATCAGATATAAGGGCTAAGACTCAATCTTCTATAGGATTCACATCCACTCAACAAACCAAACAGAGCAGATTTTATAATTATGTTCTTTATTTATGCAATTTGAACAGTCATTCTCACTGGAAGGATACAAACAACATTTAACACACCTAGTACATTTTAATACTAACAGATAGTGAAATGTGGTTTCTGAGTAAAATGCAAAGAATACTATGGGCAAACAGAAAAAAAAAACAATGAGCATGTCCTACAAGAAACAAATGAAAACTGTAAACTGATTAGAAAAATTAGACGTGTAGTCAAAATATTTTGGACACGTTATGAGAAAAAAACTAATTCGTGACAACTGGCAAGATTGAGGGGGAAAGAACTTGGGTAAGGCAGAGAAGTAAGTACCTGGATCGCTTTGTCACGTGGTATGATCGAGACAAAAACTCGGAACTGATCCACGATTCTGTGATCGTGTGAGATGGTGAAACATGACCGCCCACGCTTATCGGCATGGTGCATTATGATGATGAGATAGTGAAATACAAATTAAACAGTGCGTTGAATGTTCAAACAACTTAAATTCAATTTTTAAAAAAAATAGAGTTAAATTCATACAAGAGACAGCCTTGCAGTTATAGACATTTTAAGTGAACAAAAGAAGAGGAAGAAGAAGAGAGGGTTCATTTTCACTGCTAGAGGTATATTGGCCATATGGTGCTATGAGACATGCTAAGATTAAAAATTCCTGTGCAGTTAAAAGTTAAACAGAGCAGGCGTATCTGGTCAAGGGCCAGACTAAATTTCAAACGATAAAATTGACCAACAAAATAATATTTATAGTTATCATCATCTAATGCCTTGCCGGCTGGCGTAAGCGTTCATGGCTCTCCATAGATCTCGGTCTTTGGTGTTCTGAATCAACTCTGCTGATGATATTCCTCCAATCCGTCCAGCATCATTTCTGTTGGTCTGCCTCTGCTTCTCTTCCCCTCGATCTTTCCAGTTGTCACAATGTTCTCCAAGGCCTCTCTTCTCATCACATGACCAAAGAAAGCTGTTTGTCTCTTTCTTATTGTTGTATATATTGTTCAAGTTTCATTAGCCTCTTTCAGGCAATCGTTGTTAGTTACTCTGGCAGTCCAAGGAATTCGCAACATTCGTCTTAAAAACCACATCTCTGTTGCTTCTATGTTCTTCCTAATTTGTTCATTTACATTCCAAGATTCGCTGCCATACAGCAAAACTGGTTCTATATAGCATTTTAGCACTCTCTTTCTTACATTCATTGATAGCGACTTTCTGCATAAGATACTCTTCATTTTCTTAAACGAGGCTTTTGCCTGCCCTATTCCGCTCTTAATCTCTGTTGTGCATCTTTCATCAGATGTTATAAGTGCCCCTAGGTATTTAAAATTATCCACTTGGTTAAGAATTTTCCTTTCTATTTCTGTGTCACATTTTGGTGTCCCCATTTTCTTTGATATCACCATTGTTACTGTTTTCTTGATATTCAAGGAGAGTTTCTGTGCACTCTCTGATATTCCAATGTCAAATAATTGTTGCAGGTATGTTGCATTATCCGCCACCAATGCTGTGCCATCTGCATAGCGTATATTGTTTATATTATAACCTCCAACTAGTATTCTTGGCATCTCTTTGATCTCTCTCATTATTACTTCGCTATATAGGGAGAAAAGATCGGGTGACAAGACACACCACTGTCGTACTCCTAGTTTTATCTGTTCGTAACTACCCTCTTTATTTCCCATTTTAATTGCTGCTACTTGGTTCCAGTATATATTTTTTATTATTCTTACATCTTTCTCATCAATGTTGATGTCTTCCAACATTTTAATCAGCTCATCATGTTTTACTTTATGTAAGTGATTCTTTATACACACATTTAGATCTTAAGTATTTGCTTAAATCTAAAATAATTGCTGGGGCACATTATTACCAGACAATACATACTACATACTTAAAGAATGGAAGATAATAGGGAAACAAAACTCGCTTACACTCAGGAAATAAACGACCGTAGACCCCGAGGTAGACCAAGAAGACGGTGGAGAGATAATATGCATACAGACCTACAAGCACTTGGAATCAACGACTGGCAAGAGAAGGTCAACCAGAGAGACGAATGGAGACGGCTTGAATCTGCAGCAAAGAACCTCAATGGCTCGGAATGCTGAAGAAGAGGAAGAATGCATACAACATGCACAATGTTAGTAGTTACACAAAACAACTGAAGATATTGGTGCTTAAGCAATACTTATTACAGGGCCGTGTGCTGTCACCCACCATGTTCAACATGTGATCCACATAGTATATATATATATATATATATATATATATATATATATATATATATATATATATATATATATATATATATATATATATATATTGTATGTGGATCACATATTTAGTTTGACTGAAAATGAATAAAAGCCATAAGAACTTACATCCGAACTTCATGCATCTAGAAATTATGATATGGAATCCAATGCAGAAAAGATTCAGAAACTGACAAATAAAATAAAATAACTGTAATATTACAACTAGAGCAGAACACAAGAAGACAGTTCAAGAACCCAGGATCTCTAATAAATAACAGTAAAACAAGATACAAACTTTGAGCAAGAATTGCATAAATAAGAGCAAATCTAGATATGGTGAAACTACCATGGAGAAATAAGAACATCATAACGTGAACCAGAAAACGTAAAGTCACTCAATGGAGATGAGGCATTTCAGAATACAGCCTCATAATATCAAATATCAAGTGTCAAATGTCAGTATGTAGAATATTATCAGATTTGAAAACATCAAAACAATTGTATACATGGTATATCCCATCATGTTCCTCTTGTACCTTGCGGTGTCGAGGTGAAGTATAAACTTCATGAGAGTGCCCGATTATGGGCTTCATATATCGATATTCCCCATGGATTCTGCTATTCCCTCCGTCCAACGTTTACGTGGTCGGCCTCTTCCTCTGTTTCCATCTGGTCTGTACATCATTGCTTGTTGTGGTATGCTGTTGACTGGTAACCTAATTGCATGGCCAAACCATTTGACTTGCTGCTTTCTAATAAAATCTAGTGCTGCTTTAATCCCCTACTTTAGTCCTGATTTCTTCATTTCTGATCTTATCTTTTCTTGATACGTTGAGTATTCTTCTCAGGAACCTCATTTCTGTTGTTGTGATTTTTCTTTTCTCTTTTTCTGTCATTGTCCAGGTTTGGCACTGGTAGCATAGAGTTGGTATGGTATATAATAGTACATAAATATCAGTGTGCTATAACTGACGCAACATTTTCATCAACAAACTCTATTATTATAATGATCTCACTTTCTTGATCGGTTTCCAATTATTTGGTAATATTCATCATCATCAAGTGCCTTGCATGGTGGTATAGGCATTTATGTCTTTCCACAGATCTTGGTTCTCAGTGTTCTGGATCAACTCTGCTGATGATAGATATTCCTCCATACCACCATCCCAGTCCATCCAGCATTATTTCTCTTGGTCAGCCTCGGTCACCTTTCCCACTGATATTTATAGTTGTCGTGATATTCTCCAAAGTCTCTCTTCTCATCACATGATATTTGGCGACAGATTAATTAATACCTGAACCTCATGAATGAGTATGTATTACAAATATGCACAGCATAAATGATATGGAATCTAATGCAGAAAAGGTTCAGAATAGATGGCGAGACATCAGATTGGTTTGACATCAAGCAAGTAGTCCGTCAGGGATGTAAGCTGTCCCCCTATTTGTTTAACCTATACGCCGAAAATATAATGAGAAATGTAAGAGATGATATAAATAGGGAGCTATATGATGCCCTTAATATCGGTGGTCATGACATACCAGAGATTCGGTATGCTGATGATACAGTATTGCTATCCACAACACAGACTGGTATAGAAAACGTAATAGCCTCAACCCAATTGAATAGTGAAAATTACAACTTGTATCTTAACATTGCAAAAACAAAGATAATGCATACAAATAAAAACCATTATGGAGAAAGAAATATATGTTAATGAGGAAAAATTGGAGGTGGTGGACAATTTTGAATATCTTGGGTCATTGATTACCAACAACGGTGACACAATGAAAGAAATTAAACGACGACTATCAATTGCTCTTCAAAGACTAAAACAACTGAATAAATTATGGAATGGGACAGACAGAACTACAAAAATTAGATTTTTAAGAGCATGCATCTTTCCCATTGCAACATACGCCTGTGAGACCTGGACACTTACTAAACAAGCTGAACAGCGCATAAATGCCTTTGAATATAAATGTTATAGACGAGTTCTAAGAATATCTTGGGTAAAGAAAAGAACAAATGCATCAATACTTCAAGAGCTGAATATTGAAGAAGGTTGGCTATTAAAGACGATAAAACAAACAAAATTGAAATATTTTGGTCACTTGAAACGTCACGAACGTTTGGAGAGAACAATAATGGAAGGATATATGCCTGGGAAGAGGGGAAGAAGACGGCCAAAGAGAAGATGGGTGCAGGATGTGGCGGATGATCTCCAGATGGGTGTATCGGGCGCGGGACATCTTGCTTATGATCGAGAGGTTTTCAGGAAGGTTGTTATGGGAGCGAGGTTTTGCAAAGGACATGCTACTGAATGAATGAATGAATGAGTGACAGCATAAATACTGGGCACCCTTGAATTTCCAGTTTGGCACTTCAATTTTAATTCACCACAACAAAGAAGAATCCCTTCGAGCCTCATTTGCATCGGTCCGGCAATCATTTTCCGGTTTAGTGTTCGGTGGACTGCTAGACCGATCGATGGATGTTTTTAAATTTTTGGGCCCGTAGGGCCCTCACTGTCGATCGACAGTGAGGGCCCTACGGGCCCAAAACTAAAAAAAACATCCATCGATCGGTCTAGCAGTCCACCGAACACTAAACCGGAAAATGATTGCCGGACCGATGCAAATGAGGCTCGAAGGGATTCTTCTTTGTTTGCGGTTGTTTGCGGTGAATTAAAATTGAAGTACCCCCAGGGTAAGTTCTAATTTTTTTTTTCTGTTGGTAAATTAGTAATATCATTTGGAGTTCATATTTCTTTAATCCCAATAAATGTTTTATGTTCCAGCATTCATCACAGCTGTCTTCTTTCATAGTTTAGTAACATAACCAGTTCCACGTAACCTCGATAAATTGTTATTGCAAGGAATTTTAAGTTAACCTGCTGTATATTATGGTTAGAGTATTTAACAATTTGTTTGCATGCCTGTCTTTCAAGCTTTGATTTCACATTAGTGTAAATTCTTATTCTTCTGTCTGTTGTTGATTTAATGTCTGAGCTACAAATCAGGAAGCTCAATGCTAGAGAAATCATACTCTCCAACAAATAGCTGTTCTACATGCAAAGTGTAGTGAGACTTTAAAAACGCCTTGTATATCCAGGAACAAGAAAGAACAAGAGTACTTTCTAGACAACTGAAAGAACCACAAATAAAATATATTCCCAAGGTATTTTTGTTTATATTATTACTGAAGAGGAGCGGCTGGCCGAGTGGCTAGAACACCGGACTCTCCTTAGGGAGACCAAGGTTCGATCCCTCGGTAAGGTGTTGGATTTTTTTTGTCGAGGGCAAAAAGACAATCCTAACCTGCACAGTTCGCGGCGACTGCACTAGCCAGGCGGCCTTTATTCCTCAGGCTCAAAGACCCCTCTGCCATACACCGCAAGGTACTTTATTGGCAGTAAATGACAGTTTTAATGCAGCTATTACTGAAATGTGTGATTGTGATATTTCAGTTTTCTAGCTAAGTATATTTGTGCTATTGTTCATGGATATAAAGACTTTTCAAGTTAGATGCCTGTGACTGTATGTTTCTTTTCTTTCATTTAGCTTTCTACTTATATTTTGAGCTCATTCATTTTTCAGACCCAATTAACATGCCACTATTCCCTTGGCCTGTCTTGTTTTGAACGGCTTATCAAACTTTGATTGGGCTAATTCAGTTAAAGTGAAAGAATTGTGTAGCTGTTTCCACTTCACCAAACGATTAAACATAATTCCCACATGCAAGTCATTGAGAAATAAAGGATTTGTTCTTGTCTTGACCATGCCACCCAGGTATTTACTTCTATGCCTTCCCCTTGTCCTTTTCCCCTCAATCTTGCCAGCTGTCACAAAGTTCTCCAATTTATCTCTCCTCATAACGTGCCCATAAAATTGTGACTGTCTACGTCTAATTTCTATAATCAGTTTATAGTTTTCATTTGTTTGTTGTAGAACTTGATCATAGGGTTTTCTGTCTGCCCATGGTATTCTTTGCATTTTCCTCAGAAACCACATTTCCACAGCCTTTAGACTTTGTTCAGTTTGTTTGCTCATTGTCCACACTTCAAATCCATACTAAAGTACATGTTACATGTAGCACGTGCACACTTTCTCTCATTGCAATTGACATCTTTATGCATCAGATATAAGGGCTACAACTCAGTCTTCTATAGAATCCACATCCACTCAACCTACTAAACACAACAAATATCCCAATTCTGTTCTTTATTTATGCAATTTGAACAGTAATTCTCATTCGAAAGATACAAATAACATTTCACATACCTGGTACATTTTAATAATAGCAGATAGTGAAATATAAATTAAAAAATCTGTTGAAGTATTTTAAAACGTTCAAACAGCTTAAATTTAATTCCAAAATATATTTAATTAAAACAAACGTTTAGGATATCACATACACAACATGAGATTGTATTTTGTTAAATGAGGGCTGAGGTGGAAGATAAAATCTAAGGACCACTGACTGAACTAAAATTTTAAAAAAGTTAAATTCATACAAGAGAAAACATTGCAGTTACAGATAATTCAAGTGAATTAAAGAAGAAAGAAGAGAGGGCCCATTTTCACTCCTAGAGGTATATTGGTCATATGATGCTAGCCAAATATTATCTTAAGCCCAATCCAGGAGGAATGCACAGATTATACATTCCTCTGAACAGGTCAAGGCCAGACTAAATTTCAAATGAGAAAACTGACCAACAAAAGAATACTTTAAGTATCTACTTGACTTTTTAATACACAAATGTAGATCTTAAGTATTTGCTTAAATCTAAAATAATTGCTGGGGCACATTATTACCAGACATAATAAATTCTACTGACATAGTTTTAGTAGAAACATACAACAATTAAAAATATTGGTGCTTAAGAATTCTGGACCATGTGCTGCCACACACCATGTTGAACATTCATTTAGATGGGGTAAAAATAAAATCAGAAGCTTTGGCTCATCACAAAGGAATAGTAACAATGGAAATACGTTATAACACGTACATATGCTATGTGGATCACGTATATAGTTTGACTGAAAATAAACAAAAACCACAAGAACTTACAGCCAAACTTCATGCATCTAGAAATTATGGTATGGAAATTAATGCAGAATAGATTCAGTATCTGAAAAATAAAATAAATTCACAGTAATATTACAACTATAGCTGGATACAAGAGGACAGTTCAAGCACCCAGGGTCTCTAATACATAATAAAACAAGATACAAACTTTGAGCAAGAATTGCATAAATAACAGCAAAAATACTATGGACAAAAAAAGAGAAAATCATATGCAAACTAGAAAACGTAAAGCCAAGCAATGGAAAAGAGGCATTTCAGAAGACATCCCCATAAAAACGAATATCAAATGTCAGTATGTAGAATCTCCCCCGATGGTGTTTCCACCTTATCGTGGTGGGGGTGCTTGAGTTTCTCAATGACCCTGAGAGCTATGCCGGCGGTAGCGTAGCTACCAGCAGGGCCTCCCAAGCCGGACAGGTCAAAGGGTAGAGAACAGACAAAGAGAAACACCCTGGTCCTCCAGGTTGGGGGTTGAAACGTGGGGTTAACATCCCCACCTTTGTAAAAACCTTTCTTTGTTACGAAACAAATACATGAGCCTCGATATCGGACTGACTTATCTGGACAACGACCTTGAAATGTTAAAGGACTTTTGAGATTTGGAACATGGAATGTACGGACACTATATTGAGCTGGAGCGGCCAAAGAACTAACCCGGGAGCTGGTTGAATATCAAATGGATATAACAGCAATTCAAGAAATAAGGTGGCCAGGAGAGGGTACTTTAGAGCAAAATGGAATGATTATAATATATGGAGGAAACACCCAAAATAAACATGAATTAGGAACAGGATTTGTCATCAAAAAAGAGTTATGGGGGAACGTTTTAAACTTTAAAGCTTTTAATGACAGGATTAGTAAATTACGAATAAAAGGTAAATGGAAAAATATAACGATGATTAATGTACATGCACCTACTGAAGAGAAAGAAGATGATATTAAAGAAGACTTTTATAATGATCTGGAAGATGTCATAGAAGAAACCCCCAAACAGGACATCCTGATTGTTCTGGGAGACTTCAATGCAAAAATAGGTAGAGAGCAAACTAATAAAAAAGTGGCCGGTATGGAAAGCCTACATACAACTTCAAATGATAATGGATGGAGAGTCATCAACCTGGCAGAAGCCAAAGGACTGCAGATTAGCAGTACCAGACTACAATGAAAGGATATACACAAACAGACTTGGAAATCATGTGACAAGAGAACCTATAATCAAATAGATCACATTTTAATTAACAACAGAAATGCATCAAACATACAGCAAGTCAGAAGTTATAGAGGAGCTGAGTGCCACAGTGACCACTTCCTCGTTGGAGCAAAATTTAAAATAAAACTTAAGAGAGCTTTCTATACTAAATTACAAAGATTACACCCAACATATAACAGAGAAAAACTACAAGACATTACAGTCAAAGAGAAATTTACATATGAAATAAAATGTAAACTTGAAACTTTGCAAAACCCTTTGGAGGAAAGCGTTGACCAAACTTGGTTGAACATCAAGAATACAATTCAATCTACCGCAGAAGAATGTCTCTGTGTTAACCACGCATAGAAAGAACAGATGGTTCAATCAAAAATGTGAAGAAGCAGTCATTAGGAAGAAGAATGCCAGACATGTATGGTTAAATGACATCAATAACATCCAAAAGGAAGAGCATTATAGAAATGAATGTAAAGAGGCTACAAAATTAGTCAGACAGCAGAAGCGAGAATATATGAGTAATATAATCAAAGATATGGAAACTAATCACCAGAAAAATGAATCCAGAAATTTTTTTACAGAACTGAAGTCAATTAAACGAGGGCACCAACAAAACACATATGGTTTAAAAGACAAAAATGGGAATATGATAAATACCAATGAGGAAATGTGCAACACATGGAAAGAATATTTTATTGAATTACTAAATTGTGAAGCTCCAAGTAACATTTTCCCACAGGAAGAGGTTCTAACACGCGAACCACAAATTGAAGAACCTACATTTGAAGAAATCCTATATGTAATCACACGACTTAAAAACAATAAGGCAACTGGGACTGATGGAATCCCTGCTGAATTTATAAAGGCAGGTGGCCATGCATTACATCTAAAGCTATATGAACTAATAATAAAAATCTGGAGGACAGAAGAATTACCCCATTACTGGAAAGAGTCATTATTGATACCTATCTTTAAGAAAGGAGACAAGTTCCAATGGAAATTATAGAGGAATATCACTACTGTCCACAAGCTATAAGATACTATCCGCAGTATTACTAAATAGACTAAAACCATGTTCAGAAGACATATTAGGTGACTACCAGGCGGGTTTTAGACAAAACAGATCAACAATAGATCAGATATTTATCTTACGACAAATAGCCGAGAAACATTGGGAATATAAAAGAGGTCTCCATAACATTTTTGTGGATTTTAAAAAGGCTTATGATAGTGTCCATAGGAATAGTCTATGGAATGCTATGCAGGAATTTGGAATACCAAGGAAGTTAATCAACATGACCAGACTATGCATGGAAGATACTTATAATATAGTAACATATAAAGGCAGGAAATCAGACCCCTTCCAAATAACATCTGGCTTGAAACAGGGTGATGCACTATTGCCGCTACTATTCAATCTGGCTCTAGAGAAAGTTGTAAGGAAATGTAAAGGAGGAATGTGATATTGGAGGAACATCCAAGCTGCTTGGTTATGCAGATGATATAGATATTATAGGGCAAAGTGAACAAAAGACATTGGAAATATTGACTCACTTAAAGGAAAAAGCCCAACATATGGGGCTGGTTATCAACCAAGATAAGACAGAATATATGGTAATTTCAAGAGACGGAATGGCTAAAAACTCTGGCCACATACAAATAGATAATATGACCATTAAAAGAACGGAAACATACAAATACCTGGGTACAATCTTCAACTGCTCCAACATCATAAGGGAAGAAATACGAACTAGAATCAATTCTGGAAATAAGATATACTATGCACTACAACATCTACTAAAATCAAAGGCGCTATCTCGTAACACCAAAATCACAATATACAAAACACTGATCAGACCAGTTGTGCTGTATGGCTCTGAAACCTGGAGTACAACGAAAGGAGATGAAGCCCTGTTACAAACCTTTTAGAACAAAATTTTAAGACGCATCTTTGGACCCATTAGGGATACACAAAGTGGAGAGTGGAAAAGAAGAAGTAACAAAGACATTTATGATTTGTTTAAGTCCCCGCTAATCACTGGTATCATGAAGGCTAATAGACTACAATGGCTGGGGCATATAGAAAGAATGGAAGATAATAGGGAAACAAAACTCGCTTACACTCAGGAAATAAATGACCGTAGACCCCGAGGTAGACCAAGAAGACGGTGGAGAGATAATACATGTACAGACCTACAAGCACTTGGAATCAACGACTGGCAAGAGAAGGTCCACCAGAGAGGCGAATGGAGACAGATTGTATTTGCAGCAAAGAACCTCAATGGCGCGGAACGCTGAAGAAGAAGAAGAAGAAGAAGAAGTATGTAGAATATTATCAGATTTGAAAGCATCAAAACAACTGTATACATGGGATATAGTAATACATAAATATCAGTGCAATATAATTGATCCTAACATTTTCATCAGCAAACTCTGTTATTATAATAACATTAATAGATATACTCAATTTCTTAACCAGTTTCCAGTTATTTGGTGATATTCATCATCATCATGTGCCTTGCCAGGTATATGCATTTATGTATTTCCACAGATCTGAGTCCTTGGTGCCCTGGATCAACTCTGCTGATGATATTCCTCCATGCCACCATCCCAGTCCATTCAATATCATTTCTCTTGGCCAGCCCCTGTCTCCTTTCCCACTGATTCTTCCAGTTGTCACAATATTCTTCGAGGCCTCTCTTCTCATCCCATGATATTTGGCGACAGATTAATTAATACCTATACCTTATGAATGAGCGAGTGTTAAAAATATGCACAGCTGAAACTCTGGGCATCCCTGGATACCCAGTTATAATTACTTCTTCTGTTGGTACTACGTCCTATTCCTTAAATAGAAGTTTGTTTTTGATAATCTGCGGTATTGGCAACATGTTCACAGTAGTCTCACGACCTGGGGTTGCCCCTGCAGCTGTTGACACCACCAGAAAAGACAGATTAAATAAGGTCATTGGCTGTGTTGTTATCTCAGACAGGATATCAAGGCATTCTTTGTAATTCTTTGTTGCAAGATGACTTCTCATCAACTGGTTATGCCCCAGCAAATACACATCAGAAGTAGTCAGAAACATATTTTCAACAAAGAAGCGAGCTAGTGCACTATTTCCAACAAACAGAGATGTACAAAGTGGTGAGCAATGGGATGTTATCTTTGCCAAACGACTTATTCTATATAAAGTTATAATATTGGTGTTATTAGACGAAAGCACATCACTCACTAAAATATCGGCAGGTCCTAACCCACATCTGATGAGCTTTGGAACAAGATGTAACTTACTACCAACTATCATGTTGTGTAAAATAGGCCCCGCTAGATACGATGAGTTGGCCCCTCTATCAAGCAGAAATTCCAAGCAGTCAAAATAATCATGATCAAGATGTGGTTGATATGAAAGATGTGTCAGTGCCGTTATTGTGTTATCTGTTTTGCTGACAGCATTAATTTCTGCTCCTGACTTGAGGAGTACAGACATCATTTTTTTAAAACAATTCCTAGCAGCCACCATCAAAGGTGAGAGGCCATGATTGTTTTGATGGTTGACATCACATCCGGCCTGGATCAGATATTTCAGCATGTTACATTCACCTTCTGTTGGTGAGATCAGTAGGTGTAATAAACATGTATTTCCATCAGTATCTTTGATATGTACATCTGCACCTTGATCTATCAACTCTTTAATCATTGCTTCCTTCCTTGATATCATTGCACACATGAGAGCTGTTAATCCTGTATCATTCTGTGCATTTAATAATTCCTTTCTATCTTTGCTGCACTGAATTAGAAATGATACATTCTTAACACAACCTGCATGGGCTGCATGCATAAGTGCTGTGTTACCTTCACTATCCCTCTCACAAAGTCCAGCTCCATGATTCAAGAGAAGCTGCATCACACTCATACTCCATTCTTTCACAGCTGCCAACATAAGTGCAGTGTTCCCATTAAAGAATCTATCATTTGCAGAAGCACCATTTTCCAGCAGCACCTGAATAACTTCTATGAGACGAATTCCAAACAGAGAATAATTTATTCTGTCCATGTGTAATAAAACGCTTATCAGAGGTGTGTGACTGTTTTTGCTCTGACATTTCATATGATTTACATCTGCGCCCCTATCAATCAGATACTTTGCAACTAGTCCATTTTTAGATTGTGCCAAAGGACACATGTCAGAACCCACTAATCCATTGATGTCAGCTCCTAAATCAAGAATCTGACCAATAATCTCTAGGCAGCCCAACCTGACCGACTCCAAAAAAAGACTTTCAAGTTTCACAGTTCCCTTCATATCTTTAATTATAAAATTTCTATAATTTTCAATAAAAAAGCACAAATATTTTGGCTGTTGCTGGTCAACTGCTAAACGAAGAACTTCATAAAAGTCTATATGTACTCCATGCTGGATTAAGAGTTTAGCACACTCTGTATGACCGTGACTGAGAGCAATGTGAAGTGGGGAGCTAGTAGACTTGTATCTGTTCACATCAGCTTTATGTGATAGTAACAGTTGAATAACTTTAAGACAACCACTCTTTGCAGCAATTTGTATTGGATTTGGTCGTGTCATATAGCAATAACATCTGTGTATTGAATTGATTCTGAACGGTCTTTCATCAAAACTACATACACTAGCTAGTTCTCTGTCAAAGAGAGGAATATGATCAAGCCAAGTTGTGTTCACATCCACCCCATGTTCTAGCAGAGCTTTCATCATTGCAATCTCATTTTCCTTGAAAACTGTAACGGCAAAGTCACTGCCTGCTAGGAACATTTTTAAAAATAATACATCCAGGTATTTCTTCCTCTCAGTTGCATGTAAGAAATCAGAATCTATGAAGATATGAAATGATTTTATATCATTGCTTCTCATTGCAAGCTCTAAGGGGGATATTTTGGTGATTCCTCGCTCTTGTAATAATTGAAAAACACTTCCAATTCTACACCTTTCAGCAATTTGATGAACATTTTCTCCTCTGCAGTTTACTGTCTCCCTTAGTGTTGAGATTAGTTCATGTGTTTTATGTTCATTATTAAGATCATGTGGTTTATGTTCATTTATAAGTTCATGTGTATTATAAAGAAGTCGCTTAAAAGACGACAGGGGCGACTTCACTGCACCGGGTTTTATCCCACATGGCAGAGTCTCTTTCCACAGTGCGGGTTGCTGAAAGCATCGCACAAAGCACAAATTCTGTAGCTCCAGCGATGACCCCAGGAGTCTCCGAAGAAATGCACTCATGAACTGAAGGATGTGGCCTGAAATCGAGCCCACAATCTTCGGAGCCCTAGTCAGATGGCTTGACCACTTCACCACAGAAACTCTGTCATGTGTTTTATGTCCATTTATAAGTTCACATATTCGATATTCACTTATAAGATCATATGGTTGATGTTCACATATAAGTTCACGTGTTCTTTGTTCATTCATAAGATGTGTTCTACATTCCTTTACAGGGTCACCTGAAGTTGTTTTAACATTAAAGTATCCATCCAGCAATAATTTAAGTGCATCAACATTCTTGACCTCAGCAGCTTTCATAAAGGCCGTGTATCCATCTTTGTTTTGATGGGCAATGTTTAGTCCTTTTTGCTTCAGCAGAATCTCTGTTACTTCTGTTGATCCTGAAGAATGGGAAAGAATCAAAGCTGAATCACCTACAGAGTTACACGTGTTGACATCTGCCCTGTTTGTCAGAAGAAACTGAACAATGTTCTTGACATTCCTTTGGACAGAAATCAACAATGGTGTGTTTCCATTTGTGTCTTTGTAATTGACATTTGATCCTTGCTGAACAAGCATCTGTACAATAAGTGTGTGCTTGTGTTGACATGCTGACATAAGGCATTCATTTAGCTCATCTTGAGAGAAAAGATGATCTCCCGTCAGTAGTGCCAGGGCCTGTTCGTAAGCACCTTGTTCAATCAGATCAAACAATGGGTTCATGTTTTCTGTGGTCTTGAAATCTCCTAGAGTGACATGAAAAGTAAACAAAAACTGTTATTAATTAAGTATTTTAATAAACTGCAACAAAGAATGAACAGATGCAATGATTATAAAGTATAATTTTACGAGCAAGCAATATTACTGTTATAAATGTATACATACATACTAATATACTGAAATTATAGTTATAAATATACACATACATTCTATTATGCTGAAACTATATTTATAAATATATGCATACCAATATTTTGAAACTATATTTATAAACATATACACAAATACTAATATGCTGAAATCATATTTAAATATTTTACCAACATACCATTGGTTATGTTGTCACTGACATTTGTTTAGGAAGGGAGTGTGAGTGAAAGCTTGGTATTTGAAAAGTGTATTGTTCTAATAATGAGGCTTCTTGTATTATAAGAGCTAATGTTTTGCCAGCACTGACACCTAATACTTTGAGGTGGCAAAAATCTACAGATGATGACACAGTAGCCATGTTATAAGACAAAGCTGTTTATCAAATGTGCGGGTGAAAAGAACACATAGCGTAGGCAGGGGTAATGGGCAAATTTACAGATGAACATAATGATTATGTAATTAAACTCAGGCTGGGGAGAAACAATGGGAATTCAGTGTATATGTCCAGATTCCCATTTGCTGACCCAGAGAAGTGTAATAAAGAAGAGGGTAAGATTCCCCTGTGTCATATAATATAAACCCCACAAACGGAAGAGATAGGATTAAGTAGTTATAATGGTATACACAGAGATAACAGGGGTAAACATGTACACAATGCAAGGCAGTGTATTGATTTGGGTCAAAACAATGTAAGATATACCTTGGTATGGTTGGAGAGAGGGGGTGGGGGGGGGGGGGGGGGGGTGGGGGGGGGGGGAGGGGTTAGAAAAAAAGATGGAAAGGCACTGGCCCAACTCCAACCAACAGATTAGCCTAAAGAGTTAGAGATGCTGTAAACTGAAAATGTAAATATCTCTGAGGTGACAAATATTGCTAGAATTAACCTGTCAGCATCTAATGAGGTGTGCTAATACTGAGATAGGGAATTCAACCTCATACACCGGTCAGTTGGACTAAACTATTGACTTCTTGGAGTTGGTTCTCCTGATTGCGAGTGACACTGGTAATATGGAAAGCTAATCCACAGCAAAATTCAGTCCAGTGCTACTAGAAGTAGTGTGTATGGACAACATTTGAGTTCACAGCGAGTGCAAAAACAAAACACACAAAAAACTACCACCTCACACTAAGAAGTTACAAGGCAACAAAAACTATCACCCCACACTAAGAAGTTACAAGGCAACAAAAGGCCTGCTTAACATTTGTTACTTGATCTTGATATCATGCATGTTCTATGTTTGATTCATCAATGTCTGATAATTGATTTGCATGTGTATGGAGAGATTTCCTGGCTTGCGCATATAGTTGTACCATATTGGTAACATTCTTAGATATAATCACAGCAGGTATAAAGATTAAGTACGTAAATAAAGGCAGTTTAGTTTGTGTGTTACGTGTTCAGTCTATTTAACAGCTGTCCTCAACTGGGTGTCCATGTGTAGCTCACCAAGTGGTTGTAATGTTTACGTCTCGTGTTATAACTGGCTGTGCTCCCTTGTTTTGGGAAGAGTGTAATATTCATTTTCTCTGCTTACAACAATGATGAATTCATATTCTATATTATTTTTTTTTTAAATCTGTATCATCTTTTTTGTCATTATCAAGCGTTACATCATTATGCTGTTTATCATCATTAGCTTATTTAACAAAATGTTTTCATCAGGTTCATGATCCGGGGCAGGCGTTTGTTTGTTGTAAATATGGATAACAAATTAATTTCTATGCGTATACTGTAATAATTATGTTTTTGATGACAGGTACCATTAGGTTCTTATGCAATGACTTGTCTTATCTTATGGTCTCACACATATCTTTTTATTACCAGGAATTGATAGTTCATATGGAATCATACAGTGAATTGTGTTCAACTGTTTCATCAAGCTTGTGGCTCAGTGACACTATCAGTAGCTGCAATACCATAGGCATAGCACTAGGGGTAATTGAAACACTCAAACCCAGAACTGGTAGTTGATGGTGCTGCATTCTAATGAGATGGCTGATCCATTTGATTTTCTGCCTTTCGATAAATGTGACACAAGGTGTTGATCTCACTGTCTGTCTGATACCATCATTTCTTACAAGTCTCAGATAGTTAAGCTGGCAGCTCTGCTCAAGCATCTCATCTTGCAGGTGCTGATTTGCATAAGTGTGATTTGGATAAGGGAGAGTTTATACATAGCCGAAGTATGAATAAACGGATACTTTATACATAGCTGAAGTATGAATAAACGGATACTTTATACATAGCTGAAGTATGGGTAAAGGGATACTTTATACATAGTTGAAGTATGGGTAAAGGGATACTTTATACATAGTTGAAGTATGGGTAAAGGGATACTTTATACATAGCTGAAGTATGGGTAAAGGGATACTTTATACATAGTTGAAGTATGGGTAAAGGGATACTTTATACATAGTTGAAGTATGAGTAAAGGGATACTTTATACATAGTTGAAGTATGGGTAAAGGGATACTTTATACATAGCTGAAGTATGAGTAAAGGGATACTTTATACATAGTTGAAGTATGAGTAAAGGGATACTTTATACATAGTTGAAGTATGAGTAAAGGGATACTTTATACATAGTTGAAGTATGAGTAAAGGGATACTTTATACATAGTTGAAGTATGAGTAAAGGGATACTTTATACATAGTTGAAGTATGAGTAAAGGGATACTTTATACATAGTTGAAGTATGAGTAAAGGGATACTTTATACATAGTTGAAGTATGAGTAAAGGGATACTTTATACATAGCTGAAGTATGAATAAACGGATACTTTATACATAGCTGAAGTATGAATAAACGGAAACTTTATACATAGCTGAAGTATGGGTAAAGGGATACTTTATACATAGCTGAAGTATGAATAAACGGATACTTTATACATAGCTGAAGTATGAATAAACGGATACTTTATACATAGTTGAAGTATGAATAAACGGATACTTTATACATAGCTGAAGTATAAGCAAAGGGATACTTTATACATAGTTGAAGTATAAGTAAAGGGATACTTTATACATAGCTGAAGTATGAATAAACGGATACTTTATACATAGTTGAAGTATGAATAAACGGATACTTTATACATAGCTGAAGTATGAAGCAAAGGGATACTTTATACATAGTTGAAGTATAAGTAAAGGGATACTTTATACATAGCTGAAGTATGAATAAACGGATACTTTATACATAGCTGAAGTATAAGTAAAGGGATACTTTATACATAGCTGAAGTATGAATAAACGGATACTTTATACATAGTTGAAGTATGAATAAACGGATACTTTATACATAGCTGAAGTATAAGCAAAGGGATACTTTATACATAGTTGAAGTATAAGTAAAGGGATACTTTATACATAGCTGAAGTATGAATAAACGGATACTTTATACATAGCTGAAGTATAAGTAAAGGGATACTTTATACATAGTTGAAGTATAAGTAAAGGGATACTTTATACATAGCTGAAGTATGAATAAACGGATACTTTATACATAGCTGAAGTATAAGCAAAGGGATACTTTATACATAGTTGAAGTATGAGTAAAGGGATACTTTACATAGTTGAAGTATAAGTAAAGGGATACTTTATACATAGCTGAAGTATGAATAAACGGATACTTTATACATAGTTGAAGTATAAGTAAAGGGATACTTTATACATAGCTGAAGTATAAGTAAAGGGATACTTTATACATAGCTGAAGTATGAATAAACAGATACTTTATACATAGCTGAAGTATGAATAAACGGATACTTTATACATAGCTGAAGTATGAATAAACGGATACTTTATACATAGTTGAAGTATGAAGTAAAGGGATACTTTATACATAGCTGAAGTATGGGTAAAGGGATACTTTATACATAGTTGAAGTATGGCTATTTAAATATCAAGAATAATTTTCCAGAATGGTATCCCCAATACAAATAATTGTGTCCCCAGGCGTGTTCAAGAATTGTTAACTTGCGTTTCTGTACACTTACTGTTTACAGGCATCCATCTTTGTTTACATTACCGACCTACTAGTTCCTACTATTTATGTCCTGATAATTCCGGTCCAAGCTGACAGTAATATGCGTCGCCTCAGAGAGACATGATTAGGCAATTAAAACATCAGGCTTCTGACTGACTGGCCTGATGAATTAACAAATAAACAAGGACATGCTACTCATATAAAGTGCAGGAAAACCTGGTATATGTGAAGCAGGTTGAAAAGAGACAGGAGATAGATAGATAACGAAGCTAGTGTGAGAGACAGAGATATGAGAAAGATGTGTTGAAAGACATAAAAAAGTGATAACTTTTATATAATATAAATAAGATAATAAAAGTGACAAAAAAGAAATAACTTCGATAAGCAAATATTTAAAACATGAGTTCATAATCATAGTTCCTAATATTTGTTTATTAAAAAGTTGCTTTCACCCAATTAATTCCTGAAGAATTAAAAAAAAAAAAAATTTGTCCGGCAGGGAATCGAACCAACAGCTCCCGCTTATCAGGCGGAGACACTTACCACTATGCTACTGAGGATACGATTGTGAATCAACAAAAATATATAACATAGCCACGCTCATGTCCCGATGACGTCACGTCAAGTTAAGTCACGTGACTTGGCAAATCACGTGACCAGCCGGGAAAGCTCCGCTATGAATAAAGGGATAATTTATTCATAGTCAGGGTATGAATAGTCACTTCGTTTGGATAATGTCCAAGCTTGACATTGGTAGCATAGGCTTGGTGTGAATATGCTATTTATTACCTGTCCGGGACAGAGGTGTTTCCAAGGCACCAGGGCCAGGTTCTATACTGGCCAAGACATACTAACATGCCCTAGCCGTGCGTCCTGGACAAAGGTCCCTTTGGGGTCCTGGTTAACATAGTAGGATCGCTGATTCTTCCAAAGTCGGAGAGTATCTGTCTGCACAGCAAGGAACCACCAGTCTGCACACCAATAAGCTAGACATGGGACAATGGATATCTCATGCAAACCTCAGTCTGGTAGGACATCACACATGTTGGACAACAGGGAGTATATGTAAATGATGAAACTCTTCAAGTATATGTAAAATTGAACGCAGAATTAAAAAATGCAATAAAATGCAACCAGAAATAAAAATAAACAGAAGTTAAAAACAAAATTAGCTTGGTCTTACCATACAACAAAAAACGTACATAACTTCAAGATAATAAAATCCTCAACGACAAACGCTTGCAGCCTAGCTGATGAACAACTGCAATTATTAGAGTTGTTTTCCGTGACGTATGCCACATGGTTTTCGAATACATGCAGTCAAAAGCAAGCGTGTGTGTTCAGACCAGAAGTCACTGGATGGTTGATGAAAATTGTCCACGAAAAAACCATCCACCTATCTCTCCCCTCTCCCCCCCCCCCCCCCCCCCCCCCATTACTCACAAAGACCGACAACTGACATTACTACAGAGACTGCAATCAAAGTACGCATTCTCTTATTCTACGAAAACAATTTTAAAATATGTCACCAAAACAAAACAAAAAAAAATACGCTTGAATGTGTCAATGTGACATTTGGTTTGGTTAAAAAGTAAAAATATAAAACAGCCACAGCCCACAAACATACACTTATTTAATAATAAACATTGTAGCAGATATGACAGAACTGACAATAATATTAATATAAAACAGCCACAGCCCACAAACATCCACTTATTTAATAATAAACATTGTAGCAGATATGACAGAACTGACAATAATTAATATAAAACAGCATCAGACAACAAACATACACTTATTTTAGTTATTTACTAAACAATGTAGCAGATATGACAGAGCTGACAATAATTAATATAAAACTGCCACAGCCCACAAACATACACTTATTTAATAAACAATGTAGCAGATATGACAGAACTGACAATAATTAAAGCTACCTTTACTTACATTCTGTATATTATTGATGAATTAATCAGCACAACTGTGCGAGTAGAAAATATAAAATAGCTACAGTTGGCGAGAGACAGGGAGCGCTGAAGATCCGTTGTCTCCCAGACGGTAGACAACATCCGTTGTCATGATGCCAGGTGGTCTGATTTTACTTTCAAGCCAAACATGACTAACAATACAGCCAAACCAATTTAAAATTTGTTAGTTAGTTAGTTGGTCGCAGTTCCAACTTCACAGCAACGGGTCGTCCCCATTATGCTCCGTTCCTGTGCCAGTGAATATCACACAAAATGCTGCCCAATGTGAAAAGTGGAAAAGACAGGAGTCTCGACAAACAACAGCCCGCACAGGTACACTGTGCATAATGCCGCCGCCAGAATGGCAACACAATAGTCCCACACGAAACACCCAGTTCATCTCTGATGGATCTCATTTTCCCATCTGGATGTTTCCTAGATGTTTACCCACACAGTCCACGCATGAAATACAGTTCATCGTCGATGGCAGTGGCAGTCAACCAGAAGCCCAGCAGCCACGCATTTCTGCATAAGGCAGAATTTGTTTCCTTCATATATCACTGGCAGACCTCCAGCTGGATGGAAAAGATCTCAGAGTTATAAAGAACAACTGTTGGAAACGTTTACACACGTTTGCGCTTCCAATAGATGTTCTTTATAACTCTAAGATCTGTTCCATCCAGCTGGAGATCTGCCAGTGATTTGTGTAGGAAAGAAAATTTTAATTGATTTGGTTGTAATTTTAGTCACGTTTAGCTTGAAAGTAAAATCCGAGCACCTGGCATCTTCACAACGAGAGTGTGTAAGCGGGACATGATTGATACAGGCGTTGATAATACACACTGGGAGGCAGGTCGCCGCTGAATGTGTTGCATGGAGGGCAACTATCAGAAATGGAATAAAGACACAGGAGAAAATGATTGCAGATATGTCACACACCGAGCGTGCGAGACGTATGATGGTGGAAATGACAATGTGCCCACATGCATCCACTGTGGACGAACAATTACAGCGCGAAGTGGGCTGTAGTTATTATGCCTTTTTGAAGCACAATGTAATAAGCTATCGTCTATCAAGACGACAATGCGCCAATTGTTTATTGGAAACGAGCAGCTGCCATAAAAATTGAAGATCATCATCATTATCATCATAATCTTCCACTTCTGTCGTCAAGCGTCCTGGTGGGGGGGGGGGGGGGGGGGATAGTGTAATTCCGTGTGACTGTACAATGTCTTTGATGTCGTCAATCCATTTCTTCTTGGACGCCCTCTTGTTCTCATCGTAGATGATCTTTCATGTAAGGCCAGTGATGATAGGTGATGATGTTGCATTCTAACGATATGAACAAATCACTTGATCTTCTGTCTTTCAATAAATGTGGCACAAGATGTTGATCCCACGGATCTGACTGATAGTAGCATTTCTTACTCGGTCTCGGATTGTTAAGTTGGCAGCTCTCCTCGGGCATCTCATCTCGCAGGTGTTGATTTTGTGTGATTTGGATAAAGTCCAAGTTTGAGATTGTTAACCTAGGGTTTGTGTGAATATACTGTTTATTATCTGTCGTTTTGCAGACATTGGCCTATATTTGGATATGTCAGTAAGGGTGATCGTTGATATGTAAGTGCACTAGCTTTTTGACATCTGATTTCGATTTCTTTGTCCAATCTGCCATCTTCTGTGATCAAACTTCCATGATATTCGAATTCTGTAACTTGTTGAGTTGTGCTAAGAAGTGGGTAAATTCCAGCCTATCAGGAGAGGTGTGCGACAGGAATGTGTAATGTCTTCAGATATTCTCTCCCTTTATAGTGAAAATATTATGAGAAATGTAGATGATATGAAAGGAGTTGCATTCGGAGAACAAACCATCAATAATATAAGTATCAGATATGCAGGAAATACAGAATTGATTTATGACAACGAGCAGGATCTACAATATTTGAGGTTATTATAAACATTAAAAACTAGGCTTGGAATTGAATTGTAAGAAAACAGATATTATGGTGGCCTCCAAAAGGAAAGAAATACACATAGTAACATTTAAGCGGATGGAAATATTCTTAAACAGGTGAATCGGTATAACTATCTCGGAACAATCGTAACATCTGATGGACAATGCCTTGCAAAGATTAGATCAAGAATTTCTATGGGACAAGTGGCCTTCTGCAAAATGAGAAACATGCTTACCAACAAAATATTGTCAATAGCATTGAGAAAAAGAGTGTTGGCGTTCTATATAGAACCCATATTGATGTATGCGTGAGAAACGTGAACAATTAACAGACTAGCGGAGAAACATCTAATGATAGTGGAAATGTGGTTTTTGGGGAAAATTCAAAGAATACCTTGGACGGACAGCAAATTAAATGGGACAGTTCTTCAAGAGACAAATGAAAAAAGGAGATTGATTGGAGAAATTAGACGTAGCTAGTCAAGATGTTTTGGACTTGTTACGAGGAAAAAGAGACTTAAAAATTTAATGACAACTGGCAAGGTTGATGGGAAGAGAACAAGACGAAGACAAAGGGATAAACACCTTGAAGGTTTGGCAGCATGGCATGGTCGGGTCAAGAACACAGACCTGATTCGAGACTCTGGTGAACGTGTGAGATGGCGATTCATGACCGCCCACATCAACTGACATTCACTTGATGATGATGACACATGTTAAGTAGGAAGTGGTGGGGGGGGGGGGGGTGGGAGAGTCAGTTTAAAATGACTCAATTTCACTGGAATATGTGGATGTTGCGATACATCTTGCCCGATGTGGAGACATGTTGACATTTGTGAAATGCACAATGAAACTCCGCGTAGTATTAATTAGAAAGCTATAGTTGCCTAGGTTTTAAGAACAACAGCGAGATAAATTATTCAAACTAACGAAAGTAGGGTTGACTGCTGTTGACCTGATACCGAAAAACGAAATATAATTGTATTGAATTTAAACACAGAAGCCACAAACAGTACGTTGCACGATTTATTGCCTGGTATATTTCGCTGTATCTCTTCAGTTGCATACTGCAGTGTTATATATCATGTGAAGTGAATAAATGAATGATACTATAGCTGAAAGAATTAAAACACATAGTCACAGATATTGCTCCAATGTGGAACAGCTGTTATCCCCAAGGTAATTTCAAAGTCAACATGATCTCGTTCTATATGCATACAAGCGGCTGGAAAAGACTAATTGCTAATGCCTCGTTTATTAGACTGTTCCAGTCGGTTTTATGCAAGTATTTGTAGAAGAGAAAGGCGCAAATAATGCAATATACATGTCAATATATACGCCAAATCAATTGATAAACATTATGAAATGATAAAGATGGATAATACTAACGCTAATGGGAAATATCACAGAGTATTAAAAAATAAAAACATGTTCTGGAAACAAGTAGCAGCAATTAAAACGGCAAATAAAGTGGGCTATTGTGAATGGATATAAAGAAGTAACATATAATGAAATCTACAGAAAGTGTGTCAGGGATCTTTGTTGTTGGACATAATATAACAATAACTTACGTCATGCTGATGACACCGACTTTATAGCAACAAGACAGAAGGAGCACAGGAAATGATAGGTAAAGTGGTTGATAATGCCGAGGTTAGGAGTTCAACCCCTACATTGGACGGCCGGACTAAAATGTTGACCTGTCGTCCTTGACTTGGGGACATAAATTACAAGTGCCTCTGAAGTCGGAGTGGGTTCGCCTGATGGCGAGCGACACTGTTAATATGGAAAGCTAATCCACACGCAAAATTCAGTCCATCACTACCATAAATAGTGTGTATGGACTACGCTTGAGTTCAAAGCGAGCAAGCCCAAAAAAAAATGGTGATATCAATGAAACAGATTGTGCCTACATGTGCAATTTAAGTAAATGACGTTATTTTTGGACAAGTGCATAAATTCAGATATCTGGGCACATACATAACATCAGATGCAATACGCATCAGGAGATAAAGAACAGAAAAGGACAAGCAAAAACTGCATCCTATCAAATCAAGAACATTATATGCAATAAGTCCTTGTCCTTGACAGTTAGAAGAGGAGTTCTTGCATGTTACACAGAACCACTTTTAACATACGGCTGAAAATCCTGGACAATTAATAAGGAGGCAAAGAAATCAACAGAAGCCTTGCAGATATGGTTTTATAGAAGATTGCTAAAATTAACTGGTTAGCCAAAATGAGCAATCTGGACATTTTGAGGGAAGCTAAGTCGTAAATAGAACATATCACAACCTAGAATATAGAACCATAACTTAGATAACAATTATAATGGAGTTCAAGAGCAGAATAGGCCAAGGAGAAGGCTGCATTTCAAAAGATGAAAAGTATATTATGTCTTCCTCTGGAAGACAAAAAAATTTTAATTCCTAATTCAACTACATTGGCGTTCAGGCTGGCTCTGTTACAATTAATTATAACATACGATTTAAATAGTTATAATAAACTATTTGAGAGTGTCAATATATAGCAAGCAATATGCCATCGGCAAGTAACAACAGTTAACATTTTCATAATACAAATATAATCAATAGAGAAGTATCTTACATTACACAACAGCTGTAGTGAATAGAGCACTATCTTACATTTCAAAAGTTATAATGACTATAACTATAAGGTAGGAGCCAAGTAAGCTCAAGTAAAAGTGTGCAGCATGAATTAATCGTGCTCCTTACATTGATTCAGCGCAAGAGTTGAAAATATTCATGTGTGTGTGTGCGCGCGCGTGTGTGTGTGTGTGTGCGTGTGTGTGTGTGTGTGTGTGTGTGTGTGTGTTGAATACACAAATAATGTAGAAGAGCATGTATTGGAAAACAACATTTACAAACTATTATCATTCAACAATTTCGTCAAAAATATTTACTTACTATATACAAAATATAAGTTATAATCATAGTAATCTTCATAGTCATATTCATTTTCATAGTTGGAATGCATGTGTCTTGTGAAAGTTTTGTTAATCTCCATGACAACTGGGCTGGCAGACAAGCGCCTAGTCACTATGCTATTAATAGAAATAGTAACCTATACACACATATATCAAGAGTTTATCAAATCAATTAAGGACATTGCTAATTAATTACAACTGGGTTGTTTGCTATCATTAGCTGTGTACACCATCCAATTAGATGGAAACAATCAAATAAGAACCTGCTACTCAAAAAAAAAAAAAGGAAAAATGAAAAGTAACAACTGAAAAGCATCCTATTACATGTCATATGTAAGTTGTGTGGGTGACACTGATGTTCTGACTACAGATCAACAAAAACTATTTAAAAGAACTTACAGCCAAACTTCATACATCTTCTAGAAAAAATGGCAGAGAAATCAATGCAGTCAAGAATCAGATAATGAGAAGATGGAATTAATTAACAGCAATATTACAACAAGAGCTGGACACACTAAATCAGATCAACTACCCCGGATATAAAATAATTAACAACAAAACAAGAATAGAAATAATTGCAAGACCAGCCACAGTGAAACGTTTATGAAAATATAAGAATATGAAATGTTAAACTAGAAAGACAGACACAAACAATGGAAATGAGGTTCTTCAGACTCTTGACAACACACAAAGATCACGTGACACATGTTAGTGTGCAGAATATTATTGTATAATGTGTGAGACAATTTGAATGCACCTAAACATTTGTATATATTGTATATAAGTGTGTGTGTGTGTGTGTGTGTGTGTGTGTGTGTGTGTGTGTGTGTGTGTGTGTGTGTGTGTGTGTGTGTGTGTGTTTGAATACACATATAATGTAAAGTACATGTATTGAAAAACAAAATTTACAATTTTATATATTACAACAATTTCTTCGTAAGTATTTAATCACTATCTGAAAAATATACGTTATCATCATCATCATCATCATCATAATAGTCATATTCGTGTTCATAGTAGGAATTCGAGTATGTTGTGAGAGTGTTGTTAAACTCCAGGAGACGCATGGTATAGAATATGTTAGAATAAAGAGAAGCACGAGTCCTCATCGGCAACACATTTGTAATGTCTTTTTCTGGCACAGTCAATGCTACATCCAGTTCCTTAAACAAAAGTTTGTCTTTGACCATCTGTGGTACCGGCAAATTGTTCACTCTGATCTCACGACCTGGGGTTGCTCCTACAGCTGTTGACACCGCCACAAAAGACAGATTAAATAAAGTCATCGGCTGTGTTGTTAAGTCAGTCAGGATTTCACGGCATATTGAGCAGTTATCTCTTGCAAGATGATCATTAATCCACTTGTTGTGACCCAGAAAAAACACATCATAGTTAGTGAGAAACAGCTTTCCAACAAAGAAGCGAGCTAGTGCACTTTTTCTAACACACAGAGCTGTGCAGAGTGGTGAACAATGGAATGTTTTGCCTGCTTCATAAGCTAATAAACGGAAACTATGTGTGCGCGTATGATTATATTTACTAAATAAAAGCACATCACTTAATAAAACACAGACCGGCCCTAATCCACATCTGATGAGCTTTCCAATAAGGCGTAACTCACCAGCAACTATCATTCTGTGTAAGGTAGTTGCTGCTAGATATGAGCAGCTGGCCCCTCTATCTAGTAGATATTCCAAGCAGCTGGAATACTTATAATCTTGCTTGTATACAAGATGTGCCAGTGCTGTCTTTGTGTTATCTTTATGGCTGACAGCATTAATTTCTGCTCCCGCATCAAGAAGTACACACATCGCCATTTCTGAGTAATTTTGAGCAGCCATCACCAGAGGAGAAAGGCCTTCATTATTCTGACAGTTGACATCACATCCTGCCTGGATCAGATATTTCAGAATGTCTTCATCGTGCCGTTTGGATATCAGTAGGTGTAATAAACATGTATTTCCAAGTGTATCCTTGATATTTACATCTGCATCTTGATCTATCAATTCTTTAATTATGGTTGCAGTCCCTAATCTCACTGCACACATGAGAGCTGTTAATCCTTCATCATTTTGTACATTTAATAATTCCTTTTTATCTTTGCTGCACTGGAGTAGAAATGATACATTCTTAACACACTTTGTAATGGTCGCATGTATAAGTGCTGTGTTACCTACCCTATCCCTATCACAAAGTTCAGCTCCATGATCCAAGAGAAGTTGCATCACACCCATACTTCCTTCTTTCACAGCTGCCAACATAAGTGTAGTTTTCCCATTCCAGCTTCTATCATTGGCAGAGGCACCATTTTCCAGCAATACTTTTATGACTGCTATTACACAATCATCTGTACTTTCCCTGCTCATTAAAACTTTAATCAGAGGTGTATCACTTCTTGTTTGTTTTTCATGTTTGCTGTGTTTGACATCTGCACCCCTATCAATTAAAAACTTTGCAACTTCTCCATTTTTTGATTTTGCTAGGGGACACACGCCAGAACCCGCTAAACCATTGATGTCAGCTCCTAAATCTAGAATCTGACCAATAATTTCCAAATTGCCTTTTTTGACTGACCTGAGCAAAATATCTTGAATATTAGACGGTCTTTTAAAATTTTTCATCACCTCGTTTTTATAATTCTCAATCAGAAACCTCACATATCTTGGCTCTTGCTGGTCAACTGCTAACCGAAGAACTTGATTAAAATCAATGACTGCTCCATGTTGGATGAGCAATATGGCACACTCTGTATGACCGTGACTGAGGGCAATGTGAAGTGGGGAATTAGAAAACATACACTTATTTATGTCTGCTTTATATGAGAGTAACAGTTGAAGAACTTTAAGACAGCCACTTTTTGCAGAAATGTGCATCAGATCTATTCGTCTATTAGAGCATACTTGTATAAAGGGTCTGGACATTAACCTGTCAAATCTGTAGCCTTCAGAAATTTCTTTGTCAAAGTCAGGACTATGATCAATCCACGTTGTGTTCGCGTCTACCCCTTGTTCCAGCAGAGCCTCGATCATTGCAACCTCATTTTCATTGAAATGTATAACTCCATCTTTACTGCATGTTTGGAAAAGTTTTACAAATGCTTCATGAAGAGATTTCTTCCTATCAGATGCATATAGGAAATCACAGTCTAAGAAGATAAGAAATGATTTTATATCATTCGCTCTCATTGCAATCTCTAAGGGTGATATTTTGGTGCTTTCATGCTCTTGTAATAGTTGAAAAACATTTCCAAGTCCACACCTTTCAGCAATTTGAAGAACATTTTCTCCTCTGCAGTTTACTGACTCCCTTAGTGTTGAGATGAGTGCACGTGTTTTATGTTCATTTATAAGTTCATAACGTGATGCTGAAGTTGTTATGCAGCCAACATTTAAGTATTCATCCAGTAATATTTTAAGTGTATCAATATCCTTGACCTCAACAGCTTTCATAATGGCCGTGTATCCATCTTGGTTTTGATGGTGAATGTTTATTCCTGTTTGTTTCAGCAGAATCTCTGTTATTTCCGTTGATCCTGAAGAACGAATTGAAAGAATCAAAGCTGAATCACCCACAAAATTACAGGCATTGACGTCTGCCTTTTTTGTAAGAAGAAATTTGACTATGTCTGTGAGTCCATTTTGTACAGAAATCAACAATGGTGTGTTTCCATCTGTGTCCCTGTAATTGACATTTGCTCCGAGTCGAACTAGCATCTGTACAATAAATTTAAACCCAAGTCGACAAGCTGAAATAAGTGATTTGTTTAGTTCCTCTTCAGAGATATGATTATCCAGCTTCAGTAGTTCCAGGGCCAGCTCGTGAGCACCTTGTTCAATCAGATCAACCAATCTGTTTTGTCTGTGTTCATTCAGCATTTCCATTGTTGTTAAAAGTTGTGTATCTTCAGTTGATTCAATTGTATTAACAATATTGGGTTCCAAAGCCTGTGACGGTGCTTATTTCAATTGCTCATTCTTTCCGTGATCTTGAAACCTCCTGGATGATGGACAGGAAATAAAAACTGTTATTAATAAAACTGCAAGAAATAATAAACAAGTCAAACTACACTATAAAAGCATCAATTACTAAAAGCAATATTGCTTTAAAAAATATACAGACATGTTTCAAGAGTTAATTTAAAATATTTAACCAGCAGATGACTGAGTGGTTAAGAACGCAGGGTTCTCCTTCGGGAGATCAGGGTTCGAATCCTCGTTAGGGTGTGGATTTTTTTTCTGTCGGGTACAAAAAGGAACTCCCGACCTGCACAGTTCGCGGCGACCGCTTTGGCCAGGCGGCCTTAATTCCCCAGGCCTACACTGAAAGGCACTATAGTCAGTAGATGACAGACAGAACCAGCATATCACATTAATTCAATTAGGCATATAGAAAATATCTAATCTGGCAAGTTCCTAAGTTAGTTAGTTAGTTAATCTTTCCTCTTGAGCCTAAGTCGGCGCATAGGGCAGAAGTCATGGCTCTCCATGTCTGGCGGTTCGTTGCTACTACTTGTTGTAGGTCTTGGCCGTTGAATGAGCCTTCTCTAATGATGGTTCTACGCAGGGTCTCTCTTAGTCTTCCCCGTTTTCTTTTCCCTACCGGTGACCATATGAGGGCTTGGTAGGGGAGTCTTGTCTTGTCCATTCTGAGTACATGGCCGATGTAGTGCCATCGGTGTTTTCTTATAACATTGGATACAATATCTAGCTTAGTCTCTTGTCTTATTTGCGCATTGGTTTTGAAATCTGTCCACTGGAGGTTTAGAATTCTTCTAAGACATTTGTTCTCAACATTGTCTAATTTTTTTTTTTATCTAAAGCTACCGTTGATTTCCAACTCTCACATCCATACGTTAGCACTAGAATCACACAGGAATTGCATATGTTTAGTTTCGTATGTTGGCTGAGTGTCTTTGACTTCTAGATGTTTGACAGTTTATTGAAGGCACCAGATGTTTCAGAATCAGTTTTCTGGCTCTAAATGTTAGATGCTTCGCTCAAACTTGTTAAATTCCAAGGATATTCTCTAACTGGCAAGTTCCAAAGCGTAAACAAAATCAGTCATGGCCACTTATACCAGCCGCAATGATCAAGGCCCCATTTCATCTTCTTGGTTGACAAATGTAAACAATAAATTTAAATATTGAGCACAACCCACTACTGGCAACGCTGATCGTATTCTGGTATGAACCCAAGGCCTATCCATGTCAATGTGGAAGCACTAGACTCGAGTTTCTCTCTCGTATGAGCTCGTCAGTAGTGCATATCCTTGACCGGACCCGGAAACAAACCCCGGATCACTGGCGTGTGAAGCGTGTGTGTAACCACTAGATCACACGGCACACGCTGGACACGGACAAATTAGCACAAGAGAATATTACAACGTCAAAAATCGTAGGCTGTAGCTCAAGGTGACGTTCATACCAGAATACGATCAGCGTTGCCAGTAGTGGATTGTGCTCAATATATAAATCTCAGATCCCGAGACAACCAAATAAATCAAACAATAAATTGTTTATAAATTGTTTTTGTTTATATATATATATATATATATATATATATATATATATATATATATATATATATATATATATATATATATATATATATATATACACACACACCCACTAGCTGACCCGGCCCGGCTTTGCCCAGTCCCTGGTGGGGAGCATCTCATTTAATTCATATAAGTAGTCATATAAGCTCCCGTTCCCGTTCCCGACTATCTGTCTGTCTGTCTGTCTGCCTGTCTATTTGTCTGTCTGTCTGTCTGTCTGACCCGGCCCGGCATCGCCCAGCTCCTGTTGTGGAGCATCTCATTTAATTCATATAAGTAGTCATATAAGCTCCCGTTCCCGTTCCCGACTATCTATCTGGCTGTCTGTCTGTCTGTCTGTCTGACCCGGCCCGGCTTCGCCCAGCCCCTGATGGGGAGCATCTAATTTAATTCATATAAGTAGTCATATAAGTTCCCGTTCCCGACTATCTGTCTGTCTGTCTGTCTGTCTGTCTGTCTTTCTGTCTGTCTGTCTGTCTGTCTGTCTGTCTGTCTGTCTGTCTGTCTGTCTGTCTGTCTGCCTGTCTGCCTAATCATTTATTGGTTGCAGTTAGAACAACCTTAGATAAACGAAGACCAACTTACAAAAAGCATTAGAAAGAGCACTTGAAAGATCTTTACATCTTCCCCCAACAATTAACTTGGGTAAATGGAGCGGCGGCAGCAGCAGCAGCAGAAGAAGAAAAAGGAGGAGTAGGAGGAGGGAGGAGGAAGAGGGAGGTGGAGGAGGGAGGAGGAGGAGGGAGGAGGAGGGAGAAGTAGGAGGGAGGAGGAGGGATTAGGAGGAGGAGGAGGAGGGAGGAGGAGGAGGTAGGAGGAGGGAGGAGGAAGAGGGAGGAGGAGGAAGGAGGAGGATGAGGAGAGAGGAGGGGAGGAGGAGGCGGAGGGAGGAGGAGGAAGAGGGATGAGGAGGGAGGAGGAGGGGGAGGAGGAAGAGGGAGGAGGAGGAAGAGGGAGGAGGAGGGAGAAGGAGGGAGGAAGAGGAGGAGGGAGGAGGAGGAGGGAGAGGGAGGAGGAGGGAGAGGGAGGAGGAGGGAGGAGGAGCGATGAGGCGGAGGGAGAAGGAGGAGGGAGGAGGAAGAGGGAAAAGGAGGAGGGAGGAGGAAGAGGGAAAAGGAGGAGGGGGAGGAGGAGGAGGGAGGATGAGGAAGAGGGAGGAGGATGTGGAGGTAGGAGGAGGGAGGAGGAGGGAGGAGGTAGAGGGAGGAGGAGAGAGGAGGAGGGAGGATGAGAGGGAGGAGGAGGGAGGAGGGGGTGAAGTGAGGAGGAGGAGGGAGGAGGGGGAGGATGGAGGAGGGAGGAGGAGGAAGAAGAGAGGAGGAGGAGGAGGGAGAAAGAGTGATTATGAGGAGGAGAGTGAGGAGGAGGGGGAGGAGGTAGGAGGAGGAGGAAGAGGGAGGAGGAGGGAGGAGGAAGAAGAGGATGGAGGATGAGGAGGGAGAGGGAGAAGGGGAGGGGAGGAGGAAGAGGGTAGAAGGAGAAGGAGGAGGAGTCTGACTGTCTGTCTGTCTGAGCCAGCCCGGCTTCACCCAGTCCCTGGTGGTGAGCATCTCATTTAATTCATATAAGTAGTCATATAAGCTCCCGTTCCTGACTATCTGTCTGTCTGTCTGTCTGTCTATCTATCTGACCCGGCGTGGCTTCGCCCAGCTCCTGGCGGGGAGTGTCTCGTTAAATTCATACAACAACAAAAAAAAGTAACTTAAAAGAATGTCCTTCCACACACCATCCATTATTTTTTTAATGAAAACTGTTTTTAATCACCTGCATGACTGTAGATAACTTCTTTAAGCATAAAAAGATGAGTTACAATGTTATGCATTATGAATTATTTTTATGAAAACTTTGAAAATGCCTTAAAGATTATATCATGATTTATTATAACTCATACGCCGGTAAATAACTATAGACAAAGATTTTATAAATCTTTGAAAACGATACAACACTATGACTGTAAGGTATATAGCAATGTTATTAAAAGTTATGCCCCTTGAAATAACTTTTCTAGAGTTAAGTCCCCTTGCTAAATTGAAATTATAATGAAAAAAGAAATATTAAATAATATTAAGTAAAAGCCGATTTTACACTTAAAATAATATGACAGTTGGCTGCGCGGGATTGAGAGGAAAATGTGTAGAAAATTTCATCTCAATCGGATGGACCGTTCGCGAACCCATAAAGGACATACACACATACAGTCTCTTTCATATATATATATATATATATATATATATATATATATATATATATATATATATATATATATATATATATATATATATATATATATATATATATATATATATATATATATACATAGTGAGTGGCACCTTAAAGTCTTGACAGAAGAACCTGTTGAGCTTGACAATTTGGCCAAAATGCCATCACACTGCCTGGGCAGAGCTTCAGAGAACATGTGGTGCCCAAACGACATGTTCCCTCTCAAGATAGGCTGCAGACGCTGGCGGCTCAGCGTCAAACCTCTGAGACCTCGCCTCCACGAACAGGTGGTGAGTGGTGTCCAGACCCTAAACCCTTGGGATTTGACTTAGAGGCGTTCAGCCAAATCCTGCAGGAAAGGGTCGTATACGCGCCCGGACTACTGGGCGGATAACCTGTCAAAACGCAAGTGTCTGGACCTCGTAAGCGTGTACTACCGTCAGACTCCCTGCCTGACTCGTGCGGCTCCACGACCAACGAGAGTAGGCCCGCCACAGATACTGCTCGTCTGCTGCGAGCAAATCTCTCTGCCTGCCACTGTGCGGCGGATCTCGCGAGAATAGGCCCGCCGGAGATATTGCTCGTCTGTTGCGGACAAATCTCCACGACTGAATAAGTAAAGAAACGATACAAGTAGTGGTATTTCAATAGCGCTTGCGCTCCCACCTATGCTACACCCTTCATGTGTCTTCACAAAGTCGGACTACAGTCAAGCTCAACAGGGCTTTCACCGCTGATTCTACCAAGCCCATTCCCTTGGCTGTAGTTTCGCTGGATAGTAGATAGGGACAGTGGGAATCTCCTTAATCCATTCATGCGCGTCACTATTTAGATGACGATGTATTTGGCTGCGCGCGCGCGCACACACACACACACACACACACACACACACACACACACACACACACACACACACACACACACACACACACACACACACACACACACACACACACACACACACACACACACACACACAAGTTTGTTGCATACCCTTTACAGGACGTCGCAGTCAACTCCAGTATTTTTTGGCTGTTTGTGCTCTTTTGGCAAGTTTACGTTCAGTAGTTTACCACTGCTTTCTGAACGACCGGCACTTATACTATTTTATAAAAAAACAAATGCAAGGCGGTCTGCTGCCAAATCGCCCGCAGCTATGCTTCGAACGCGGTGTGCGTGATTATGAACTGCCTCCGTAACCCCTTCGCCACCGAGTGAATATGTGAGTGTGTGTGTGTGTGTGTGCGCGCACGCGTGTGTGTGTGTGTAAGCAGACTTTACATCACGACAAACAAAGAAATGCTAGTTAACTGAGAGCACACCTGTCGGTGTATGAACCTAGCTCTCCGATACAGAAACGCTGCCTATAACGCGCGGCTACTACTTGTTTAAACTAGCAGAAGTGATAAGGACTGTCAAGGCTGTTATGGTGACGGTAGAACCAAGCAAACCTATTAATGATTGATGTCTTCGTCATAATGTTTACCGTTTTAAAACAAATTGGTTGTTCGTAAGAAAGGTAACTTAACAAGACAATGGCCATCACTTATTAGACTGTTCATTCAGAAATTGCCAATAACATTCATAAGTTAACCTTCACAGCCTGCTTCTTCACATCCCGCAGACAACCATAAACTTTATCGTCTTAACAGTTAGTTAGTTAGTTAGTTAGTTAGTCGACAGATCATCCTCATTGCACATCGAACCATTCAGTCCATAAGTGCTCGGATCCCCTCCTCAGCAAATCCCGCAGCGTGTAGCGGCTAACGACGCCAGTTCTGTGTTGGTTTATCAATCTTCTTTGGCTTCCTGCGTAGTGTTCTTGTTTGGCCACCCCTCTTTTAATTTGCTGCTCTCGCAGTCTGGCCATTGTTGTAGATTCACAGTCATCACTTGGTTCTCGCAAAAGTCTCACTTCTCGTAGAGCATTCAGAATGTCAGCCTGGTCCATCGCGCGTCCGCCCTCCACAGTAGCCTCACCTGCGAGCTTGTCAGCCCGCTCATTTCATTGTACTCCCGCATGACCTGGCACGAAGATGAAACTAATCTTTTCCAGTCGAGACCGCTTCAGAGGCAGCAACCATTCTCTTCGGATCGACCCCTCCTCTATCCTCTTGATCATGTTCATTGAGTCGCTAAGGAAACAAGCCCTAGTGAATGTCTGTGTCTCGAGCCATGTTATTGCTTTACTTACCTGCCATGACTTCCTATGGTCAGGCTACTAATGGTTTCAGTGAAAGCACCAGAGTCCTCCTTCACAATTCTCCCTCCGGCCCGAGCTGTAAAGGCCCATGAGCTTCTCACATGTCGGACAACCGACCCATCTGTGTATATGACCGCGTCACCGTCTAGCGAATTCTCGAAAATCAACGCTTGTACTTCAGCCTCAACAGCAGCCGGATTTTCTTGTCTGCATTTTCTATCTAGTTGGATGCAAACTGAAAAGGATGTGCAGAAGTCTGTTGGCACTTGCACCCACTCCTCGCCAGGTTCTAAGTCCTCAAGTGAACACACCTGTTGAAAAATGTCTTCGGCTTGACCCATCCACGACCGTCCTCTTTTTAACCTGCTGCCCTTCACCTTCCTAATTTCACTATGCAGTGGATGTTGTGTGTTTGCGTTAATTCTGAGGTAGGCGCGTGCCCTGCAAACTTGTATTCTCTCTTCAATGGTTGGAAAATCAAGAAGGTAGCGCATCGCCCTGCATGCTGTATCTCTTGTTCATCCAAGAATAATGCGCATAGCTTCATTCTGTATCCTTTCCATCCTTTCTATCTGCATATGGCTGAGAGTCAGGATTGCCATTGCATACTCCAAAACTAGACATGACCAGCCCCTCGTACAGAAGACATAGATGGCGCTGCTCACAGTTTGCTGCCGCCATCACCCGCATCGCTGCCAAACCCCGCTTGGCCTTTGTTATCACCTGGTCTATGTGCACATTATAAGCAAGGCTTCGATCAAACCGTATCCCCAGGTAATTCATTGCCTGCGTTCTTTCCACCGTCTCTGAACACAGCATTACAGTTGGTGTTGGATTGTTGACAATATGATTATTCAACGAGAACCAAGTCACTGTTGCCTTTGTTGGGTTGACCTTTGCCCCAGCTTCATCACACCAAGTACTTATGCGATTGAGTTCGGTTTGTAGTTCCACAGCAACCTCCTCTCTATCCTTACCCTGACGATACACTAAAACATCATCGGCATACGACAATGTCCTGCCAGGTCCAGTGATCTGCTCACTGGTGATTCTCACTGTGTAGGCGTTGAACAGTACCGGAGATAATGGTGATCCCTGTGGTAGGCCAGGATATATTGTTGTTGGTTCCGAAGTCCAACTGCCACATCTAAAAACTACTTTCCGTTGGTAGAGGGCTGCAGCGATCCAACTAAGGAGGAATGGACTTACGTTTAGTTCAAGAAGCTGAAACATTAAAAAATCCAGTGGTACTCTGTTGTATGCGTCCTCAAGATCAATCGCTGCAGCAACGGTTTCAGTGCCTGAGTGGAAACCTTCATAGACATCATGGGCAAAGACTGCTGCATTGGTCCAGGTTTCTCATTTTTGGACGGTACCCACCCAGGGTAGGTGGGAAAACACCTTGCCTCTCTAGTTGGCTTGATATTTTCCTGGCAATTACCTTCTCCAGCAGCTTGCCTATTGTATTCTGCATGGTTATAATTCGATATCCCTGAATTTTTGTGTGGTCTTTGTCAGGCTTCGGCAAGGGAATCAGATAGCTGTGTAACCATTCCTCCTTGATGCTAGCACTCCCTATACTGTTGTTGTACATGTCTGCTAGTTTCTCTAGCTCATTGTCGGTACACCTATTTATGTCGTCGTATCTTATGCCATCAGGACCTGGAGCACTGTTATTTGATCGTCGAAGCACAGCCTTGATTTCTTTCACTGTCACTGTGTCTTCCTCCGAAGTGTTCTGGGCCTTGCATCTGTCTGAGGTGACCTCCTTGGCCAGATTTCGGCCTCCCATGTCTGTCTGGTTGCTCTGCTCAAGGTAGCGTTCAAAGAGGGCTTTGCCCTTGTCCTCGTCAGTCCTCTGCCAGGTGAGGTCAGCACCTTGGAAGTCAGAAATGCTCTTATTCTTGACTACACCACTCATGCTTTTATGTAGTCGCCAGAACAATTTCAGTGACTTGTCTGTGCTTACTCTTTGACACACCTCTGCCCATTTTTCGCTTTTAACCACCTTGACCAGTTTTTTGAAATAGCTTACTTTTGTGTGCATCTCTCTTTCTAAGTGCAAGCAGGGACTAGGATGACCAGCTCTGTTCTTCTTGGCATTTTGCCATCTCCTTACAGCACTACGCTTATCCACCCAAGCCTTCTCCACCTCGAAACTCCACCACGGTGGCTGCTCCCAGCTTTTTTTCCTGCCCTGAAACGTTCTGCGCTTGTCACGTCTTATTTTACTCACCACATCTTGCTCTGTACTGTCATACTGGAACGTCTTTACCTTTAGCTTGTGCTGCCTGGTTCTGCCTTTCTCCACCAATATGCTGCAAAGGTGGTGGCCGCTGCCATGGTGTCCTAGGACACCCCATCTACACACAGTAGTGAGTGAAGGTGAAACTAGCGCCAGATCAATAGCACTGTCCTCATCGCCTGGACGGCTTGCTGTCCTGGTGACACAGCCACGGTTAATACAAACCAGGTCGATGGTTTCCAGTGCAGTCTCGAGCTCCTCCCCTTGTGTATTGGAGGAAGTGTTTCCCCATGATCTGCCTTTAGCGTTGAAGTCACCACAGAAAATAACATTTCTCTCGTGGCCTAATATGCCACTTAAGCACTGCCACTTCTGGGCGTCCATACTCGCATTGCGGGCATAAACATTAACCAACACGAATGGTATACTGGAATGAACTCTCAACGCCTGTATTTGTATATCGTCACTGTCCCAACTGGACATGTCTAGCTCTGACGCCACCATGCTGTCGCGAACGAGAATCGCCGTTCCCAGATGTCGTCTGTTGTAGAAACATTTGAAGCCGGCAATTCGGAGTAGCTGATCGCCCAGTCTCGTCTCCTGGAGTGCTACAATGTCGTTCCTATAAACTAGGGTTTCTAAAATAGAGCCCCGTTGTTTTACACTGGCACAGTTCCAATATAGAATACGGATGTTCCTGAGTCCTAGACGGTGACACTTGAGTCTAAAACGTCTCAAACCACCGCGCTTACCTTGCTTCTTTGTCCCTGCGCGGCTACCACGCCGCTTCGTTATGTTGACTGCTGACCGCTCGGAAAAAACACGTTCTACCTCCATGTTGAAAAAACGTAAACACAGACTGCTGAGAACCACACACGCTGCTGAAAATTCACTCAAGGATGGCTTCGCTCGATGCACGAACTCCGTAGCACCCTCGCAGATCTTGAGTAGAAACTCCTGGTTTTACATCCTGGCACACCAATTACACGCAAGAGATGAATAAATCCATCCCCTACGCGAAAAAGTTAACGAACACAAAACAACACGACCGTCCGTCGCCATCTTGAAACCGACCTAAGTCCTCAAGTGAACACACATGTTGAAGAATGTCTTCGGCTTGACCCATCCACGACCGTCCTCTTTTTAACCTGCCGCCCTTCACCTTCCTAATTTCACTATGCAGTGGATGTTGTGTGTTTGCGTTAATTCTGAGGTAGGCGCGTGCCCTGCAAACTTGTATTCTCTCTTCAATGGTTGGAAAATCAAGAAGGTAGCGCATCGCCCTGCATGCTGTATCTCTTGTACATAGAAGAATAATGCGCATAGCTTCATTCTGTATCCTTTCCATCCTTTCTATCTGCTTATGGCTGAGAGTCAGGATTGCCATTGCATACTCCAAAACAGACATGACCAGCCCCTCGTACAGAAGACATAGATGGCGCTGCTCACAGTTTGCTGCCGCCATCACCCGCATCGCTGCCAAACCCCGCTTGGCCTTTGTTATCACCTGGTCTATGTGCACATTATAAGCAAGGCTTCGATCAAACCGTATCCCCAGGTAATTCATTGCCTGCGTTCTTTCCACCGTCTCTGAACACAGCATTACAGTTGGTGTTGGATTGTTGACAATATGATTATTCAACGAGAACCAAGTCACTGTTGCCTTTGTTGGGTTGACCATTGCCCCAGCTTCATCACACCAAGTACTTATGCGATTGAGTTCGGTTTGTAGTTCCCCAGCAACCTCCTCTCTATCCTTACCCTGACGATACACTAAAACATCATCGGCATATGACAATGTCCTGCCAGGTCCAGTGATCTGCTTACTGGTTATTCTCACTGTGTAGGCGTTGAACAGTACCGGAGATAATGGTGATCCCTGTGGTAGGCCAGGATATATTGTTGTTGGTTCCGAAGTCCAACTGCCACATCTAAAAACTACTTTCCGTTGGAAGAGGGCTGAAGCGATCCAACTAAGGAGGAATGGACTTACGTTTAGTTCAAGAAGCTGAAACATTAAAAAATTCAGTGGTACTCTGTTGTATGCGTCCTCAAGATCAATCGCTGCAGCAACGGTTTCAGTGCCTGAGTGGAAACCTTCATAGACATCATGGGCAAAGACTGCTGCATTGGTCCAGGTTTCTCTTTTTGGACGGTACCCACCCAGGGTAGGTGGGAAAACACCTTGCCTCTCTAGTTGGCTTGATATTTTCCTGGCAATTACCTTCTCCAGCAGCTTGCCTATTGTATTCTGCATGGTTATAATTCGATATCCCTGAATTTTTGTGTGGTCTTTGTCAGGCTTCGGCAAGGGAATCAGATAGCTGTGTAACCATTCCTCCTTGATGCTAGCACTTCCTATACTGTTGTTGTACATGTCTGCTAGTTTCTCTAGCTCATTGTCGGTACACCTATTTATGTCATCGTATCTTATGCCATCAGGACCTGGAGCACTGTTGTTTGATCGTCGAAGCACAGCCTTGATTTCTTTCACTGTCACTGTGTCTTCATCCGAAGTGTTCTGGGCCTTGCATCTGTCTGAGGTGACCTCCTTGGCCAGATTTCGACCTCCCATGTCTGTCTGGTTGCTCTGCTCAAGGTAGCGTTCAAAGAGGGCTTTGCCCTTGTCCTCGTCAGTCCTCTGCCAGATGAGGTCAGCAACTTGGAAGTCAGAAATGCTCTTATTCTTGACTACACCACTCATGCTTTTATGTAGTCGCCAGAACAATTTCAGTGACTTGTCTGTGCTTACTCTTTGACACACCTCTGCCCATTTTTCGCTTTTAACCACCGTGACCAGTTGTTTGAAATAGCTTACTTTTGTGTGCATCTCTCTTTCTAAGTGCAAGCAGGGACTAGGATGACCAGCTCTGTTCTTCTTGGCATTTTGCCATCTCCTTACAGCACTACGCTTATCCACCCAAGCCTTCTCCACCTCGAAACTCCACCACGGTGGCTGCTCCCAGCTTTTTTTCCTGCCCTGAAACGTTCTGCGCTTGTCACGTCTTATTTTACTCACCACATCTTGCCCTGTACTGTCATACTGGAACGTCTTTACCTTTAGCTTGTGCTGCCTGGTTCTGCCTTTCTCCACCAATATGCTGCAAGGGTGGTGGTCGCTGCCATGGTGTCCTAGGACACCCCATGTACACACTGTAGTGAGTAAAGGTGAGACTAGCGCCAGATCAATAGCACTGTCCTCATCGCCTGGACGGCTTGCTGTCCTGGTGACACAGCCACTGTTGATACAAACCAGGTCGATGGTTTCCAGTGCAGTCTCGAGCTCCTCCCCTTGTGTATTGGAGGAAGTGTTTCCCCATGATCTGCCTTTAGCGTTGAAGTCACCACATAAAATAACATTTCTCTCGTGGCCTAATATGCCACTTAAGCACTGCCACTTCTGTGCGTCCACACTCGCATTGCGGGCATAAACATTAACCAACACGAATGGTATACTGGAATGAACTCTCAACGCCTGTATTTGTATATCGTCACTGTCCCAACTGGACATGTCTAGCTCTGACGCCACCATGCTGTCGCGAACGAGAATCGCCGTTCCCAGATGTCGTCTGTTGTAGAAACATTTGAAGCCGGCAATTCGGAGTGGCTGATAGCCCAGTCTCGTCTCCTGGAGTGCTACAATGTCGTTCCTGTAAACTAGGGTTTCTAAAATAGAGCCCCGTTGTTTTACACTGGCACAGTTCCAATATAGAATACGGATGTTCCTGAGTCCTAGACGGTGACACTTGAGTCTAAAGCGTCTCAAACCACCGCGCTTACCTTGTTTCTTCCTCCCTGCGCGGCTACCACGCCGCTTCGTTATGTTGATTGCTGAACCCTCGGAAAACACACGTTTTTCCGCCATGTTGAAAAAACGTAAACACAGACTGCTAAGAACCACACACGCTGCTGAAAATTCACTCAAGGAAGGCTTCGCTCGATGCACGAACTCCGTAGCACCCGCGCAGATCTTGAGTAGAAACTCCTGGTTTGACATCCTGGCACACCAATTACACGCAAGAGATGAATAAATCCATCCCCTACGCGAAAAAGTTAACGAACACAAAACAACACGACCGTCCGTCGCCATCTTGAAACCGGGGGGGGGGGTGAGTGTAGTAACATAATAGTTATGATTATAGTAAGGAGTGTGTACACATTTATATTCTGATAGTGGGAAAACACAAACTTTCCCGACCATGTATATTTATGAAACGTGGTATTTGAAATGGAAGACATTGAGAGAAAACATGTGAGGCCTAGATATATTTATAGATAAAAATATATAGATATAATGTATAAACCTTACTGATTATTTTCATATGCATTTTGTGAATGTATTTACGTGTATATTTTGTTGAAAATATGATAACATGATTTTGCCATGTGGGCAGAAGTAGAAGAGACATGTGGAACATGATTCTCACATGCCAGCAATATTACTAGGCGATTTATATTCAAACATAAATTTGCTTACCCCTGATTCACCGCCATGCCGAACTACCCGAAACTGACGGTCATAAGTTCAAAGCAAATAACATGTGGTGAGGAATCAGAATTTGGGGAGTAAATAACTCAACAAGGGATAACTGAGACATCCTAAAGCCCAATGCCTGGAATATCTCAGCCCCCTTGCTTGCCTGCTGGCCTTCTTCTTATCTTTTAGCTCGTATATTCTGTGGGGTATACCTCACGACTTCATGGCGACACTTGATGGCTTTATGCCTAATGACTGATGTGGGATTAGGTTGAATTATTGTTGGCCTTTCCTTAGCTATCTAGGGAACCATCCTGGCTGCCCAGGACTTCCTCACCATGGTGTTAAGGAATGCACCAGTAATTCTTACATATGAGTCACTTCAAGTTTTACAACCATGTACATTTTGTAATGCCTTTTTCAAACAAAGATTTGTCTACTGGTTTTACCCCAATGGACCATTTGGTCTTAGGATATGTCCACTTCTGGACCCTTTGTCACTTTGTATCACCATGTCATACAATGCATAGCCAAGCTGATAAGAGCTATTGGCCTTTTGTTTTTGATACAGAATAGCAGAGAGGAACTATGTTTTGTTCCTATTCTGCATCTGACACATACACAACAGACACACACCACCAGCACTCAGACACATTGCTATTGTCAAGACACTAAGGAGTCTCGCTGCTGATACTGCTGACACCTAACTGGTCCGGTTACCGAAACTTTGAGCCACCAACTAGTGGAGACGGAACCTGGAATCCGGAGGAGCATCGTACACCTGTTGAATGCCAGGGTCGACTCCAAGACATAATACCACCGAAAGCCAACACTATTCCTAACAGAGATCAGATTGTCTCAGGTGACTCTGTGTCTACATGTGTTCTGAGTGTGTCACTGTCTGGATGGTGTGAATGATGATATGCTATCTGTCTAAGCATCAGAAAACTATTTTATTTTTGTACCTGTAACATAAATGTAACTATCATAGTTCACCACGTGAACGACAATTTTCATTATCTCTTTTACTATTAAAGAGTATTGTTTTATACTTGTACCAACGTACTACCCTCGTGATCATTTGAACGCAAGGCGTGTGCGTGAGTGCGTGCAAGTATTTAAAACAGGGGGCTTATCATTAAATGACGAAGGATCACCGACAGATAAACTAGACATTCGTGTTAGGTCTTCCTACATACACGAGTGTTCTTCACCTTCTGCCTTTGTCTACCAAGTGAATCCCAGTTTCTTCTATCGGGACCATCCCTTTAGACTTTCTTATAACGAGCCATAATTTCTAGAGACTGTCGGCAAACTCTTGGATAGGGATTTCTGTCTATTTCAATAGAAACACCCTAACGGTCGGTGACAGTTAAAAATAAAATATAACAATATTTGGCTCCATTTATAATTAATGGATAGCCATTTTGAATATTAATGTCGTTAAAAAACACAATATTTTAAAAATAACGTTTATTAATTGGGTCTCATTGTCACGAACACAATGATATATGATTGCTAAGGTCTTTATTCACAAATTTAAAATAATTGAAAATGGTGTATGTGTTAAAAATAGCCCAGTGTTTAAAATGTTTAGGCCACATTTTATCAAAGTGCCCAAACACTAACAGTATTTTCCTCTGTCTTTATTTTAAATGATATAACTGACACACAAACATTAATATCTCGGCTTAGAATTGAACAGCAGACTTGAATAAGAATAAGGAACCGTTGGATTGGTTTTTAAAGAAGTATCCAACTGTGTAGGTTCCATAATTGAAAAGAAATTTACAGTAGAAAATGTTGCTAAAACGCCTAAGCTTAAATGACATTCTGACACGTGAAGTCGTGGTGAAAAGTTATCCAAATATAATCGATCCCGTCTGTGTAGGTAGAGTAATGAACATTACACACAAATACCATGATTGTTGTTGAATGCAAACATGCTTTCATTGTCATTCCAGTCGCAATGAATATGTCAAAGCAATATTAAATCGCATCGTTGGATTATTTCCCGCCATTAAAATTATAACATTGCAGCATGCGATTTTCGGAATTGTGGTTTAGGAAGTTGCTAGCTAACTTAATTGCTGAAACCTACAAAATGCAAGTAAACATTGGGTTTACAGGGGAAGTCAACAAGTAAGTCACAAATGGCTGTAGAAAAATAACTAAATGTGATAACAACTTGAAACCAGTTTATTTTTATACATACATTGTCATTTTATTTCTCAACATAATTTCCACTAACATTGATGCACTTATCCCATCGTTTTATCAGCCCTCCCAAAGTGGCTGCATAGAACCGCGTGCTCTGTTTTCTAAATCACGTTTTCACTTCACATTCAACTTCGGCGTCATTCGCGAAATGTCTCCTGCCAAGGTAGGTTTTCAGTCCACCAAAGAGGTGAAAAGCACTAGGGACTAAGTCGGGCTGTAAGGTGGATGATCCAGAACTTCCCACATTAGTTGGTTAAGTTTCTACTGAGTTAATCGAGCCGTATGTGGTCTGGCATTGTCATGAAGAAGCAACACTCCTCTAGTTAGCAGTCCTGGACGGTTTCTTCGTATTGCATCATGAAGCATTGATAGAACTTCACAGTACGATTCATAATTCACATTGTCACTTTTCTTCTTGAAATTGGTTAAAAGCACTCCTTGACAATCCCAGAACACTGTCAGCATAACCTTCCCTGCTGATGGCGTAACCTTGAATTTTTGTACACAAGGCGAAGAAGGATGTTTCCATTGCATTGAAGCACGCTTTGATTCGGGCTGGTAGTTATGCACCCATGATTCGTCCCCAGTAACAATCCTGTTCAGCATGTCTTCTCCTTCATCTTCGTATCGACAGAGATGATGCAAGGACAGGCCAAATCGGTTCATTTTGTGTTCCTCCTTCAATTGTCTGGGTACCCACCTTGAGCACACTTTCTTAAATTTCAATCGATCATGCATTATGCTGTATGCTGAACCATGTGAGCACCCTATTACAGATGCTACAGAGTCTATCATTACTCGCCTGTCACCTCTAATCATCTGCTCCACCCGCTGCACGGATGCTTCTGTTGCAATCTCAAGAGGACGACCAGATCGGATTTCTTCAACAATTTTAGAGCGTCCTTGAAAACATTTTTCTACCCAGCTATGCACTGCTTTACGGGACAAACATTTGTCAGCATAAACAGGAATCATTTCCTTATGAATGTCCTTTGCAGGCAGTCCTTTTTCCAACAAAAAATGCACAACACGTTGCTCTTTGGTTGTACACTCCGCAAGTACAATCGCCATTTTGTTTATGCGCTGCGCATGAGACACCTACTCCACCTGACGAACGGCAATATAAAGTTTGATGTTGCTGTCACCAAATGATACCTGTAGGAAACACCAACTACATTTACCCGCCATCCCACAGAACTGTGTGACTTACTTATTGACTCGTCCTCGTACATAGAATAATACATATTAGAACAGTAAACAGCTACAGAAAACAACATTTACTTGTTTACTTACGTCATATAAAAACACCCGAGATCTCCGAGTAAAAGTCAAATATTGGGTAATCAAGTAGCACCACACCCAGGCCTGTTTCATTTGTTGTCATTGGTTACATATGATATACAAAGCTACAAACACTCGTGAATGTTTTAATTTCTCATTTCTGTTCGTTTTTCTACATTGAGCTAAACCATTAATATTTTACCTAGCTCCCGTGCAAGATATCTTCTTATTTTAATGTTATCCATCGCTGGCTGTCAATAATTACAGATACTTACATCCTATTTTGTATAAAATCTACAGTTAACCAAGAGCAAGCCCTTGATAGAGAATGTCAGTCGTCAGTGGTTGGGAATTCCCGTAGCGATTCCCGGAAACGGGCGTGTCAGCTAGTACGCAAACACTTTTTGTTTCATTTTTAAACCTGCCTTTTTCTTCTTCTCTTCCTGCAAAGGGTGGGGGAGGGGGGGGGGGGGGTATTAATGTTTCTAAGGTTGTTCTTGATACCATCACGCCATCGTGTACACGATCTTACCCTTGCTCTGTATCCTTTTTATTATTATTTTTTTCAATGTGCCAGATGGTACCAGGACATTTGTCATTATCTTGTGGCGGCCAAACACAAACAATTTAATCTGTTGTTTAAAGAAGTGCATGACTGGAAGAATAGTTCATACACGTCCTACCATGTCTATTGTTTTTTGTTCTTTGTTGTTATCATTAACTTTTCCGCCGTGATTTACTTTTGCAGTTCGTTGTAAACATTGTGTGTTTATTATCTCTCACTATTTATTAAGAGTTTCATGGAACTGTTTTTATGTCCTATTAATTTTTAGATTGCAAACACGACACAACAGATAGAAACATGCAAATCAAACATTGTAGGATAGGTTCATTATAGCTTGTGTGTGCGTGTGTGTGTGTGTGTGGTGTGTGGGTGTTTGTGTGTGTGTGGGGGGCGGCAGTAGCTCCATGCCAGTCACTAATATCCTGCCCAGATTATAGCTTGTGTGTGGGGGGGGGGGGTGTTTGTGTGTGTGGGGGAGGGGGGGCTGACAGTAGCTCCATGCCAGTCACTAATATCCTGCCCAGATTATAGCTTGTGTGTGTATGTGTGTGTGTGTGTGTGTGTGTGTGTGTGGGGGGGGGGGGGGTGTTTGTGTGTGTGTGGGGGACAGAGTAGTTCCATGCCAGTCACTAATAATATCCTGCCCAGTTTACAGCAATGAACATAAACAAATATGGAACCAGCCAATTTCGTCATCATCTTCAAGTGCCATGCCGACTGGCGTAGGCGTTCATGACTCCCCACAGATCTCGGTCTTTGGTTTTCTGGATCCACTCTACCGTTAATATTCCTCCATGCCACCGTCGCAATCCATCCAGCATCATTTGTCTTGGTCTGCCTTGATCTTCCCCTCCATCTTTCCAGTTGTCACGATGTTGTTCTCTAATGCCTCTCTTCTCATCACATGACCAACTCCAGTCCACCAAAATCTACAGAAATGTCATGAAGCTGAAACTATTGCTTTTATTAGAGACATGAACATGGAGATCTGAGTGCGGATGGGGAAGAAGAAGATACGCATATTACAAGAAACACTCCAGATTAATATCAGGACAGCCATCTCATTGATATGAGTGAAACCTTGAGTATAAACCTAATCAGATGTCAAGTCTTGTTGGTATTTGTTAAGATACAGTGAACTCCACTTAGTGTTTCTTTTTGACAACAATAATAATGCATTCATCATCATCATCATCATCATCATCATCATCATCATCATCATCATCATCATCATCATCATCATCATGCATCAAGTTCATTGGACAAAGTCACATTCACCCTCGCTGTCCTCTGTGTCACACATTGTCATGCCCAGTGTGTCTTTAATGTCACGTGTCTACGACAGTTGGTGAATTTTGTCCAGGAACTACATCAAGATTACCTGGTTGCATTTTATACACTTTGCATCTATGGACAATGATGAGGCTTTATGAGATTCCCACAGAAAATTATTAACTTTAAAAAAGCAACGTATAAAGACGTGAGGTGCAATATGCTTTAAGAGGGTTGAACAAGAACAAGAGTAAGACAGTTTCTCCAATAATAGGAGTGAGACAGCTTCTCCAAGAACAGGAGTAAGACAGTTTCTCCAAGAACAGGCGTGAGACAGTTTTTCCAAGAACTGGAGTACGACAGTTTCTCCAAGAACAGGAGTGAGATAGTTTCTCCAACAACAAGAGTGAGACAGTTTCTCCAAGAACAGGAGTAAGAAAGTTTCTCCAAGAACAGGAGTAAGACAGTTTCTCCAAGAACAGGAGTGAGACAGAGATGCCTTTTGTTACTGCTATTATTCTGACTACAGACTGGATTATGAAGACAACAATAAGCACTGACTGAAATGTAATTCAGTGGACTCCGCTGATAACGTTCCAATTATTAGGTAATATTCATCATCCTCAAATGCCTTGCCTGGTGGTATAGGCATTTATGTCTTTCCACAGATCTTGGTCCTCAGTGTTCTGGATCAACTCTGCTGATGATAGATATTCCTCCATACCACCATCCCAGTCCATCCAACATAATTTCTCTTGGTCAGCCTCGATCACCTTTCCCACTGATTTTTCCAGTTGTCATGATTGTTTCCAAGGCCTCTCTTCTCAATCAATCAATCATGTACCATGCCGGAAAGCATGGGCAGTCATGACTCGCCATCTCACTCGATCACCAGAGTCGTGGATTAGCTCCGTGTTCTTGTCTCGACCATGCCACATGGCCAAGCCATCCAGGTATTTACTTCTGTACCTTCTAGTTGTTCTATTCCCCTCAGTCTTGCCAGCTGTCACCAGTTCTCCGGTTTATTTCTTCTCATAACGTGTCCAAAACATTTTGACTGTCTACATTAATTTCTCTAACCAGTTTATGGTTTTTATTTGTTTCTTGTAGGACTTGTTCATTGGTTTTTCTGTCTGCCCATGGTATTCCTTATGTTTTCCTCAGAAACCACATTTCCACAGCCATTAGACGCTTTTCAGCTCGTCTGCTAATTGTCCACGCTTCACATCCATACAAAAGTACAGGTTCTATGTGGCACTTCAACGCTTTCTCTCATTGTAGTTGTCAGGGTCTTAAACTTGGCTCGCTTTCCTAACAAGTGTGAGACAGTACAAATACAACGTGATTTGACGTAAGACTCAACGACACATCGTTCGGTGGATTTATTAACATATCAAATACAGAACGATGATCACAAATACATATAATGGATACTTTACAACTTACATCCACAATACAGTCACAAGTCTGACTCGCAAGATGTCCAGACACTCGCCTTTCAGTACAGAAACCATACAACGCCTTTCTCACACGTCCGTCATGTTCCGTGTCCCAGAGCTGTCTGGACCTGGTTCGCAACTTGCCTCCTGCCTGACGTGGCGTCACGTGGCAGGCGTGCGTCTTGCGTTGGCGGCCTGACCGCTGGTCAGCCAGCGATCTCGCAGGCCGATAACTCCTATTTGCCTGGCGGCGCAACGAAGTTGTTGCATCCCTTACTGGGAGCTAAGTCGCCTGGCGGTCGTAACGATGTCCCTGCATCGCTGTCCCCTGTCGGACTCTGACACGCTCCCCCGGTAAAATCCATGAAAGATGTCGTCTTTCATGTCTAATGTCTGTACCTGTTGGGTTAATAGTATGCCCTTGTCAGAGTCTACCTTCCCATTGTTATACACAACGTTATCAAAATTACACACATGGCATAGAAATATATAAGAACTGGGAGTTGGGTACAAAGACATGTGGTGCTTCATGTTTAACACATATCAGGCTTCACCCTCTCGATGGCTGGTTACCTCAATCGTATTATCACCCAGTCGGATCAGTAGCACCAGCTTCACGCATCTACGTCAACGCAATTTGAAAAAAAATAATAATATGGTTCTTGAAACAAAAACCATCTCGCGAGACTGAAATACGACTTTATATAAGTCGTATAAAACACTCAAACCCTGTCCCTACTTGGCCAGGAGTTATTGTGTTGGTATACAATGTTGGCAACCCTCTGCCATGCCCAGTAGATGCTTGCCTGTGGTGTCAACACTTTAACAACAACATGTTATATTACACACAACACATTAGCATATACATTTCAAATTATGGCCCTTTGTGTGAAAATGTAATGACAATAAATGGAAGGGAAATAATTCATACATTAGTGAAACACAATAATTTACAATAACTATTTAATTTCTTAGTGTCATTGCTTGACGTTTCTTCATATTAACGAGAAAAAGTCGGTAATATGAATACGTTAATCAAGATATGATTCTAAGATTACATTAGAGAAATAAATAAACACACAATTCGTGTATTCAATTTTATAGAATCCTAAACATTTTAGAATCGTCAAAACTTTTTAATCGTTTTATATGTTGTCTGCTATTTTTGTTCTACATTTCTAATTAATCCGGAAGTACACACGAGCTCTAAAATCAGCTGATGGTAAAGCTTGTAGAACACACCTGTTCCGGTTTGATGTAGTTTAAGGAAGGAACAATGTTCTCAAAGTTCGTGTTGGATTTTGGTACACAATCTTCTGGATTACGATCGAATGTTCATGTGTTAGATGTTTCAGTCGAACACTAAAGGTTTCGGTTCACTGCAGAGGTGTAGAAAAGTCGTCACTGTTCAGTTTTTACTTTCACACTCGTAATTAAAATGTTCCTGGAGGATTCAACACGAAGTTGTCACTGTCAAGTTGGATAATTCGCTTCAGGTAAGTGCGAATGTGACACTGTTCTTGTACGTAATATATACAGTTAATAAAGTTCGCTTTCTACCACATACTACACATTTATACACGACAATCACTACATGAACTAGTAAAATACGAACACTATATATAATGGGAGTAATCCCTATCACAATATTGTAGACATTACACAGCTTTTTGTGAATGGAAAACCACTATTCACTGCTAAATGGCTGTGTCGGTCTGAGTGTATTTCTACATACTGCACTCAGACATTGGTGCTCACTGGGTCGGTCGGACAACGTGACAAAAGATCGGCAATTGAATTGGTTCTGCCTGGGATATGTCGAACCTCAAAGCTATAATCTTGAAGTTTCAAAGACCAACGAGCTATCATATGGTTCGATGGCACACCTGAATTCATCCATCGTAAGGGGCTGCTGTCCGATTCTACGATGAAATGGCGTCCTAGAAGAAATCTAGACAATTTGGTGATACCTACTACTAAAGCTAGGGCTTCCAATTGAGGAATGGACCATGCCCGCTCTCGGGCTTTCAGCTTCCGGGATACAAAATAAACTGGGTGGAGGATGTTGTTGTACTCCTGCAACAGGACTGCTCCAATCGCCACGGAGCTAGCATCTGTGCGTAATCTGAAAGGTAAACGGATATCGGGCAATTTAAGGATAAGATTCTGTTTATTCTTATCGGAAAAACATGATAGCACTTTATGAAATGCGATTTTTAGGCATTGATCGTGTACAATTTTCTCAGGTTTATCCTTTGTTAGTAAATTAGTAAATACCTCGGTCAGTTCCGAAAAATCAGGAATAAATTGCCTATAGTAATTGATTAGGCCCAGCAAACTTCTGACTTGTTTTTTAGTAGTCGGAAGTGAGAGTTTTAGTATCTTGGACACAATTTTATCGTCTGTCGTGACAAAGCCATTGGATATTTTGTAACCCAAGAATGATATTTCCTGGTAGGCTATGTCTACTTTTGCAGGCTTCACTGTCAGTCCGTGCTGTTTGATCCGTTCAAATGTTTGGTCTAATGTCTTAATGTGCTCCGTCATTGTCTCTGTGTGAATGCATATGTCGTCAATATAGCAAATTATGTTAGGAATGTCTCTTAGCAGTAGTCGTGTCATACGTACGAATGTGGCTGGGGCGTTAACAAGCCCAAATGGAAGTTTGCACCATTCGTACAGTCCCCAAGGTGTGGCGAAAGCTGTCAGATGTCTGCTCTGTTCGTCTACAGCAATCTGCCAATAACCTTTAACCATGTCTACAGTCGTAAAGAACCTAGCATCTGTCAGTTCTGTCAGAAGATCGTCAGTGTTTGCCATAGGCTCAAGATCTAGAACAGTTATTTTATTCAGTTTTCGGTAGTCGATGCACAGTCTTATTGTATTGTCCTTTTTGCGTACTATGACCATGGGAGATGAGTAGTCTGATTGGGATCGTCTTATGATGTTATTTTTCTCTAAGTTGATGATTTCTTGATGTAACTGTTCTTTGTAATGTAATGGGATGGTGTATGGTCTGCATCTAATGGGTGTGTTTGATGTGAGTGCGATGTGATGCTGTATTAATTCTGTTTGTCCTGGGTTGTTGGAAAAGATGGTGTTGTACTGTTGTATAAGTTGTTTGCAACTGTCTGTGTCTGCTTGAGTTAAATTTGGGTTGATTTTGATCTCCTTCAAGCAGTCTGTCGTGTCTAATGCAGGTGTTGGAATTTCGTCACTAGCATCGTCGTCTTCGTGATCTATTATCACTGTACAAGCTGTTGTATCGTCTTGTTCGTCGTCTCTGTTGTGGTATGGTCTTAGCATATTTATGTGAAATATTTTGTGTTTGTTTTTTATAAGGATCTCGTAGTCTACAGGTGAAATCTGTCTTGTCACTTTAAAAGGTCCCTGCCAAGAATCAGTCAGAAGGTGTCTGTCACTAGGTAGCAGAAGAAGAATGTCCTGTCCAGGTGTCAATGTTATTGTCCTGTTACCTTTGTCAGCATACTGTCTATAAGTAGCACCAGATAGTTTTAGTGCATTCTTTGCAATAACACAAGATTTGATGATTCTTTCACGCAATGATGTCACATATGAGTATGATGATATGGGTTTAAGTACTGGTGTAGAGTCAGTTAACATTTGGTGGTAAATGGTCAATGGGCCACGTGGTTTGGCACCATAGATAAGTTCAAAAGGAGAGAAACCGGTACTAGCATGTGGTACCTCGCGATAAGCAAAAAGAATAGCTGGTAGATATACATCCCAGTTGTTGGGGTGTTCTTGCGTCACTTTTGCAAGCATGTGCTTAAGATCCCCGTTAAATTTTTCTATCACTCCGCTACTGTGAGGATGGTAGGGGGAATTGAAACACTGCTTAACTCCCAGCATTTTGGTGAAAGCTTGGGTGGATGCGGCAATAAACTGAGTGCCCCTATCAGATTGGATAGTATCTGGAAACCCTATCCTAGAAAAAATATGGAAGAACACTTCCATTATTTCATTGGCAGTTATGTTCTTTAACGGAATAGCTTCTGGCCAGCGACTACATTGATCAATGACCGTTAGAATAAATTTATTCCCTCTAGTTGTTGTATGACTGAGAGGGCCCACTATGTCAACCGATAGCTTTTCAAAAGGTCGACTGGCTAAGTCGGTAACTTGTAACTTTGCCTGTGGGTGTTTACCTTTTTTAACCAGTTTCTGGCAGGTGTCACAACTTCTGCAATATTCTTTAATGTCATTGCAAAATTTTGGCCAGTGAAATTGTGTCAATAACCTTGATCTGGTCTTAACGTATGCCATATGTCCTGCAAGAGGTATATCGTGTGCAAGATGTAAGGCTTGTTTGCGATAACTAGTTGGCAAAACAGTTTGCTCTGTGGTATTGTCACCTCTGGTGTAATACCTAGTGAGTATGTCATTTTTCATCGCAAAATGCCATTTTGCATTCTTGGTTACTTTTGGCTTTCGGCCGATCAGGTCAAAGTATTTTGACAATGAAGGATCAGCTTTTTGGGCTGTTACAAATGCTTCCTTCATGGTGTTAGTAGGTAGTGAAACTGGGCTGAGCAATTGTATCGCCTCAGTTTGATTTACTTCATCTTGCACTCTAGCAGTAGCTCTTGTTACTGCGTTCACACACTCAATGATATCAGATGATGATGATGGAACAATAGTTTCAATGATGTCATGAGAACTTAGTGCTACATTAGCTACATTAAAATCAATAGGTGGTGTGACATTTTCAATGATGACATTTGATGGTGATGTTATGGTATCATCATTACATGAAGATGTTATGTCATGAGGTTTATCATTTACCTCAGGTAAATTACCAATAATTATATCACAAACTGGACTGGTTAGTGCAGCGCACTTTACTTTCCCAGTGAGGAAAGGTGTATCAATATATGCCCATGCTAATGGGTATCTCTCAATATTGCCTGAGAATGTTCTACATGTTACGTGCCTGCCTGTGTAATCTGTAGGCAATATGAACGTTCTTTTCAGGCCAATGATTGTACTTCCTGTGTCGCGAAGGACTGTAGCATATTTGCCATTTACATATCCGTGATGGATGTTTATTCTGCCCTTTGAACCTATTACCGAATTAGCTTCTTCATTGGCAATAGGGATGGTATGACCGCATTTTAAAATACCATCTTCATAGAAAGTATTACAAACATAGCATTTGTTTGCGTTGAATATGTCAACAGCCTGTGCTGAGTTCACAGGTTGTTTCTCTGGCTCTTCTTCTTCAGACGCGGAACTATCATACAAGGCGGCATTTGCTTTTTTGGTCATCTGCCTGCCCTCGCAATCCCTCCGATGGTGTCCGAACGCCTTACAGAGAAAACATTTAGTCAACCCTTTGAAGGTTTCACGCTCCTGATTTTGTTGATTTACCCTGTGTTGTAAGTACGTCTTGTAACGAGGGTTTTTATCACACATCTCACTCTGATGATGAGAATATTTACAATACTCGCAATGATATAACTTCTCAGAGGTAGGCTTACGAAATTTCTGCCTACTATAGGGTTGTTTGTCATAATTAGCCGCTGCTACAAAGTTAATGTTAGTATCTTCAGTAGCAAAGCAATGTTTGTTGGCTGTGTAGTAAGCCGAACCCCGTCTTTCAATTTCATCCACACTAGAGCATTCATTCTCTAACAAAAATTTAGCAAAGGCTGAAGGAATAGATGACACAATTTTGTCTCTAATAATTAGATCTTCCAATTTCTGATAACTTTTTTCAATTTTGGCTGTTGACGTCCATTTGGTGAAAATATCTCGGACTAAGCAGAGGTAGTCAGAGAACGTTTGAGTCGGTTTTGGGCTCAATTTACTGAACTGTTCTCTGTAACCTGCCTCATCTAACATAAAATGTGCCATAATCTTAGATTTCAGATAATGGTAATCTTTTCTGAGGTCTTTGGGGATGGTTTCAATAACTTTAAGAGGTTCCCCTGACAAACTCCTCATGTACACAATATTCCATTCAGACAGTGGAACTTGATAATGTTCCATTAAAGTTTCAAAATTTTGGGTAAAGGCTGCAATGCAGTCACCCGAGGTATAATTACGTACAATACCTTGATATTTCTTATACTGGTTTTCTTTCTCCAGTCTTTCAGATTTCTTAAACTCTTTGTTAATGGCAGTCTCAGTGTCAAGTTGTTTCATCTTCAACTGTAACTCCAGTTCTTCTCTCTTACTCTGAGCTGCTATTTCTGCCTTCTTCAGCTCTGTTTCATTCTCGATCTCGGCCTTTTTCAATGCACTATCTATCTCAGCTTGCTTTAAGGCTGTGTCTGCCTCTCCTTGTTTGGCAGCCATCTCTGCCTGTTTTAATGCTCTTTCAGCTGCTCTTTCTTCACGCTCAGCCGCTTTTTCCTGTACTTGTAGGTATTCTGCATATTTCTGCTCACTCCACTGTGTTAATTCATCACCATGTAACTGTAACTTTATCCCCATATCAATGAAATCAAATAATGAAGACATGATGGAAAAATGTCAATGAAATACCAGCCACACACAATATGTAATAAGTGGTTAGTAATCAACAATTTACAATCTGTTTATATGGACGATATGTGCCTAAAAATGCATTTTTAAAGTATACGAAAAGGAAAAAGTATACTCAAGTGCCCTGGATGCGGTGAAGAACGGTTGGAAATCGGGCTAGGAACTGTAGGGTCGCTACCTCAGACTACAAATGACCTCTACGGCAAGGTTTCGGATGGTACGGAAAAACCTGCTTTTATTTTGGAAGAAGATAAATTAGCGTCTATTTGTTGGTGTGTGCCTGCTTGTCACTAAGTGTTGATTAGGTTTGTATGGCGTTGAGTATAATTGTATGTCGTAAGTTTGTCCGTCAACAATTTTTTTACAATACACGTTACTTTCTTTCCAAACACTTTTCGCGTTCCACAAACTCAATTCACAAAGACAATCTACAAGTATCTTAACACTCTACAACATTGATGACACATCACTTACATCAAGATGACATTCAGTAAGGACATAGACATCAAGTTTACAAGATGGCGACAAGGTCAAAATGGCGACAAGATCACAATGTCGACAAGGTCAAAACGGTGACAAGTTTCACAAATCACAAATGTTTTACACGCTTACAGGATCAAACAGAATGTATGCATTGTACGTTTACAAATGGTCTTACACATGTTTAAATAATGTAGTAACAATCAAAATGAGCCTTCCATGATCACATTTAAGTTTAAATCTAATTAAATTAAACGTTCAACAAGGACAAGCTATTCACGTTCAAATATAACTAAATTAAAGCTGGACGAGCCCTCCACGTTCACACATGTCAGGGTCTTAAACTTGGCTCGCTTTCCTAACAAGTGTGAGACAGTACAAATACAACGTGATTTGACGTAAGACTCAACGACACATCGTTCGGTGGATTTATTAACATATCAAATACAGAACGATGATCACAAATACATATAATGGATACTTTACAACTTACATCCACAATACAGTCACAAGTCTGACTCGCAAGATGTCCAGACACTCGCCTTTCAGTACAGAAACCATACAACCTTTCTCACACGTCCGTCATGTTCCGTGTCCCAGAGCTGTCTGGACCTGGTTCGCAACTTGCCTCCTGTCTGACGTGGCGTCACGTGGCAGGCGTGCGTCTTGCGTTGGCGGCCTGACCGCTGGTCAGCCAGCGATCTCGCAGGCCGATAACTCCTATTTGCCTGGCGGCGCAACGAAGTTGTTGCATCCCTTACTGGGAGCTAAGTCGCCTGGCGGTCGTAACGATGTCCCTGCATCGCTGTCCCCTGTCGGACTCTGACAGTAGTTTACATCTTTACGCATCAGATATAAGGGCTATAACTCAGTCTTCTATAGAATCCACATCCACTCAACCAACTAAACACAACACATTTCCAAATTCTGTTCTTTATTTCTGCAATTTAAATAGTCATTCTGATTGGAAAGATACAAATAATATTTCACATACCTGGTGCATTTTAACACTAGCAGATAGTGACATACAAATTAAACAGCCTGTTGAATGTTACTGTAAGTATTTTAAAACGTTCGAGCAACTTAAATTCAATCCCAAAATATATTTAACTAACACAAACATCTTGGATACCACAGACATAACACGACATTTTTTTTTCTTAAATGAGGGCTAAGGCGGGAGACAAACTCTAAAGACCACTGAGTGAACTAAAAAAAAAAACATTAAAATTCATACAAGAGAAAACATTGCAGTTATAGATAACTGAAGCGAACGAAAGAAGAGATGACCCATGTTCACTCCTAGAAGTATATTGGTCATATGATGCTAGCCAAGTATTATTTTAACCCCAATCCAGGAGGAATGCGCAGATTACACATTCCTCTGCAGTTAAGGGTTAAACAGAGCAGGCTGAACTGGTCAAGGGCCAGAATAAATTTCAGATCAGAAACTGACTAAGAAAAGAATACATTTAGTATCTATTTTATTTTTTATACACAAATTTAGATCTTAAGTATTTACTTAAATCTAAAATAATCGCTGGGGCACATTATTAACAAACATAATACATTCTACTCAATATTTTAAGTAGTTACACAAAACAATTAAAAATATTTGTGCTGTCACCCACCATGTTTAACATTCATTTAGAAGGGGGAAAATAAATCAGAAGCTTTGGCTTGTCACAAAGGAATAGTAACAATTGAAATACGTTATAATATGTAAGTATGCTAAGTGGATCATGTATATAGTTTGACTGAAAATAAACAAAAACTTCAAGAACTTACAACCGAACTTCATGCACCTAGAAATTATGGTTTATGTGTGTGTGCGGTGCTTGAGTTGGGAATATTGCGTGGTAGGGGATGTATGTGATGTGCGGGTGGGGGATGTGTGTGGTGGGGGATTGGGTTAGGGCATGTGTGGGTGGGTGGAGGATGTATGTGTGAGTGGTGGGGTGTGTGTGAGTGGATTGGGGATGTATAGCTGGTTAGGGAGATGTGTATGTGTGTGTGTGTGTGTGGGGGGGGGGGGGTAGGGAGATGTCAGTTGGTGGGGATGTGTGTGTATGGTTTGGGGATGTGTGAGTGGATGTGCTATGTGTGGGTTGGTGGGGGATGTGTGTGCGTGGGTGGGGAATATGTGATTGATGGAGGTGTGGCTGGGGGATGGGTGGTTGGAGGTGTGGGTGGGGAGAGGATGTGTGGGTTAGGATGTGTTTGTGGGTGGGCGTGGGAGGGATGTGTGGATTGGTGGGGGATGTTTGTGGGTGGCGAGTGTGTTTTGGTTGGGGGAACAGGTGAGGGCAGTGTGTGTGGGTGGGCGATGTGCGGGAGGGGAATGGGTCGGTTGGTAGGGTATGTATGTGTCCCTGGGCGTGTGTGTGTGTAGGTGGGGGTGTGTGTGTGTGGGTGGGGTGATGTATGGGTAGGTGGGAGATGGGCCTCATAACACTGTAATTTGCCTTGTTTATGTTTACAACATTAATTTCACAATGTTTATTTTTCTTCCTATGTATATGTATAATGCTCTTGATGAACGAAAGACGAGTGATTGGAAGGGCCGAAAGTAAGACGGGCCTGCGTGCCCAATTTGTGACCCTTTTAAAATAAAGTTGATTTGATTTGATTTGATTTGATAAGGAAATCAATGCAGAAAAGATTCAATAATTGAAACATAAAATAATTTCACAGCAATATTATAACTAGAGCCGGACACAATAAGACAGTTCAAGCAACCAGGATCTCTAATAAATAACAATAAAACAAGATACACACCTTTAGCAAGAATTTCATAAATAAAAACAAATATAGATAGGCTGAAATTACCTTGGAAAAATAAGAAAATCTAGAAACTAGAAACAGACAATGTAGATGAGGCATTTTAGAAGACATCCTCATAAAATATCAAGTGAAAAATGTAAGCCTGTAGAATATCAGAATTGAAGGTACCAAGGCAATTATATACATGGTATATAATCTTATATATAAACTAGGATCTCCGTCTGTCTGTCTGTCTGTCTGTCTGTATGTATGTATGTATGTCCTTTATTTGTTCGCGAACGGCCCAGCCGATTGAGATGAAATTTTCTACACGCCTTCCTTTCATTCCAGCGCTGCCAACTGTCGTATTTTTTTTTCCTTCTTCCTCCTCCTCCCTCCTCCCATTCCCAAAATACGTACGTAAATATATGATGATGATGATGAAAGAATCCCCGAACCAAAACGCTAGGGAAAGGGAAGAAAATGACGTGACTACACAGAATCGTCACACGGCAATCATCATCATCATCATCAAGTGCCGTGCCGGCTGGCGTAGGCGTTCAACTCTGCTGCTGATATATATGCCTCCATGCCACGGCAATATCAATAACAATTCATCTTTTTATGTGTAAGGAAGTTATCTACAGTCGTGTAGAAGGGAAGAACAATCAATGGAAGGACCGAAATCACAGAACCTAGACGAGTATGAATTCGGAATGGCGAACTCCCTCCTCCTCTCTTCTCCTCCTGCCTCTACCTCCTCCCTCCACCTCCTCCTCCTACCTCTCCTCCTCCGCTTCTCCTCCCTTCTACTCCCTCTTCCTCCTCTCCCTCCTCTCCTCCCGTTCCTCCTCCTCATCATTCCTCCTCCTACCTGCGTTCCCTCTCTCCGCTCCTCTCCTCCCCCACCGCGTTCTCCTCCTCACCCCACCCGCCGTCCCTCTTCCTCCTCCCCTTTCCCCCCCCCTCCTTCTCTTATCCCTCCTCCTCCCTCCTATTCCTCCCTACTCCTCCCTCCTCCTCCTCTCGTCCGCCCTATCTCCTTCCTCCCTCCTCCTCACTCCCTCCTTCCTCCTCCCTCTCCTCCTCCTCCTCCCTCCTCCTGCTTCCTCCGCCTCCCTCCTCTCCCTCCTCCCTCCCTTCCTCCCTCTCTCATCCTCCTCCTCCTCCTCCCTCATCCTCCTCCTCTTCCTCCCTCCTCCTCCTCCTCCTCCCTCCTCCCTCCTCCTCCTTCCCATTCCTCCTCCTCCCCCTCCTTCCTCCTCCTCCTCCCTCCTCCTCCCTCTTCCTCCTCCCTCCTCCTCCTCTCTCCTCCCTCCTCCTCTCCTCCTCCTCCCTCCTCCTCCTCGTCTCCTCCCTCCTCCTTCCTCCTCCTCCTCTCCTCCCTCCTCTCCTCCCCTTCCTCCTCCCTCTTCCTCTCCCTCCCCTCTCTCTCTTCCTCCTCTCCTCCCTCTCCCCCTCTCCCTCTCCTCCTCTCCTCCTGCTTCTCTCCTCCCTCCTCCTCCCTCCTCCCTCCTCCTCCCTCATCCTTCCTAATCCCTCCTCCTCCCCTCCTATTCCTCTCCTATTCCTCCTGTCTCCTCCTCCCTCCTCTTCCCTCCTCCACCTCCCTCTTCCTCCTCCCTCCTCCATTTACCCAAGACAGACAGACAGACAGATAGTCGGGAACGGGATCTTATATGACTACTTATATGATTTAAATGAGATGCTCTCCACCATGGGCTGGGCCGGGTCAGACAGACAGATAGATAGAAGACAGACAGACAGACAGACAGTCGGGAACGGGAACTTATATGACTACTTATATGAATTAAATGAGATGCTCCCCACCAGGAGTTGGGCGATGCCGGGCCGGGTCAGACAGACAGACAGATAGATAGTCGGGAACGGGAACTTATATGACTACTTATATGAATTAAATGAGATGCTCCCCATCAGGGTCTGGGCGAAGCCGGGCCGGGTCAGACAGACAGACAGACAGATAGACAGACAGACAGACAGATTGTCGGTAACGGGAACGAGAACTTATATGACTACTTATATGAATTAAATGAGATGCTCCCCACCAGGGTATGGGCGAAGCCGGGCCGGGTCAGCTAGTCTTATATATAAATTAGGATCTCCGTCTGTCTGTATGTATGTATGTATGTCCTTTATTTGTTCGCGAACGGCCCATCCGATTGAGATGAAATTTTCTACACGCCTTCCTTTCATTCCAGCGCTGCCAACTGTCGTATTTTTTTTCTTCTTCCTCCTCCTCCCTCCTCCCATTCCCAAAATACGTACGTAAATATATGATGATGATGATGAAAGAATCCCCGAACCAAAACGCTAGGGAAAGGGAAGAAAATGACGTGACTACACAGAATCGTCACACGGCAATCATCATCATCATCATCAAGTGCCGTGCCGGCTGGCGTAGGCGTTCAACTCTGCTGCTGATATATATGCCTCCATGCCACGGCAATATCAATAACAATTCATCTTTTTATGTGTAAGGAAGTTATCTACAGTCGTGTAGAAGGGAAGAACAATCAATGGAAGGACCGAAATCACAGAACCTAGACGAGTATGAATTCGGAATGGCGAACTCCCTCCTCCTCTCTTCTCCTCCTGCCTCTACCTCCTCCCTCCACCTCTTCCTCCTCCCTCTACCTCCTCCCCCTCCTTCTCCTTCTTCCTCTCCCCTCCTCCTCCATCCTCCCTCCTCCTTCTCCCTTCACCTCTTCCTCCTCCTCCCCCACCTGCGTTCTCCTCCTCCCCCTTCACCCTCCTCCCCCTTCCTCCTCCTTCTTCCTCCTCCCTCCTCCCCTTTCCCCCCTCCTTCTCTTAATCCCTCCTCCTCCCTCCTATTCCTCCCTACTCCTCCTCCTCTCTCCGCCTATCTCTTCCTCCCTCCTCCTCCCTCTTTCTCCCTCCTCCTCCCCCTTCCTCCTCCTACCCCTCCCTCCTCCTTCTTCCTTCCCCTCCTCCTCCCTCTCCTCCTCATCCCTCCTCCTCCTCCCTCCTTCACATTCCTCCTCCTCCCTCTTCCTCTTCATCCCTCCTCCTCCTCCCTCTACCTCCTCCCTTCACATTCCTCCTCCCCCTCATCCTCTTCCCTCCTTCTCCCTCTTTCTCCTCCCACTCTCTCCTCCTCCTCCCTTTCCCTCCTCCTCCCTCCTCCTCCTGCGTTCTCCTCCTCCCTCCTTCTCCCCCTCCTCCCTCTTCCTCCTCCCTCTCCCTCTTCCTGCTCCCTCCGCCTCCTCTCTCCTCCTCCTCCCTCTCCCTCCTCCTCCCTCCTCCTCCTGCGTTCTCCTCCTCCCTCCTTCTCCCTCCTCCCCCTCCTCCTCCACCATCCTCTTCCTAATCCCTCCTCCTCCCTCCTATTCCTCCTGTCTCCTGTCTCCTCCTCCCTCCTCTTCCCTCCTCCAGCTACCTCTTCCTCCTCCCTCCTCCATTTACCCAAGACAGACAGACAGACAGATAGTCGGGAACGGGATCTTATATGACTACTTATATGATTTAAATGAGATGCTCTCCACCATGGGCTGGGCCGGGTCAGACAGACAGATAGATAGACAGACAGACAGACAGACAGTCGGGAACGGGAACTTATATGACTACTTATATGAATTAAATGAGATGCTCCCAACCAGGAGTTGGGCGATGCCGGGCCGGGTCAGACAGACAGACAGATAGATAGTCGGGAACGGGAACTTATATGACTACTTATATGAATTAAATGAGATGCTCCCCATCAGGGTCTGGGCGAAGCCGGGCCGGGTCAGACAGACAGACAGACATATAGACAGACAGACAGACAGATTGTCGGTAACGGGAACGAGAACTTATATGACTACTTATATGAATTAAATGAGATGCTCCCCACCAGGGTCTGGGCGAAGCCGGGCCGGGTCAGCTAGTCTTATATATAAATTAGGATCTCCGTCTGTCTGTATGTATATATGTATGTTCTTTATTTGTTCGCGAACGGCCCATCCGATTGAGATGAAATTTTCTACACGCCTTCCTTTCATTCCAGCGCTGCCAACTGTCGTATTTTTTTTCTTTTTCCTCCTCCTCCCTCCTCCCATTCCCAAATTACATACGTAAATATATGATGATGATGATGATGATGATGAAAGAATCCCCGAACCAAAACGCTAGGGAAAGGGAAGAAAATGACGTGACTACACAGAATCGTCACACGGCAATCATCATCATCATCATCAAGTGCCGTGCCGGCTGGCGTAGGCGTTCAACTCTGCTGCTGATATATATGCCTCCATGCCACGGCAATATCAATAACAATTCATCTTTTTATGTGTAAGGAAGTTATCTACAGTCGTGTAGAAGGGAAGAACAATCAATGGAAGGACCGAAATCACAGAACCTAGACGAGTATGAATTCGGAATGGCGAACTCCCTCCTCCTCTCTTCTCCTCCTGCCTCTACCTCCTCCCCATCTCCTCCCTCCACCTCTTCCTCCTCCCTCTACCTCCTCCCCTTCCTCCTTCTATCTCTTCCTTCTCCCTCTTCCTCTCCCCTCCTCCTCCATCCTCCTCCCTCCGCCTCCCCCCTCTACCTCCTCCCTCCACCCTCCTCCTCTTCCTCCTCCCTGCTCCTCCTCCTCTCTCCTCCTCCCTTTTCCTCCCTCTACCTCCTCCCTCCTACTCCTCCCTCCTCCACATCTCACTTCATCCTCCTCCCTCCTCATCATTCCTCCTCCTCCTCCTCCTCCTTCTACCTCTTCCTCCCTCCTCCTTCTCCCTCCACCTCCTCCCTCCTCCTCCCTCTCCCTCCTCCTCCTCCCCCACCTGCGTTCTCCTCCTCCCTCCTCCTCCTTCTCCCTCCTCCTCCTTCACCCTCCTCCCTCCTCATCCCTCTTCCTCCTCCTCCTCCCTCTCCCCTTTCCCCCTCCTCTTAATCCCTCCTCCTCCCTCCTATTCCTCCCTACTCCTCCTCCCTCCTTCTCCTCTCTCCGCCTATCTCTTCCTCCCTCCTCAACTCTCTTCCTCCTCCCTCCTCCTCCCTCTTCGTCCTCCTCCTCCCTCCTCCTACCTTCTCGCCCTCCTCTTCCTTCTTCCTTCGCCCTCCTCTTCCCTTCTCCTCCTCCCTTCTCCTCCTCCCCCTCCCTCCTCCCCCTCATCCCTCCTCCTCCCTCCTGCTTCTTCCTCCCTCCTCCTTCTTCCTCCCTCCTCCTCTCCCTCCTCCTCCATCTCCTCCTCATCCCTCCTTCTCCATTCTCTTCCTCCTCTCTCTACCTCCCTTCACATTCCTCCTCCTCCTCCCTCCTCCTCCTTCCTACTCCCTCTACCTCCTCCCTCCTCCTCCCTTCACATTCCTCCTCCTCCCTCTTCCTCCTCCTCTTCCCTCCTTCTCCTCCCTCCTCCTTCTCCCTCCCTCCTCCTTCTCCCTCCACTTCCTCCCTCCTCCCACTCTCTCCTCCTCCCACTCTCTCCTCCTCCTCCCTCCTCCTTCTCCCTCTTCCTCCTCCCTCTTCCTCTCTCTTCCCGCTCCCTCCGCCTCCTCTCTCCTCCTCCTCCCTCTCCCTCCTCCTCCCTCTCCTCCTCCTCCTCCCTCCTCCTCATGCGTTCTCCTCCTCCCCCTCCTCCTCCAACCTACTCCTCCCTCCTCTTCCTAATCCCTCCTCCTCCCTCCTATTCCTCCTGTCTCCTCCTCCCTCCTCCACCTATCTCTTCCTCCTCCCTCCTCCATTTACCCAAGACAGACAGACAGACAGATAGTCGGGAATGGGATCTTATATGACTACTTATATGATTTAAATGAGATGCTCTCCACCATGGGCTGGGCCGGGTCAGACAGACAGATAGATAGACAGACAGACAGACAGTCGGGAACGGGAACTTATATGACTACTTATATGAATTAAATGAGATGCTCCCCACCAGGAGTTGGGCGAAGCTTGAAAGGCAAGGGACATTTTGCAACTGAAAAGGGAAGTCTTTTCATTTATTCTGGTAGAGACGTCGGAGGCCGGTTGGAGTAGCATTTTGTTAGATAAGACAACTGCAAGAGCTTTAAAGGGATATAACCCAGTTAGTGATAGAATCCTCACTATTAGACCCAAAGGCCGTCCAAAAAACACAATTCTCTTACAGATATATGCACCTACTTCAACAGCAGAGGAGGACGAAATTTAGGATTTTTACAACACACTGCAAGACACATTAAATAAGATTGGTCATAATGATTTTAGCAATAATAATGGGAGATTTTAATGCAAAAGTAGTTACAGGAAGAGCTGAAAATGAAAGACACGTTTAAAGAAAATTTGGATTGGGAAATAAAAATGATGCAGGTGACAAATTAATTGAATCTTGCACTGAAAATGAGTTAACGTTAGCCAAGACACTTTTTAAACAACACCCAAGAAGACTCTTCACATGGAAGTCTCCGGACAGTATTACCAAAAATCAGACAGATTATATTTTAATACAAAGTACAAAGAAGATGGAGATCAAGCATAACATCTTCAAAAACCCTACGAAGTGTAGACTGTGATACAGATCATCAGTTATCAGATGAAAATCTGAATAACAGCAGGATGAAGTATAAATCTTTAACTCGAGGAATAAGAAAGAACACAAGAAAGGACAAAAATCGATATACACAAGATTGCTGTACCAGAATAGAGCAATATCATAAGACTGGAAGAGATTACGAAATGTTCAAAGAAATGAAGTTATTGACAAGAAATATTCAATCTCAATTGAATGTTATCTGTGACAAGATGGGAAATACTTTAACAGAATCTAGACAAATTCTAGAAAGATGGCAGGAGTACTGTAGTGAAATGTATGACATTAGTGACAGTGAGGATATGAATGAGATACATGACCCAGTGACAGCAGAGACAGAACCCGAATCCTCATCAGATAAAATTTTATGGGCAATACAGAACCTCAATCAATCAAGAAAGACTGGGCAATAAAGACCCTGCAGAATGATAAATCACCTGGATGTGATGAGATACCAGCTGAACTAATCAAAGCGGGAGAAGAAAGCATAAAATCTATCATGCATTATGTAGAAAGATATGGAAATATGGTATATGGCCAAAAGAGAAATATCTTCATTCAAAATAAAACAAAAGGGCAACCTGAAATTATGCACCAACTATAGAACTGTTGCCCCGATCAGTCATGCAACTAAAATTCTACTAAAAATCATAATAGGAAGACTTCGTAAGAAAATGGAAGACGAAATTAACACCAATGTCGGTGTATATAACCACCATTTGACATATGAACACAATCTCTGGTCGCGGCACTTGTCCAAAAAACGACCAGAACGAAGTTCTTTCCCAATCTGTCGGCTGTGGACGCCACACAATAGTTTCCATTTGTCTTCGGTCACACCACTAGTCTCCATAGCTGGCTAGTTGCGTGTCGGCAATCCAACAGTTGAATGAATTGGGATAACCAAACCACTTTACTAAGCACTCTTTATCACCACCCCCCCCCCCCCCCCCCCCCCCCCAGCCCCCCCCCCCCCCCCCCCCCCTTTTCGCTTCTCTTGTAAGATTGTTTCGATACGATAAATTTCTTTATTACCTACTAGTTGTACTTCTTCTTTGTAGAATAAACCACACACTTCAGACCCCGAATCGTCTTTTAACACATAACACACTGGTCTGGTTTATACGGCTGACGGTAAACAGTTCTTCTGTCCACCCCGATATATATTCCTTCTTAAATGTCTGCCTGGGTTGAGCCAGTCTGACACGGTCGTCGGCTGTAAAATGAACTTTTCTTGACACATCTGTCTTATTGTACAAGTTATTCTACACTTCTTCTTGATTACTGTTGTTAAATTGCACGGGTGCCATTCGAATGCTTCGGTGATACGAACCATTATAGTTTCGGAGCAATCTGTCTATCACGTCAATATAGCGAAGTATATTGGTCTTGATAAAGTAACGCCACGTTTTTCCTTTAAGAGTTATGTTGAATCTTTCTACCACGGCGGCCTTCACATCTTCGTTTTCGGTCGTAAAGAAATGCACACTTCAGTCTGTCAGAAATTTTAAGAAGGTCCGGTTGACGAATTCTGAACCTTTGTCAGTCTGAAAATTTATTAGCCATACCGTCGTTTTGCCTACGTAAATTTCGCATATCTATCAAGTCGGCCTGAAACTGTTGATTTATGCCACCTGTTATGGTCTAACGTCTGTGGAAACGGCGACGAATGGGTTAATCAAGATATACGTATCCTGATACCGTAGAATTTCTGAATTGTTTTTAGCACAAGAAACAGTACCAAGAGGAGCCCGTAAATATTATAAACCCTACAGGAGTAGTGAACTGGAACAGTTGCACACTGATGTGGAAGTGTGTAGAAAGCAAGTACACGCAAAACCCACCCAGGAGCACCACAATAATTACCAGTACGCAAAAGCCAAATTTCAAACGGCCAAGCTGCAGGCTAGACGGAAAAGCTGGCAGGAGAAACAGAGTCACTGAACTTTGAAAGAGACACCATAAAGTTGTGGAAGCTAATAAAACAACTTAACAATGAGGGCACAGGGAAAACCTCAAAAATTGCACTACATAAAGACGGAAACATCTTAACCGGAAAACAAGCAGCTGACCAATTTGCGAGCTCATTAGCACAAGATAACAGTATCGAAATTAGTCCAGAGAAACAACAAGAGATTCGAGAGAAACAGCAACATACGGGACAGAAGGAAATAGCACATGAGGTTCTGGAGGCACCTATCACAATCAGCGAACTGGAGCTAGTCATGTCAAAACTGAAAATGAGAAAGTCACCAGGAGCTGATGGTATCTCCAATGAAATGATCAGGAACTTAGGGACAGACGTCAATGCAAAGCTGTTGTAGATCATCAATAACAGCTGAAACTTAGGCAGTGTTCCACATGCCTGGAGAGAAGCAATCATGATCCATCCATCATGTGCCATGCCGGTAAACGTGGGCGGTCATGTTTTGCCATCTCACTCGATAACCAGAGTCGTGGATCAGCTCCGTGTTTCTGTCTCGACCATGCCATGAGGCGAAGCCATCCAGGTATCCACCTCTTGGTCTTCCCCTTGGTCTCTTCCCTTCGATCTTACCAGTTGTCACCAAGTTCTCCAATTCATTTCTTCTCATAACATGCCCAAAAAATGTTGACTGTCTGCGTCTAATGTCTCTAATCAGTTTACGATCTTCGTTTGTTTCTTGAAGGACTTGTTCATTGGTCTTTCTGGCTGTCCATGGTATTCTTTGCATTTTCCTCAGAAACCAAATTTCTACAGCCATCAGATGTTTTTCAGCTTGACTGCTCATTGTCCAAGCATCACATCCATATAAAAGTACAGGTTCTATGTAGCACCTCAACACTCTTTTTCTCGTTTCAATTGACATCTTTTTATTGGTCAATATGTTTTTCATCTTGCTAAAGGCTACTTTTGCCATGGCAATTCTTGTTCTAATCTCTTCAAGGCATCTCCCATCAGATGTTATTTCTGTTCCGAGATAATTGTACCTATTCACTTGTTGAAGAATATTCCCATTTACTTGTATATTACATTGTGTTATTTCGTTCTTCCTAGTGACAACCATAATCTGTGTCTTTTTGCAATTTAATTCTAACCCCCGTTGTTCACTGTGTGTAACAACTGCATCTACTAAATGTTGCAGGTCCTGTTCATTGTCTGCAATTAAGACTGTATCGTCTGCATATCTAATGTTATTGATGCATCGTCCCCCAATGTTGATTCCTTCCATATCTTCAATATTTCTGAAAATACTTTCACTGTACAGGGTAAACAGATCTGGAGACATTACACATCCCTGTCTCACACCTCTCTTAATAGGCTGATATTGGCCTACTTCATTATCAACTCTTATGGCAGCTTGTTGTTTCCAATATATGATTTTTACAAGTCTAAGGTCTTTTCCATCAATTTGTAGATCTTCAAGCATCCTTATGATGTTGACATGTCTCACTTTATCGAAAGCCTTTGTGTAGTCAATAAAGCAAAGGTGTAGATCTTTGTTTACTTCTATAGATCGTTCAATTACGGTTCTCTTTAAATACACAGCATTTACTGTACCCTTTCCTTCTACAAACCCACATTGTTCTTCTCCTATTTCATGATTTGTTTTTTTTTTTTTTTTTTGTTTTGCATATCCTTTACAGGACATCACTGTCAACAGCAGCATCTTTCAGCTGTCTGTTGATTTCTTGGCAAGATTACGCTGAGTAGTTTGCCATTGCTTTTTGAGTGGCCGGCTCAGTTATCCCGCAAGTCACCAGCGGGGGTCGAACCGCTCCCAGTTCTCGTCCGCTACGAGACTGCGTGATAAACGGGATTACGGAGAAAGTGGTGTAACCCCTCGGCCAGAGAGACCGGCTATTTCATGATACCCCTCCTAAAATCAGGGAAAGATAGTTCCATTACCTCCAGATACAGACCAATTACCCTCACCAGCTGTCTCTGCAAAGCAATGGAGCGCATTGTGTCCTTAGGCAATTTCTGACTAATTGGGGTTGCTCGCCAGTGCATAATACATTCAACTAGGTGTTGGCGCACTCCAACTTCGGATAGACCACACCTGGAATATGGGTCAACTGATTGGTGCATCAAAAACCACACTACAAGCCACTAAAAGAGCTGGACAAGGTGAAAAATCAAGCACTTAGAGTCACCATGGAAGGGATGAGATCAAACCCTTTAGTGGAGATGGAAAAAATGGAGATGACACAAGCATTGAAAGAGCGCAGAGATATGAAAATGCTAATACAAGCAGAAAAGTTCCTCAGCTTGCCAGGCCACCCTATGAAGAACAGATTTGAAAACTTAGCTATGGGGCGGTTGAAAAGCTGTTTTGTCCACCAGGCCAAACGACTCAGCAGAGAAACTACCGATCTGCCCACAGTTGGTATCCCCCTGAAAACTATTCCAGAGCGAACCCCATGGAAAGATGAACATAGACTATCACTACAAATCCAGACAAAAGTGAGAGGAATATTTGACAAGGAAGAACATAACAGTGCACAGCGCAGAACGGCCACTCTCAGCTTCCTTGATGAAGAATACCCACATGACCTCTGGATCCGAGTCTACACAGATGGGTCGGCACAAAATGCTGTTCGAAATGGAGGAGCGGGAGTGGACATAGACGTTTGAGCTCGTCAGTAGTGCATATCCTTGACCGGAACCGGAAACAAACCCCGGATCACTGGCGTGTGAAGCGGGTGTGTAGCCACTAGACGAGAGCGAAACTCGAGTATAGTGCTTCCACATTGACGTGGATAGGCCTTAGGTTCATACCAGAATACGATCAGCGTTGCCAGTAGTGGGTTATGCTCAATATTTAAATCTCAAATCCCGAAACAACCAAATAAATCAAGTATATTTATTTATTTATTTATTAAAGAAAATAAAACATAACTGAGAATCAAACAAATTTATTAGACAATTTAAAAATATTTAAAAGTGAGACATCTGACTTTCATTTGCAGCTCCAAGTGCATCAAAATTTATCTCAACTGATGTTGTCGCAACACGCATACAGTTTTCCAAATGCACATCAGTAATTCGTGTTCTCCCTTGTGATTTCATGTGCTTTATGTGACTAAAAAGCTGTTCACACGCATGCGTGTTTCCAAATAGCGAATCCATCGACAGAGCATGTTTGTAAAACGCAGGATATTTATCCTTGCCCAAATACGTTTTATAGAACTCTTCCAAACCAATTTGATGAATTTTTCCTTTAATTGTGTATCACAACACATTTCACAATGTTCCATTTGTAATCTTCCTAGTAATAAATTCACGTCTATCGCGAATGGCGTTGCAAATGCACAAAAAAGCATATGCTGTTTTTTTAAAAACCTGAAATCTGTTTTCAATTTCGAGGTTTAAGTCAGATATAAAAGAAGTGTATTTATCCGCCGCCTCTTGTGTGACATCTGGTTGCAATGACAATGTAGGAAAGTGAATAAAGATTTTTGTACTCAACTACTGTTCCCAAAGACCAAGTTTCATTTAAAATGCAGAAATATGATCATACATCTTATTAATTAATTGATCTTTCCCCTGTAGACGTCATTTAGGTGGCTAGTTATATCGACCAGAAATGCAAAGTCGCAAACCCACTCTTTGTCTTCAAACTCTGGGATGATTTTTGACTTCCTTGCAAAGAATGATTGTATTAGTTGTTGCAAATAAAACACTCTTTTCAACAATTAGGCACAGGTCAGCCATCTTAATTCTGCATAAAATGTAATGTCATTATAATCTGAGTCCAAAGATTTTAGAAACTCTTCTAACTGACGGTGATTCAACCCGTTCGACTTAATGAAGATCACTATTTTGACGACCACTTTCATGACATGGTCCATTTTTAGGGACTTCGAACACAAATTCTGAAGATGAATAATGCAATGAAAATTTAGCATTGAAGTATTACCGACTTTGGAGGCCTCATTTTCAATCAATTTTACTAAACCTTCATGTTTCCCAACCATTGATGGAGCACCGCCCGTTTTTAAGCCCGATAAATTGTTAACTTGTAACGACAAGCGACTCAATGTTGCTATAACTGCTTCTAACTAATCTCATGACTTAGTAGTGTCCTTAAGTGGATACAGTGCCGCTAATTCTTCTGTCTTTTTAAAATGGACATCAACACCCCTGATAAAAATTGTCAATTGGGCAGTATCTGTCATATCTGTGCTTTCATCCACTGCTAGAACATAAAATATAAACTCGGATGCTCGACTTTTCAAATTATCTTCAATATGTTTTCCAATGTCGTAAACACGTTTGGTAGTAGTCTGACGAGACAGACTTATTTTTTTAGAAATCCTTCTTCTATTCTGGGCACAGAATTTTAACGACGCTCTCCAAACATTCCTTAACCATTTCACCATCTGAATATGGCTTCGATTTTGTTTTTGCTAGTATCATGGCTACTGCTGCAGCAAAGGTTTCAATGCCAGAGTGGAAACCTTCATAGACATCATAGGCAAAAACTGCTGTATTGGTCGAGGTTTCTCTTTTTGGATGGTACCCACCCAGGGTAGGTGGGAAAACACATTGCCTCTCTAGCTGGCTTGATATTTTCCTAGCAATTAACTTCTCCAGCAGCTTGCCCATTGAAATCTGCATGGTTATAACTCGATATCCCTGAATTTTTGTAAGGTCTTTGCCAGGCTTCGGCAAGGGAATCAGATAGCTGTGTAACCACTCCTCCTTGATGCTAGCACTACCTATACTGTTGTTGTTCATGTCTGCTAGTTTCTTTAGCTCGTTGTCGGTACACCTATTCATGTCGTCATATCTTATGCTATCTGCCCCTGGAGCGAGTTGTTTTTATCGTCGAAGCACAGCCTTGATTTCTTTTGAATGAACAGAGCACCATTGGATTTTTTTTATGCTTCAGCTTATTGAACTCAAAATAAGTCCATTCCTCCTTAGTTGGATCGCTGCAGCCCTCTTCTAACGGAAATTAGTTTTTAGATGTGGCAGTTGGACTTCGGAACCAACAACAATATATTATATCCTGGCCTACCACAGCGATCACCATTATCTCCGGTACTGTTCAATGCCTACACTGTGAAAATCAACAGTGCGCAGATTACTGGACCTGGTAGGACATTGTCATATGCCGACGAGAAGTAAGACTTTTGCGAGAACCAAGTGATGACTGTCAATCTACAACCATGGCTAGACTGCGAGAACAGCAAATTAAAAGAGGGGTGGCCAAACAAGAACACTTCGCAGGAAGCCAAAGAAGATTGATAAGACAACATAGAACTGGTGTCGTTAGCCGCTACACGCTGCAGGATTTGCTGAGGAGGGGATCCGAGCACTTATGGACGGAATGGCTCGATGTGCAATGAGGATGATTGTCAGCGTCTAGCTCATGTCTAGGTATCTGAGCTCGGGTTCACACAGGCAACAATAACTCCGTTAAATATAATATCTAACATTTATTGTAGTTCACTATACAGTGCGTTGGCGCAGTGGGTTAACAAGCCCGCGCTGAGTTGCATATCACCGAGATTTAACATCATCACACATAGTTATCACAAACATTCTAAGCAAACTATCTAGCATATGTCTATGAACCCCAAATACACATGGGTCTAATCTATTGAGTCCCTCTAAGGCAGGCCCTGTTGCCTCTCTGATGGTCCGTCTGTCCTCTGACGGTCCACACGTGTCGCAATCCGACACGGGTGGTAACTCCGTCCGAGTTCCTCGTGGACCCCGCAATAGGCGGGCCACATCAGTGTCCACGGGACAGTGGACTCAATGACCAGTCCTTCGAGAAGGCTCTGGATTACTCTGGCTTTCAAGTGACTGACTTCTTTCCCTTGGGCGGGAGTTGTAGCCCTTTGACTCATGCCTATAAATGTGAGGCTGTGACAGGATTCCCCCCTCTCCCCCGATTTGATGGGTTGTTATAAGGTAATTAGATCTGCTCTAATTCTGTCACAGAATCACATAAAGTCGGTGTTTGTAGTTTGGTGGACAGTAACCTGGTAACCTACATACTGGCATCAAAACTCATGTATTCTCCCATACACCACTTCTCTGATTTGGTGAAGAGATCACTCTCTCTCTCTCCTGTGTCCTTAAAAATGCTTATCTGACCGAAGTTACGTGACGTTTACTAGTTGTGTTTACAACCCGTCCTTCTCATAGTACCCCACTGATACCAAGATAATTAACCTCTGTATTAAGAGGATTAACAAGACAAAAGTCCTGGCTAATTAAGTACACCTTCAAATCTTGATCTGTGTGTGCGTTTCAATACACTTTTACTCTCGTATGTTGTATAATGCTAAATATGTAGTTGCGTTGTTATTTTATCCCATCAGACTACATGTCCCTGTTGGCTTGTTAGTGTGTTGACTAATAAGTTGCTGCTTCTAATAAAGTGACTGCATTTTAAATTGATAGTGTTCAGTTTTAAGTTTTGTGTAAAGTGTGTGCTGAATGTGTGGCTTATTTCCAAGCGTCACGAGTTGGGATAACCTTAATCATGAATTACTCCAATGTGTGCAATACATGATCAGGCATTCCAAGCAGTGGTGATTAGATGTAGTATCCTAACTCCTAAACTAAGAGTATTAAACTAACTACTACACATGTATCAACAATTTAGACAAGTAATACAATTTACATGAAAGACGCAGACAAATTAAAATAAATACGTTTTGCGTACAATTTGTCCGCTCAGTGTATCGTTCTCTCATTTAATCCATTCACTCTGTCATTCACTCATCTTTCATTCCAATTAGTATTTGGTTAAAATATATAATTAAAGTTGAGGTAAGTGTTATTGCCCTTAGAAAACATGGAATAGGCGATATTTCCCCTTTAAGAAAATACGTACTTTTTGTACGATGACTCAAAAATGGGTTATAATTTACACAGAGACAATTGCATAGGAAGGTTCTTTAGCCTATTAATGGAACTACCTGTAATATTATGGTAGAATATGTACAAATTACAGGTTAACACATTTTATATACATAATTCAATGGCAATATAATACATATTTAATATTAAATTAATTAATTAATTAAGTAACTAAATCCAACGATGATGTGCGCGTTGTCCTCCTGTTGTTAGCGTGTTGTGCCATGAATGTTAAAGTTAGTATGGCTGTCTCTTGAGTGTTGTCGTCGACGTAGTTCTGCTTCGGCTGTTTGCAAAGTCTCGTAGCAACAGCAAGTATGGAATGTTCTCAATGTTGCGTATAAAGTGTTCTTATAGTTTTCAGAGTCAGTTCACTGGTTGAAATCATTACACAGTTAATGTCTCTCGCTCGGATCGTTCTAGAGCTTGGGCAATTGATAGTATAGATCTTCACGTATAGTTCTTAAAGTATGGCTCTTAACGTTTCATGTTCGTGGGTGTCATAAGTAACTTATTTACTGAGGTGTTATTACTTTTCAATGGGAGTTCTCTAGCAGGTGTAGAGTTACACTGATATATGACACAGACTAAAAATATCACAGTTTCTAGTATGGCGAATGGTCGATGTGCCAAATGTTATTCTACTGGCGCATTCGTTTGCCGTGATAAAAGGTCAGCAATAATGTTGTCAGTGCCTCTGATATGGCGGATTTCGAAGTCGAAATCTTGAAGAAGAAGACACCATCTTTGTAAACGATGGTTTTTCGGGGCACCTTGCTTAAGCACCAACAATGGGGAATAATCAGTGAGTACAACGAAGTGGGCACCTAAGAGGAACTTAGATAATCTTAACACACAAAATAATAGACTTAATGCCTCCAATTCCACCGTAGAATAGCGGATCTCTGCCTTTTTCAGCTTACGGCTTACGTAGAGAATTGGGTGTCTCACTCCATCCACTTCTTACATTAAACATCCTTCTATTGCGATAGCACTCGAATCTGTGGTCGAAATAAAGGGTAAATTTATGTTGGGTAATCGTAAGACTGGTGGATTAGAAAAAATACGTTTCAATCTGCTTATTGCATCCTCTAAGCGAGTACTTTTACAAATTTTTGATGGATGATCTTTAGTTAACATATTAGAAAAGACTGAGGTAAGTTCTGCCCAATTTGGTATAAATTTAGAATAATAGTTTATCAGACCTAGTAAACTTCTAATTTGTTTCTTTGTGGTAGGCACTTCTAGATTGAGAATCTTCGACACAATTTTATCATCTGTCAACAGTTTGCCTTCAGAAATTCTATGGCCAAGGAAGTCTATTTGTTTATAGCCTAATTCAACCTTGGAAGGTTTGATAGTAAGTCCAAAAAGAAAGATTTGGTTGAAGACTTGTTTGAGTGTAAGTAAGTGAGAAGTCATATTAGAAGAATGGATGCATATATCATCAATATAAGCTTGGACATCTTTAATTCCCTGCAATAGCAATCTAGTTAATCTAACAAATGTGGCGGGTGCGTTCTTGAGACCAAATGGAAGATATCGCCATTCGTACAAACCGAGAGGTGTTGCGAATGCTGTTATATGTCTAGAAGCAGGGTGTAGTGGCACTTGCCAATAACCTTTCGCTAAATCAATCTTCGAAAATAAGGATGATTGAGACATATTCAAAATGAGATCTTCACAACTGTTCATTGGCTCTGCATCCGTTGTGGTTCTTGTATTTAATACTCTATAGTCGATGAACAAACGGATTGTCTGGTCCTTCTTTTTCACCAGGACAATCGGTGAAGAATATTGAGACATAGATTTCTGAATTATTCTATTTTTCTCTAAATCCAAAATTTCTTTGTCTAAATTTGCTCTGTAATGTAGAGGAATAGAATATGGTTTACATTTGACCGGTGTCAGATCTGTCAGCACAATTGAATGTGTTATTTTGTCAGTGCGTCCAGGTTTGTTAGAAAAGATAGATTTATACTCGTCAAGGAGAGTCAAAATGTCTTGTCGCTGCTGTTGTGTCAAAGTGTCAGAGATTTGTATGTCATTTATACTACCATCGTCAGTCATAATCGGTACTGGGATTTCAGTATTGTCTACGTCTGTCTGATTTATCACAGATGCTACTGTTTGTAAATTGTCCTCAATGTCATTGTCGTCGTCGTCGAGATTAATCGTTGTCAATATGTCGTCAACTTGGTCGTCGTTGTCGTTATCACATATTGTCGGTAATGTCCATATGTCTTCGTCGTCTTTGTCGTCGTAAGAGTGCGTCGTTAACGATGCTTCGTTTGTCGAGGTGTCATTCAGTTGGGTAATTGTCGTTTCGTTTTTGTCATCAGTTCGCTGCGTCTGCTCACTCGTGTCAGTGTCCTGTCTAGCATAGTATGGTTTCAACATATTTACATGGAATATTTTCAACTTTCCATTCAAAGAAATTTCGTAGTCAACTTCCGAAATTCTTCTAATAATTTTAAAAGGTCCCTGCCAAGAGGTTGATAGTAAATCTCTCTTGTCAGGTAGCAGTAGTAAAATATTCTGACCTGGATTTAATACAATTGTTGTTGCACCTCTGTTGGCGTACTGCCTGTACCTAAAACCTTTCTCCTGTAGTGATGTTCTGGCCAGTATACAGGAACGTATCATTTTGTCTCTGGTGTCAGTGACTAAATCATAGGTAGAAATGGGTAGTTGGATATTTACAGGTTGTGATATATCTTTGTAAATAGTGAGAGGTCCTCTTGGGTTCGCTCCATATATCAATTCGAAGGGAGAGAACCCTGTGCTTGATTGCGGGACTTCTCTATATGCGAACAGCACCGTTGGGAGAAGTATATCCCAATCGGCTGGATTTTCAGCTGTCACTTTGGATAGCATATGTTTCAGGTCCCCGTTTAGTTTCTCGCAGATACCATTTGCGGCCGGTCGATAGGGACTGGTGAAACATTGCTTTATGCCTAGTAACTTAGTTACCGATTGAGTGGCATTCGATATGAACTGGGTTCCTCTATCTGAAATTATTTTCTCCGGGAAGCCAAAACGGGAGAAAATATTTAATAATACGCCCGTCACATCCTTAGAGGAGACAGATTTTAATGGAAGCATTTCTGGCCATCTCGTACATACATCAATAAGAGTGAAAATATATCTATTCCCTTTACTTGAAATGTGATTCAACGGACCTACTAGGTCAACTGCCACGATTTGGAATGGCCTCGAGGCAGTTGTAGTTGATTGGACTTCTGCCGTAGGGTTTTTCCCCTTTTTCACCAGTTTCTGACATATATCACATGATCTACAAAAGGTTTTTATGTCTTGGCAAAATTTTGGCCAATAAAACTGGGTCAGGACCCTAGCCCTCGTTTTTTCGTACCCCATATGACCTCCGAAAGGTGAGTCATGGGTTAGTTTTAGTACTTTCTCTCGATGTGCTTGTGGTAACACTACTTGCTGTATCGTGGTCTGATTTGTTGTGTATACTCTAGTTAATACATTGTTCTGTAGCCTAAATGTCCACGATGCGTTCTTAGTTAATTTTGGTTTAAGTCCTACTAACTTAAAATATGGTGAAAGTGTAGGATCTGCTTTCTGTTCATCTCCAAAATTCGTGTTGGTAGTGTTTGGTGATACAATTTCTAGTGACTCCTGCAGTTGGTCGATGTTGGTTTTGTGGGTTGTCTGTTGTGTTATTGCATTCGTGTGTTGTGTGTGTTGTTGCACATCTACAGGATTGGTACTTGGTAGATCGGTAGCATCCTCAATTCGAGGTTTTAATTTGGTCGTATCACTTATAGATTCGACCGCCCCTGCATTGTACACCTCGGTGAATTCTTTCTGAATTACTTCATTGGTTGTCTCCCTTGGTCTTTTGGCAGATTGAGACAAGCATGAATGGTGTTTCTCTTTAGAATCGCTGTTTGGGTGGTGGATACCGTTTCTATGCTCCCAATCTCTGATTTCCTTCTCAGAGCAAGGTTGTATGTTGGGCAGGTTCCCAAGTATAATATCAGCGACCGGATTTTCTAGGACAGCGCACAATACTCGTCCTGATATGAACGGTGTTCGAATTTCGACAAGAGCAAGGGGGTATTTCTCTATAGTGCCTGAGAATGTGCGACAAGTCACGTGTTTGTCTGCATAGTCTTTCTCGTTTATTAATGTTTTCTTAATCCCACAGAGCGTTGCGCCGGAATCCCGAATTAATGTGCACTTTTTGTTATTTACAAACCCTGTTGAGAAAACTAACTTGCCTGTAGATGACAAGGCAGCGTTGGCTGTTTCATTCGAAATAGGGATAGTGTGGCCACATAGTAATGTTGTGTCAAGTTGGAACTTCGTACAGGTGTTTCACTTACTGTCTGTAATGGTGTCAATAATTTGCACAGCATTTCCAAGCTCACTCAAATTTTCGTTTGGATTGTCGCAATCATTCAGTGATTCAATATCTTCGTCTGATGACGTTTCAACTAGTGCAGCATTGGCTTGTTTTAATATCTTTCGGCCCTCACAAAAGCGACTGTAGTGCCCAAAGCTACTGCAAAAATAGCATTTGACCGCTCTCTGGTAAGCATTTCGCTTATTCTTCTGCTTCTCCACGATCATTTTGAGGTGGTGGGGATAGTTCGGCGATTTATCGCACATCGCGTATTGTTCGTGAGTCAAACTACAATATTGGCATTTAACTGGCTTACTGACATTCGAGCGTGGTTTAAACTTACTTTCCGTTTGTTTCGAGTATCTAGTGTTTACTACTGCTGCTGCTGTATCGTTTTGACTTAAGTTTAATTGAAAAATGTCTCTGTTCGCTGTGAAAAATGCATTCCCCTTGGACTCGATTTCCTGAATACTTTTACAGTCCATTTGTTTCAAAAACTTAGCAAAAGGTGTAGGGATTGTACTAACTATCTTGTCAATAATAATAAGTTCTTTAAGTTTGTCATGGCTGTTGTTAGTTTTAGCCGAGTTAATCCACTTTGTACACACATCTTGTACTGTAGAGACGTAGTCTATAAAGGTTTGGTTTGGTTGTGGGGATAATTTGGCGAACTGTTGTTGGTAGCCTGCAGTATCTAATGAGAAATGTTGGAGAATGCGTTGTTTTAAATAATCATAATCTTTACGCATTTCCTGTGGTACTGTCTCTATTACTTTTAAAGGTTCCAGAGCTAAGTTTCTCATTAAAATAAATGCCCAATCTGATTTTATGATCTTATGGTAGGACATTAGACATTCAAAATTTTCCAGGTATGCACTGATGGAATCTCCTGAGCAGAATGCCTTCACGAGGCCTTTATACTTGTTATATTTTTGTTCCTCCTCTTTGCTTCTTAGTTTATTCACAGATATTTCTACGTTGGACTCAATCTCCATCTGCTTTAGTTTTATTTGTGTATCGGCATTCAATTGGGCTAGTTTGGCCGCCGACTCAAGCTCCATTTGTTTCTCTTGAGACTGCAACTGCATCTTCTTCTCTTCTGCTTCAATTTGCATTTGCCTTTGTTTTTCTTCTCGTTCTATCGCTCTTTCTTCACAGGCAATGTTTTCTGCGTGCGCCTTCTGTGCCCATTCTGACAGTTTCTCTTCTTTATAACCTAATTTGATACCTTGCTCAATACATTTATCTAACGTAGACATCTTGTCTTTTACTTGTTGGTAATTTCAATGAAGTTAAATCCCTTAGAAAAATGTTGGGGAGTAGAAAATTTAGTTATCTCCCTTAATTATTACATGTCCAAATACAAATGCAAGGTTATGTTGGTTATAGGTCATGAATATACATACAAAACAATGGAAAGAAACAATGTTACATAGATGGATGGTGAGAAGTACCGCTTAGGGTTGCAATGGGCATGATATGAAACTTATCTTATATTCCCAGAACTTGTGGATGTTGTCTTGTGCTCTCGCCACTGTTGGAAAGGTTACATAGGTTGCACGCACCAATATTCGCGGAACAATCTGCTCGTAGAATGAGAAAACATTAGTAACAGTCAAAAAATGTCACAGTCATGTCAAAATAGTTTATAGTATTCACATCAATGAGAGACTCACTGCAGAGGGACTCATATTAATACTACTTTATCGCTAGATAGATGCAAATATGTTAAACTTGTACAGTTATCAATTTGTTATACAGAAATCATTTTGATATCATTAAAATATTTACTGTTTTACTTGGCAATAAATAGCCGTGTAAACTTAAAGCTTATGCCAAAACCGGAGAATAGCCCCCAAAAAGCCTGTCAGCGTCTAGCTCATGTCTAGGTATCTGAGCTCGGGTTCACACAGGCAACAATAACTCCGTTAAATATAATATCTAACATTTATTGTAGTTCACTATACAGTGCGTTGGCGCAGTGGGTTAACAAGCCCGCGCTGAGTTGCATATCACAGAGATTTAACATCATCACACATAGTTATCACAAACATTCTAAGCAAATATATAGCATATGTCTATGAACCCCAAATACACATGGGTCTAATCTATTGAGTCCCTCTAAGGCAGGCCCTGTTGCCTCTCTGATGGTCCGTCTGTCCTCTGACGGTCCACACGTGTCGCAATCCGACACGGGTGGTAACTCCTTCCGAGTTCCTCGTGGACCCCGCAATAGGCGGGCCACATCAGTGTCCACGGGACAGTGGACTCAATGACCAGTCCTTCGAGAAGGCTCTGGATTACTCTGGCCTTCAAGTGACTGACTTATTTCCCTTGGGCGGGAGTTGTAGCCCTTTGACTCATGCCTATAAATGTGAGGCTGTGACAATGATCTTTCGACTAACCAACTATGGCTACTGCATAACTACCTTTTACATAGCATGTTGACTCTGAACCCGCTATAGTAAATATCCTTTGTTGTGCAGAATTTTTTTCTTCTTTTAAAGTCATTTACTTGGTCTTGTCGAAATTGCCCTTTGTACTTATCAAACTTATTTGCGTGTTTAGTCTCGTAGTGCCGTTTGATGTTATACTCTTTTAAGACAGAAATAGATTGCATATCAAGCATATGGGCTTTGTTTTAATTTCCACGAAAAAATAGTTTATAGTCCATCTGTCTTGAAACACTTCTTAATTATTCTGTGATTCTCTCTTCTTTGGTCCAACGTCCTTAATAGTTGACGCCATGGTTACGTAATACCTCAAATACACATAATGAATATTCTCATAACAAAACCCCCATCAAAATAATATTAATAATCCATATTAATCATACATTTCTCACTGCTGTTCTCAGCCAATATCCAGCCAATGTTATCTCTTCCTTCAACAACATTCACTCAGAGAAATATCAGGAACATAGTGTTAATACCTAATACCACAAGGTCTTTTCACAAAGTAAAACACAATGGTTCCCACAGTCTATGGTCCATAATATTCCCTTTACGAATGTTCATTTTCAAGTCACTGGAATAAAACTAGCTAGGTTACTAAGTTCCCAAGGTGCACATATTCATTCGGCTAAATGTTCCGGAATTGGGAGTATCCAGTGCAACATTCCTCAAGTGTTAAAATATCCCTGATAATAAATTTCCTCAGAAGTTATAAATATCCACAGGGCAGATAAACTTCAGGAGTTATAAATGTCCACAGTTTTCACAGTGCTGTAGAGGAGAGTTGCAACTGAACTGAAATGATACGAAGTCTGACCATGGTTGATATATGTCTTGCTTTATTCAAGATAATTCCAAAAGGCATAATTTCAACATATATGTCTGGATGACAAGAGACATCCTGCTAACATGGCTTCCAGTTGGTAACTATTTATCTCTAACCCCGCGTCACAGCTTGAGCGTCCCTAGTTACCTTTCAACGGGATGCTCAACCGTGCCTAGTCTTTTGCATAGCACCTATTAACCCACTAACAGAGATGGTGCTCTGTTACATTGTTCAGATAAAATTCAGACGTTATAAATATCCATAGGGCTGATAAACTTCAAGAGTTATAAATATTCAAAGGGCAGATAAACTTCAGGAGTTATACATATCCATAGGGCAGATAAACATCAAGAGTTATAAATATCCATAATGATACCAGTCAAGGGTGGAAATTATCCATAATTGATAAACGACGGGCAGTGCTGATATCGATAGGGCAGATAAACTTCAAGAGTTATAAATATTCATACTTATTATGGACTTCTGTAATGTTGAGATTGACTTAAACTTGGAGAGCAAATAATATTAAGGAAACTCCGCTCTTGCAGCAATATGAAGGCGAATCCTTTTCATCCTGTGCCGATGAATCAGCCACTCCAAATGAAAGCTAGAGCATTTGTACTATGCTTCAAGTTCGACCAAGGCACAGTCTACCATCCTGGAGTCCAAAGAACCCCACTGTATGCAATACGGAAAATACAACTGGTCGCTAGAAAAGCATTTCTCAGACTCCTTACAGTTCTCAATGTCACCCCTTAAAAATTTCTCAATTCAATCCACCCACTCGATTTCTTTTAATGTACCTATCCAAGGCTCACTTTTAGTACGGAACATGACAGCTTGATGGGGATGGTGTTTCGGAAAGGGCCGGGATGGAGAAAGAGGGGGGGGGGGCAGTAGTGTAGCCATCTCCCGTCTTCTTATCACCTACCAGATGGTCGCACGTGTGGACACAGATTCCAACTTCTGTCAACTTCAAACGTCCCGCCGGCTTAAGTGTTATGGTTAGAAAATTGGGCTTGGCCTCGAATTAACATTGTGACCTCTGAATACACAGTTTAATAGGGAATCCAAGTGTCGTTGACAGGCATAACATATTGGAAATATGTCACGACTCATGATGTAATGTTCTTTTGGTGATATGTACAATAAACTTAACATTTATGTTCATTTGACCTAGCTCCGCGGGCCACAACATGACTCCCGGCGGGCCGCATGCGGCTCGCGGGCCTCGTGTTGGCCACCCCTGGCTTAGAATTAACGTACAGTACAGTCTTCACTGAGATACCGTTGAACTCGTCATGTCAGCTGTATCCAACTGTGATGGTTTCATATCCCAATTTTTTTAAATATTGTCTATATATGCTAATAGTAATAACAGTCACAGTGTTAACGAATTTCAGTTTCATTATCAGTTAGCTTACATTAGTAGTAGTAGTAGTAGTTAGTAGAAACGTGCAGAATGACTTAACTAAAACTAAAAACAATTATAATTAAACTACAAACTTGCACATACTAAAATGGTATGACAGAACCACTCATGTGAAGCTTACGGGGGAAAAAATATACACATTCAATTTAATCAAGAGCTGAAGACAATGTTACGCAAACTCAAAAGTTACGCTAGCAAATTTCTTAATTTCATATCAAAGATTAAAACACTGATATCTAACTGAGTTCCTGTGCACGACAGATTCTTATGTTAATGGTGTATATTGGCTGGCTAACAATAACTAAAGATACTTACGGCATATGTTGTATAAATAATAAATACAACACCCGACCACCACCTTTATGAAACTACGTTATTTGTTACTGGGAATTCCCAGAAATGTTTTCCTTTCTTCCCGGTAACGAGTATGCCAATTAGGACCCCCAAACACATTTCAGTTTCATTTTCAAAACAACAATACAGCATATTTAATGTGTGATTCATTCTGTGATACTATTAAACTTGTTTAATTAAAACTAAGAGATTTGATATGCTGATGATACACTACTGCCATCCACAACACAGAATGGTATAGAAAACCAAATAACCTCAACCCGATTGAATAGTGAATATCACAACTTAAATTTTAACATAGCAAAAACAAAGATAATGCTTACAGATAAAACTACTATGGAGAAATAAATATATGTTAATGAGGAAAAATTGGAGGTGGTGGACAATTTTAATATATTACCAACAATGGTGACACAATGAAAGAAATTAAAAGACGAATGTCTATTGCTCTTCAAAGACTAAAACAACTGAATAAATTGTGGAGTGGGACAGATAAAACTACAAAAATTAGATTTTTAAGAGCATACATCTTTCCCATTGCAATATACGCCTGTGAGACCTGGACACTTACTAAACAAGCTGAACAGTGCGTAAATGCCTTTGAATATAAATGTTACAGACGAGTTCTAAGAATATCTTGGATAAAGAACAGAACAAATGCATCTATATTTCAAGAGCTGAATATTGAAGACGGTTGGCTATTAAAGACGATAAAACAAAGAAAATTGAAATTATTTGGTCACTTAAAACGTCACGAAAGTTTTGAGAGAACAATAATAGAGGTGTATATGCCTGGGACGAGAGGAAGAGGAAGGCCAAAAAGAAGATTGGTGCAGGCTGTAGCATATGATCTCCAGATGGGTGTATCGTAAGCTGGACATCTTGCTTATGATCGAGAGGTTGTTCGAAAGGTTGTTATGGTTGCGAGGTTCTGCAAAGGACATGCTGCTGAATGAATGAATGAAAATAGAACTAAGTGTGAGTGAGAATAACTGGAGTGTGAAAGAATTTCTATTGAAAGATGCGTGAGAGCAAATAATTAGGTTCTATCATACAATAGGTAGGATTCTATATAGCACTTCAACACTCTTTTTCTCGCTGCAGTAGACAGTTTTTATTGGTGAATATGGTTTTAAAACAATAAATAAAGGATGGGTGAGATGATGAGTTATGACGTTCTTTGCTTCTCTTCCTGGCACTGATCATACTGGTCGAAGGCTGTGAACAGTTAATAAAATGTTATTCATTCATTCATTCATTCATTATTCATTCATTCATCCAGTAGCACGTCCTTTGCAGAACCTCACTTCCATAAAAACTTAGAGTAAATTTATCGGTCATAATCAAAATGTCCCGCGATCGATATACCCATCTGTAAATCATCTGCACCTATCTTCTCTTTGGCCTTCCTCTCCCTCTCTTCCCGGGCACATACCCCTCCATTATTGTTTCCTCAAAACTTTCATGACGTTTCAAGTGACCAAAATATTTATATTTTCTTTGTTTTATCGTCTTTAGCAGCCAACTTTCTTCGATATTCAGCTCTTGTCGTATGGATTCATTTGTTATTTTTTGTATCCAAGACATTTTTAGAACCCGTCTATAACATTAATATTCAAGGGCATGTATGCGCTGTTCAGCTTGTTTAGTAAGTGTTCAGGGTCTTCACAGGTGTATGTTGCAATGGGAAAGATCCATCCATCATGTGCCATGCCACTAAGCGTGGGCTGTCATGGTTCGCCATTTCACTTGATAACCATAGTTGTGGATCAGCCCAGTGTTCTTGTCTCGATCATACCACGTGGCCAAGACATCCAGGTATTTACTTCTCTGTTTTCCTCTGATTCTTTTCCCCTCGATCTTGTCAGTTGTCACCAAGTTCTCCTATTGATTTCTTCTCATAACATACCCAAAAAATGTTGACTGTCCACATCTAATTTATTTAATCAGTTTACGATTTTCATTTTGTTTCTTGTAGGACTTGGTCATTGTTTGGTTTTTCTGTCTGTCCATGTTGTTCTTTGCATTTTTCTCAGAAACTACGTCTCCATGGAAATCAGATGTTTTTCAGCTTGTCTGCTCATTGTCAACGCTTCACATTAATACAAAAGTACAGGTTCTGTGCTAGCACTCCAACGCTCTTTTTCTCTTTGCAATTGACATATTTTTTATTAGTCAGTATGTTTTTCATCTTGCAAGAGGCTACCTTTGCAATGGTGATTCTTGTTTTAATCTCTTCAAGGCATCTTCCATCACATATTATGACTGTTCGGAGATAATTGTACAGATTCACTTGTTTAACAATATTCCCATTTACTTGTGTATTACATTGTGGAATTTCCTTCGTCCTAGTGACGACCATAATCTGTGTCTTCTTACAATTCATTTCAAACCCTATTTGTTCATAGTGTGCAACAACCGCATCTACTAAATGTTGCAGGTCCTGCTTATTGTCTGCAATCAATACTGTATCATCTGCATATCTAATAATATTGATATTTCGACCCCCAACGATGATTCCTTTATCTTCTATATTTCTGAAAATAGTTACACTGTACATGGAAAATAAATCTGGAGACATTACATATCACTGCCTCACACATCTCTTAATAGGCTTATATTGACCTACTTCATTATCAATACTTAAGGCAGCTTGTTGTTTCTAATATATGCTTCTTTTTTTTTTTTTTACAAGTCTAAGGTCTTTCCAATCAATTTGTAGATCTGCAGTTATATTTATAATGTTGACATATCTTACCCTATCGAAAGTCTTTGTGTTGTCAATAAAGCAAATATGTAGATTTTTGTTTACTTCTATAGAATGTACAATTACTTTCTTAGCATATACACATCATTTACTGTGCCTTTGCCTTCTACAAGCCCATATTGTTGTTCCCCTATTTCAGGCTGTATTTTCTTCTTAACTCTTTGCATGATAATTCTTAGCAAAATCTTCGTGATGTGACTCATACTAATTGTTCGATGTTGATCACATTTCAAGGCACCTGATTTCTTTGGGATTGCAATAAATACAGAATTACATAATTCATGAGTTATATCTACCGTATAACACATTGTGTTCAGCAGTCTGGTGACTTGATCTATTCCATATTCTTCTAAAGCATTAATAATTTATGTTGTGATGTTGTCTGAATCGGGGGATCTTGCCAGCTTCATATAGGTAAGAACAATCTGAACATCCATCTTCAAAATTGATGGTCCTTCATTATTATTTCGAATATCATACTGTTCATCTCTGTTATCAGCATGGAAGGTTTTCACATAATCTGTCCACACATGTACAATCTGATCTTTTTCTATTATGATTTTTCCGTCTTTTGTTTTTAGATAGCCTGCTGATGTACGTGAGTAGTATAGTAAGTCAGAAAAGATGTTGTTTTTTGAGGATCATATACATATATATATATATATTATTACTAATTATCGATCCTGATCCTCAAAGGGCGATATCTCTTGATACGGCTAAGGGACGATACCTAGGTCGTATCTAAGGGAGATAATTCTAAATAAGACAATTCTAATGTTTCCAAGGGCAGATAACTATTGAGTGTGTAATATTTTAATTAATTAAAAACATGAAAAATAAAAATGAAACCAAAAATAAATAAAAAGATAGCGCGTGGGGTGGGGGTGGAGAGTGGGTGTGCGGGCGCATTGGGTGCGGCTAGACAGTTCGAGTTTAAATACTATCATCCTACAGGTTACAAATGAAAACCTTAAGAGGTAAAGATGGCCAGTGGTATTGATTGTAGTTGGTATGGTGTAGTATTATTTGGTGAGGAGGGGTGGGTAGCGGTTATTAGTGACATGTAGAGGGTCGTAGTTGTTTATTAACTATCACAATAAGGTTACAAATGCAAACCTTAAAAAGTAAAGATTACCGGTGGTATAGATTGTATTTGGTATGGTGTAGTATCATTTGGTGAGAAGGGATGGGTAGCGGTTATTAGTGGCCTGTAGAGGGTCATAGTGGCTTATTCACTATCATCATACAGGTTACAAATGAAAACCTTAAAAAGTAAAGATGGCCGGTGGTACTGATTGTAGTGGGTATGACTTATTGAAATTAGTTGAGAAGGGGTGGGAAGCGGTTATTAGTGAGCTGTAGAATGTCGTATTGGTGTAAACACTATCATCATACAGGTTAAAAATGAAAACCTTAAAAAGTAAAGATGACCGGTATCATTGTTTGTAATGGGTATGGCTTAGTGAAATTCGTTGTTAAGGGTGGGTGGCGGTTATTAGCGGTCTGTAGAGGGTCTTATTGGTTTAAGCACTGTGATCATATGGGATACAAATGAAAACCTTAAATAAGTAAAGATGGCTGGTAGTATTGGCTCTAGTGGGTATGGCTGTTAAGGGATGGACCACGTGTTTCTGTATGTCTGTCTATATATCTATCTATCTATCTATCTGTATATCTATCTATATGGCTGGCTGTATGTGTTTTTGTGTTTTGATGGTATGTATATTTGCTTACTTTTCGTTGGGCTTGTGTGTATCTGTATGTGTATACTGCTCTGCTATCTCTCTGTCTGTTGGAGATTTTGTCCACCAGTCTATACGACTTTGTATGTCTATAGATGACTCATCGCTATAAGGCCTGCAATGGTACTACAATGCTCGGCAACATACATATCAGCATGATAGCGTGTGTGTCACTGGGTGTGTATGTGATGCCATTCAGAACATTTGACAAAAATATCACATAGGTATGAAAGTTAGTATTCTGACATGTGGCTACGCATCCTCATTTCATGAAACTGAACCGAACCTCAAATTCTGTCTTATATGTGCTTATGTGTCATCACAGCAACCCTTAAGAAGATGCATTTTCAAATCTCGTGAAAGACCGTGGCACAGGTTAGGAGGTCGAATATCAACAACTTCGACGCATATTTAAGAATCCGATCTTCAGAAGCCTTGGTTTTTCCCCACTATATAACTAATGAAAAATGTTCGACTGTGTATTATAAGGGCGGTTATTACTGTCTGAAGTGGGTGGGACACACATACTATCATCATACCATTGGCGATGTGTTAGAAACACAAAACTCGTCCTCGGGTTGTGTGATGGTGTACAACCAGTGACATGGTCACATGTCTAAGGGATACAACCAGATCACGTGCTCACTGACTAAAACCAGTCAAAGATGGCGGTGCTTCCTGTCACATGCATAAGGACACAACCAGACCACGTGCTTACTGGCTAAAGCTAGTCAAAGATGGCGGTGCATCCGATCACACGTAGTTAAATGGCTACAACCAGACCACTTGCTAACTGGCTAAAGCCGGTCAAAGAAGCGGTGCTTCCTGTCACATGCATAACGACACGACCATACCACGTATGTCATAGTTACAGCCGGCCAAAGATGGCGTCTCAGTCGATCACATATGTAATAGTACATTCAAGACACTGGCTCAATGGCTAAAACCACTCAATCATGGCCATGCTTTCGATCACATCCATAATGGTACAGCAGGTAAACGTGGCTAATGAATCAACCGGTCAAAGAAAGCGCCGCATCCACAGGCATGCATAACGATACACGTGTAACACGTGGCTAATGACTCAACCAGTCAAAGATGGCGTCGCATCCGGTCACATGTGTAATGGTACATCCAAGACACGCGGTTAAGAGGGATACTACAGAAAAAGGGTGTTCTATCAGTTATGGAGCCAGGGAACTTAACTCATGATGATCACCGTGTATGGGAGTGATTCCACTACACAGTCAAAATTGCATCCGAAAGATAAAAGGGTCACCCTTCTCTCTCGCTCACTCTCTTTTCTATATGCGTGTTGTCCTAGTGTCACCGAATAACACCAAAGTACACCCTGGCATCACTACAACATAAACCGGTCTCGAAAGCAGCATACGCACGTGGAAACAAGTCATCACAGTATCCGAATAAACCTTTCACATTCTCATAGTGCAGAGATGTGTTCACCGATGCTAGTCGCCTAAGTCGTATCTGTACGTAACAGCTATCGGATCATACAACGACGAGTGGTTAGCCCATGTTAACATATGTATAATATTAAACACAAACACAACAAACTGTCCCGACTCAACCTTAGGCAATGCATGTAACATGACATGTCACGTGTCCGCTGTCATAACCAGCGACGTTATCACGTAGTAAATTATACATCTACACTTTCATACTTCTCTATGTGTCCATACGTGTCTATACATCTTTCTCCAGAAATCCATTTCCAAGACCAATATATGTTTTTCAGTGTGCCTGCTCACTGCCACACTTCACAACATGACAAAGGTACACCTTCTATGTACCACTTTCAACCGTCAAATAAGAAAATATGTTAGACAAGGTATTAACATTATTGGTTAAATACAGAAATATCTCGTCCAAATTTGTAAAAGTAGGAACATTTGTTGACCTATCGGGAGAAAATAGTCAACCAAGTAGGAAAATTTGTTAGTCAAATAGGAAAAATATTGACCATGTAACGAAATATATTGTCCAAACTTATGAAAAGTAGTAACATTTATTAGCCAAATGGGAAAAAGATAGACCAAGTAACGAAATATCTCCGCCAACCTTATGAAAAAGGGGAAACTTTGTTAGCCAAATGGGGAAAAGATTGGCCAAGTAACGAATTATCTCCGCCAAACTTATGCAAAATAGAAAATGTTGTTAACCAAGTGTGAAAGAGTATCGGTCAAAGAGAGAAATGTCTCACCAAAACTTATAGAAAAAAAAGGAAAATTTATTAATCAAATGGGAAAATAATTGGCCAAGTAAAGACATATTTCACTCAAATTTATGAAAAATTGGAACATTTGTTAACCAAATATGAATAAATGTCGGCCAAAGAGAGAAATATCTCGTCCAAACTTATAAAAAATTAGGAAAAATGTCAGCCAAATGGGAAAAAGTTAGGCCAAACACAGAAATATCTCAACCAAACTTATAAAAAGAAGGGTAAAGATTGACGATGTAACGAAATAGCTCGTCTAAACTTATGAAAAGTATGAACAATTGTTTTTCACATGGGAAAAAATATTGGCCAAGTAACGAAATATCTCCGCCAAACTTATGAAAAGTGTGAAACATTGTTAAGCAAGTATGAAAAAGTAATGAACAATTAGAGAAATATATCATCCAAACTTATAAAAAGTAGTAAAATTTGTTAGCCAAATGGGAAAAATATTGGTCAAGTAAAGAAATATTTCAACCCAACTTATGAAAACTAGGAAATTTTGTTAACCTAGTGTGAAAAAGTATCGGCCAAGGAGAGAAATATCTCACCCAAACTCATAAAAAACAGGAAAATCTGTTAACTAAATGGGAAAAACTATTGGCCAAGTAAAGAAATATATCACCCAAACCTATAAAAAAAAAAAGGAACATTTGTTAACCAAATATGACGAAATATCGTCCAAAGAGATAAATATCTCTCCAAACTTATAAGTAGTATCTTACAATAAATCTCTGTCTCAAACCACTACCTTCAATACTGGAGTACCGCAAGACTCTATTCTTGACTCTCTATTATTCGCCATATGTATTAATGATCTACCTTTGCATCTTTCGTCGACCTGCGATCTATTTCCAGACGACTGTACAGTGAATACAAACGCTGAAAGCAGTAATTTGCTGGAGTCGTCATTGCAACAAGAATTAAATAATGTAGTTAGGTGGAACTATGCGAACCGTATGAAAATTAACTTCACTAAAACAAAATCTATGTTATTAACGCCCAGACAAAGACTTTAAACTCTAAATTCACACAGATCACTTCAATTTCACATCGATAACATGCCAGTAGAAAGTGTAATTGATCACAAAACATTAGGCCTTATCATTGATAGAAACCTAACCTTTAATCCTCACGTTCAAGTGCTCACTAAACAAACAGTGAAAAAAGTCTACTCGCCAAAATTTAATATTTCCTTGACGAGGACACAAGGAAAATATTCTATACGTCTCACATACAGACGCACTTTGACTACTGCTCTACAATCTGGGACGGCTGTTCAAATTCAAGCACCAAGTGACTTTACTCACTCCAGAAACGGGCCATGAGTTTAGTTTATAGCAACCATTTAACTGACAATCCTAGCCTGCGTAAACGCCTTCAGTTACTACCGCTCCACAAACGCCTGCTTCTCAATAAGGCGAAATTAATTCACAAAATCCTACATCGTAATGCCCCAAATTACCTTTGGCCTGTTTGAATATATTGCTAGACACAATAAACAATTAAATATATTACACATTCCGAAGCCTAGGATAGACTTATACAAAACAAGCTTAAAGTACTCTGCAGCTCAGCTGTGGAACAATCTTCCACATGACATTAAAGACATCACCACTCCCTATACATGTAATCGCAAATTATTTGAACACTATCTCAGTACGGATTACGTTCCCCCTTAATAATAGAAGTAATAATAATAATAAAACCCTAGTATAACAGCCAGTCCCATTTTGGTAGGCCAGTATATTCCACATAGCTAATAACAAGTGGCCGGTCTCTCTGGCTGTGGGATTACGGCACTTTCTCTCTGTAATCCCGTTTATCACGCAGAGTCTCGTAGCGGAGCGAGAACTGAGGCGGTTCGACCCCCGCTCGTGACTTGCGGGATACTGAGCCGGCCGCTCAGAAAGCAATGGCAAACTACTGAGCGTAATCTTGCCAAGAGATCAGCATACAGCTGAAAGATGCTGGTGTTGACAGCTAAGTCCTGTAAAGGATATGCTAAAAAAAAAAATAAATAACAAGTGCCACGCCACTTATTACTATTACTGAGTCGTGTAGTATTGATTTTTCATTTTCAACGTGCCTTTATAATGCATATCTTTTATATTGTTGCTGTTTTCAGTTAGCCTTGAATGATGTGTGAATGGTATAATATATGAAAGAGAGTGATAAAAGGGGAGAATGTTAGACGGGCCTGAGTGCCCAATTCTTAACCCTTTGAAAATAAAGTTTGTTGTTGTTGTTGTTTGTCAACCTCTTGGCAGGGACCTTTTAAGATCATTAGAAGAATTTCAGAAGTAGATTACGAAATCTCATTAAATGGAAAGTTGAAAATATTCCATGTAAATATGTTGAAACCATACTATGCTAGACAGGACAATGAGACAAATGAACTGACGCAACAAACTGGTGACGGAGACGAAACGACAATTTCCCAACGAAATGACACCTCGACAAACGAAGCATCGTTAACGACACACTCTTACGACGACGAAAACGACGAAGACATATGGACATTACCAACAATCTGTGATATCGACAACGACGACAAATTTGACGACATATTGACAACGATTGATCTCGACAACGACGACAATGACATTGAAGACAATTTACAAACAGTAGCATCTGTGATAAATCAGACAGACGTAGACAACACTGAAATCCCTGTACCAATCATGACTGACGACGGTAGTATAAATGACATACATATCTCTGACACTTTGACACAACAACAGCGACAAGACATTTTGACTATCCTTGACGAGTATAAAGCTATCTTTTCTAACAAACCTGGACGCACTGATAAAATAACACATTCAATTGTGCTGACAGATCTGAGACCGGTCAAATGTAGACCATATTCTATTCCTCTACATTACAGATCTAATTTAGATAAAGAAATTTTAGAGTTAGAGAAGAATGGCATTATTCAAAAATCGATGTCTCAATATTCTTCACCGATTGTCCTGGTGAAAAAGAAAGACCAGACAATCCGCTTGTGCATCGACTATAGAGTATTAAATACAAGAACAACAACGGATGCAGAGCCTATGAACAGTTGTGAAGATCTTATTTTAAATATGGCTCAATCATCCTTATTTTCTAAGACCGATTTAGCGAAAGGATATTGGCAAGTTCCACTACACCCATCTTGTAGACATATAACAGCATTCGCAACACCTCTCGGTTTGTACGAATGGCTATATCTTCCTTTTGGCCTGAAGAACGCACCGGCCACATTTGTGAGACTAACAAGATTGTTATTACACGGAATTAAAGATGTAGTAGCCTATATTGATGATATATGCGTCCATTCTTCTGATATGACTTCTCACTTACTTACCCTGAAACAAGTCTTCAACCAAATCTCTCTTTTTGGACTTACTATCAAACCTTCCAAGGTTGAAATAGGTTATACACAAATAGACTTCCTTGGTCACAGAATTTCTGAAGGTAAATTGTTGACTGATGATAAAATTGTTTCCAAGATTCTTAATCTTGAAGTGCCTACCACAAAGAAACAGATTAGGAGTTTACTAGGTCTTATTAACTATTATTCCAAATTCATTCCACATTGGGCAGAACTCACCTCAGTTATAAAAATTAGGAAGATTGTCAGCAAAATGTGAAAAAGTTAGGCCAAACACAGAAATATCTCAACCAAACTTATGAAAAGAAGAAAAAAGATTGACCAACAAAAGCTCGTCGAAACTTAGGAAACGTATGAACAGTTGTTAACTAAATGGGAAAAAATATTGGCCAAGTAACGAAATATATCACCCAAATTTATAAAAAGTAGGAAAATTTGTTAGCCAAATGGGAAAAATATCCGTCAAGTAAAGAAATATTTCAACCAAACTTATAAATAACTCGTCCTATCTTATACAACCTTATATAACCAAGATCTTCAAACCACCGTTGTACAGAGCTCCAATGAAACACTCATGACGTTAACACCATTTATGGTAAGTTCGTCTGTGATTCCACCCGGCATAGTTTTTATATCATCTAGGTATTCATCATCACGGAACCATTTACCATGACTGCCATCTTCAACTTTCCATGCCACAATGTCTGCTACACTAACCTTTCGTTGTTCCCTGTATCAACAACACAAGTTTTTTTTTAAATCGAAGACCTGCTAGAATAAAATTTCTTACGGTTTCCACACCTAGCTCACTTTAGCATTTCACATCCGCAATAGCGGTAAGTCTGCATCCAACCAACAGTGGCTGTTATGAAGTCGGCCTTTCTTAAATCACTTCTGCGTTATTTAGCCCTTGAATACCATCTACCACATCTTCTAACCGACTTTCAACGTTTCATACCAAATAACATTAACATTATCTTTGATTACAGAACAGCCGAGTTTGCCGGAGATATTTCGTCACTTTGCCAATATTTTTTCCCATTTGGTTAACAATTGTTTATACTTTTCATAAGTTTCGATGAGCTATTTCGTTACTTGGTCAATCTTTACCCTTCTTTTTATAAGTGTTGGTTGAGATATTTCTGTGTTAGGCCCAACTTTTTCCCATTTGGCTGACAATTTTCCTAATTTTGTATGGGTTTGGACGAGATATTTCTCTCTTTGGCCGACATTTCTTCATATTTGGTTAACAAATGTTCCTATTTGCAATAAATTTGGGTGAAATATTTCTTTACTTGGCCAATATTTTTCCCATTTGATTAATAAATTTTCCTTTTTTTAAAAATAAGTTTGGGTGAGACATTTCTCTCTTTGACCGATACTCTTTCACACTTGGTTAACATAATGTTCTATTTTGCATAAGTTTGGCGGAGATATTTCGTTACTTGGTCAATCTTTTTCACATTTGGCTAACAAATTTTCCTACTTTTCATAAGTTTGGACAATATATTTCGTTACGTGGTCACTATTTTTCCTATTTGACTAACAAATTTTCCTACTTGGTTGATATTTTCTCCGATAGGTTAACAAATGTTCCTACTGTTATAAATTTGGACGAGATATTTCTGTATTTGACCAATAATTTTAATACTTTGTCTAATATATTTTCTTATTTGACGGTTGAAGTGGTACATAGAAGGTGTACTTTTGTCTGGTTGTGAAGTGTGGCAGTGAGCAGGCACACTGAAAACATATATTGGTCTTGGAAATGGATTTCTGGAGAAAGATGTAAAGACACGTATGGACACATAGAGAGGTATGAAAGTATAGATGTATAATTTACTACGTGATAACGTCGCTGGTTATGACAGCGGACACGTCAGAGTTTGGCGGAGATATTTCGTTACTTTGCCAATATTTTTCCCCATTTGGTTAACAATTGTTTATACTTTTCATAAGTTTCGATGAGCTATTTCGTTACTTGGTCAACCTTTATCCTTCTTTTTATAAGTGTTGGTTGAGATATTTCTGTGTTTGGCCTAACTTTTTCCCATTTGGCTGACAATTTTCCTAATATTTTATAGGTTTGGACGAGATATTTCTCTCTTTGGCCGACATTTCTTCATATTTGGTTAACAAATGTTCCTATTTGTAATAAATTTGGGTGAAATATTTCTTTACTTGGCCAATATTTTTCCCATTTGATTAATAAATTTTCCTTTTTTTTATAAGTTTGGGTGAGACATTTCTCTCTTTGACCGATACTCTTTCACATTTGGTTAACAAAATTTTCTATTTTACATAAGTTTGGCGGAGATATTTCCTTACTTGGTCAATCTTTTTCCCATTTGGCTAACAAATTTTCCTACTTTTCATAAGTTTGGACAATATATTTCGTTACGTGGTCACTATTTTTCCTATTTGACTAACAAATTTTCCTACTTGGTTGATATTTTCTCCGATAGGTTAACAAATGTTCCTACTGTTATAAATTTGGACGAGATATTTCTGTATTTGACCAATAATTTTAATACTTTGTCTAACATATTTTCTTATTTGACGGTTAAAGTGGTACATAGAAGGTGTACTTTTGTCTGGTTGTGAAGTGTGGCAGTGAGCAGGCACACTGAAAAACATATATTGGTCTTGGAAATGGATTTCTGAAGAAAGATGTAAAGACACGTATGGACACATAGAGAGGTATGAAAGTTCAGATGTATAATGTACTAGGTGATAACGTCGCTGGTTATGACAGCGGACACGTCAGAGTTTGGCGGAGATATTTCGTTACTTTGCCAATATTTTTTCCCATTTGGTTAACAATTGTTTATACTTTTCATAAGTTTCGATGAGCTATTTCGTTACTTGATCAATCTTTACCCTTCTTTTTATAAGTGTTGGTTGAGATATTTCTGTGTTTGGCCTAACTTTTTCCCATTTGGCTGACAATTTTCCTAATTTTTTATGAGTTTGGACGAGATATTTCTCTCTTTGGCCGACATTTCTTCATATTTGGTTAACAAATGTTCCTATTTGCAATAAATTTGGGTGAAATATTTCTTTACTTGGCCAATATTTTTCCCATTTGATTAATAAATTTTCCTTTTTTTTAAAATAAGTTTGGGTGAGACATTTCTCTCTTTGACCGATACTCTTTCACACTTGGTTAACATAATGTTCTATTTTGCATAAGTTTGGCGGAGATATTTCGTTACTTGGTCAATCTTTTTCACATTTGGCTAACAAATTTTCCTACTTTTCATAAGTTTGGACAATATATTTCGTTACGTGGTCACTATTTTTCCTATTTGACTAACAAATTTTCCTACTTGGTTGATATTTTCTCCGATAGGTTAACAAATGTTCCTACTGTTATAAATTTGGACGAGATATTTCTGTATTTGACCAATAATTTTAATACTTTGTCTAATATATTTTCTTATTTGACGGTTGAAGTGGTACATAGAAGGTGTACTTTTGTCTGGTTGTGAAGTGTGGCAGTGAGCAGGCACACTGAAAAATATATATTGGTCTTGGAAATGGATTTCTGGAGAAAGATGTAAAGACACGTATGGACACATAGAGAGGTATGAAAGTATAGATGTATAATTTACTACGTGATAACGTCGCTGGTTATGACAGCGGACACGTGACATGTCATGTTACATGCATTGCCTAAGGTTGAGTCGGGACAGTTTTTGTGTTTAATATGATACATCTGTTAACATGCACTAACCACTCGTCGTTGTATGATTCCATAGCTGTTACGTACACATACACTTCCCCGACTAGCATCGATGACCACATCTCTGCACTATGAGAATGTGAATGGTTATTTCGGACACTGTGATGACTTGTTTCAACGTGCGTATGCTGCTTTCGAGACCGGTTTATGTTGTAGTGATGCCAGGGTGTACTTTGGTGTTATTCGGTGACACTAGGACAACACGCATATAGAAAAGAGAGTGAGTGAGAGAGAAGGGTGACCCTTGTAACTTTCGGGTGCAATTTTGACTGTGTAGTGGAATCACTCCCATACACGATAATCATCATGAGTTAGGTTCCCTGGCTTCACAACTGATAGAACACCCTTTTTCTGTAGTATCCCTCTTAACCGCGTGTCTCGGATGTACTATTACACATGTGCCCGGATGCGACACTATCTTTGACTGGTTGAGTACATTAGCCACGCGTTCCACGTGTATCGTTATGCATGTCACTGGATGCGTCGCCTTCTTTGACCGGTTGAGTTATTAGCCACGTGTACTGGCCGTACCGTTCATGGGTGTTATCGGAAGCAGGGCCATAATTGAGTGGTTTTAACCAGTGAGCCCGTATCTCGGATGTACAATTACGTATGTGATCGGCTGTGACGCCATCTTTGGCCGACTGTAACTATGACATACGTGGTCTGGTCGTGTCGTTATGCATGTGACAGGAAGCACCGCTTCTTTGACCGGCTTTAGCCAGTTAGCAAGTGGTCTGGTTGTAGCCATTTATCTACGTGTGATCGGATGCACGGCCATCTTTGACTAGCTTTAGCCAGTAAGCACGTGGTCTGGTTGTGTCCTTATGCATGTGACAGGAAGCACCGCCATCTTGACTGGTTTTAGCCAGTGAGCACAGTGGTCTGGTTGTATCCCTTAGACATGTGACCATGTGACTGGTTGAACACCATCACAAAACCCGAGGACGAGTTTTGTGTCTCTAACACATCGCCAGTTGTATGCTGATAGTATTTAAGACCCACCCACTACAGACAGTAATAACCGCCCTTATAATACACAGTCGACCACTTTTCATTAGATGTATAGTGTGGAAAACCCAAGGATTCTGACGATCGGATTCTTAAATATGCGTCGAAGTTGTTGATATGTCGACCTCCTAACCTGTGCCGCGATCTTTCACGAGATTTGAAAATGCATCTTCTTAAGGGTTGTTGTGATGACACATAAGCACATATAAGACAGAATTTGAGGTTCGGTTCAGGGTTATGAAATGAGGATGCGTAGCCACATGTCATAATACTAATTTCACCCATCCATCCATCATGTGCCATGCCGGTATGCGTGGGCGGTCATGTACTGCCATCTCACTCGATCACCAGAGACGTGGATCAGTTCCGTGTTTCTGTCTAGACCATGCCACAAGGCCAAACCATCCAGGTACTTGCTTCTATTCTTCCCCTTGGTCTTTTTCCGTCGATCTTACCAGTTGTCACCAAGTTCTCTAAATCATTTCTTCTCATAACATGCCAAAAAAAATTGTGACTGTCTACGTCTAATGTCTCTAATCAGTTTACGATCTTCATTTTTTCTTGAAGGACATGTTCATGGGTCTTTCTGGCTGTCCAGGGTATTCTTTGCATTTTCCTCAGAATACCACATTTCTACAGCCATCAGATGTTTTTCAGCCTGACTGCTCATTATCCAAGCTTCACATCCATATAAAAGTACAGGTTCTATGTAGCATCTCAACACTCTTTTTCTCGTTTCAATTGACATCTTTTTATTAGTAAGTATGTTTTTCATCTTGCTAAATGCTACTTTTGCCACGGCGACTCTTGTTCTAATCTCTTCAAGGCATCTCCCATCAGATGTTATTACTGTTCTGAGATAATTGTACCTATTCACTTGTTGAAGAATATTCCCATTTACTTGTATAACATATACTAACTTTCATACCTATGTGATATTTATGTCAAATGCTCGGAATGGCATCACATGCACACCCAGTGACACACACGCTCTCATACTGATATTATGTTGCCGAGCGTTGTAGTACCATTGCAGGCCTTATAGCGATCAGTCACCTATAGTCATACAAAGTCATATAGACTGGTGGACAAAATCTTAACCAGACAGAGAGATAGCAGAGCAGTATACACATACAGAGACACACAAGCCCAACGACAAGTAAGCTGATATACGTAACGTCAAAACACAAAAACACAAACAGCCAGTCATATAGATAGATATACGGATAGATAGATATACAGACAGCTAGACAGACATACAGAAACACGTGGTCCACCCCTTAACAACGAATTTCACTAAGCCATACCCACTACAGCCACTACTACCAGCCATCTTTAATTATTTAAGGTTTTCATTTGTACCCCATATCGATCCAAGTGTGTCGTATATTCTGAAGGGACTGGTATCACTGTAGTGCACACCCCATATTCTGGTTAAAGAAGCTGGGCCCCATCCTCTTCTAATATGTAATTAAATCAAGAATACGACCCTTGAAGTATTACAGACTCGGTTTCAGGAGTTACTGGTCCTCTTTAAGAAGTAGTGAATACTAGATCTAACTCTGCCCCTTCACCAAGAATTTAATAGCTCTCGAACCCCCAGTTTGATATCCTGTGAAATGTCTGAACGACTTCCTCAGTATAAATCAGGTGAAGAATAACATGGGTCTGGAACATTCAAAAGATATAGAGTCTTCTCTTTTCCCTTTTGTTATCTCAATTGAGTTTAGTAATTTGATCAATGAATTTAACAAATACTGGTACACATAGACATCTTGTTTACACAAATAAGACAGATAATCAACAGACAGGGTGGACTGGACTTCAGTTATAAGATTCAGTTACTGTGTATATAATTTATTGATTGACCTGTGTCTTTTGGCCTTTTGTTCAAAACATTTCCACATGTCAAACATCTGTTCAAAATGACATATGGTCAATGTGAAAAAATAATTCCAGTCAGTACCAATTACAGACAATCAATAAAGAATAATAATCAAAATGACGATCATGAGTGTTCTATATGACATCTTTCAGTGTAAAGAAAGTTTTTCTCTAAAAAAATCTTAGTAAGTCATAGTGTTTTGTGTGGCGTGGTCTCTCATTTTCCTATGAGTGATTTGGGTTTGTTGGCACGAGAAAAAGTCACCTCTGAGTGGTAGATTTGGGTTGAGCCTGGGTCCATGGACTGATGGATCCGTTTCAGTACTTGCCAGTAAAGCTACCCTGAAGGCTGCCCTTGCTCTGCTCAAGGCCTGAGGTTATCTTCCATCTCATGTGTGGGGATCTTCTTTTCTCTGCCTCCCTCTTCTGGTCAGGTCACCACCAAGAACATCACTGTGTAAAATTCACATAGACATGTATAATCCTATCAATGTAATTTTTCCAGCATGTTATTAAGCGTGAAAAAAAAACACAACAGGAAGGATAAGGTTGGAAGAAGTATAACACCTGGAAAGTAGGAACTAGTTTTCCCCCTCCTCTGATCTGGTGTTGTGTTAATTTGTGTGGGGTCAGAGATTATTACACTGTATGCACCTGCTATCATCTGGTACCTGCTGTATGCATGTTCTCAGTGTACCTGGGGTTCAGTGAGAAGTGTACAGTCAGACATAGATAGGAGTGATGATGTGTTGTTCCCTTGTGCATTTAAGTCAAGCTGATAGTGCAAGACTAAGACTAGGATAAGATGCATTTTTATAAATGACATTCAATTTAACATCTTCATCAACTCATTTGGTTATGCATTGTGTATATAAATGTTTCTCTGTACCTCCCAAATTAACTACTTGTCCTCTTCTTCTTATAAATCATTTCCTTTTGCCTGCTGTTGCTGTGGTGTGGAGTGGAGTGCTGTGTTGTGTAGTGTGTAGAATTAACTTCTGTTGATTGGGTTCTCATAGCTTTTACTATTTTTCCCTATCTTCATCAGTTAATATGAGTATAACTCAGCTAGTCTTTTATTGTTATTCATGGCCATCATACAGAATTTCTGATGTGTAATTGTTACAAAATGTAATCCATACAAAATCATGACAATAATACATCAGTAAGAGGTTGCTACAAATGTACCTCTCCTAATCCTCCTCTCTTACTCTACATATTAATTTATTCTTCTTCTTCTGTTAACAGTGCACATCATGCCCATTCTGTTGGCTACCAACAGTTGGCTATAGACCGAGGTTTTATTTACTTGTTGGTCTGGACAGATTAACTAGGCCGTCTGTCACAAATGGCGTCTGTGAAGCGTAACCTGTTTTAGGCAATGCAGCTGGTGAGTGCTTTGTCTAAGTGATACCTGACACATAAATACAACTATTTTCTATCAAACCCTATTATTTCAATTCATGAAGAGGAAAGGAAAGATATAATCTCTCTCTCGGCTCCTTAGATTGCGAATAGGCAGAAATAAGTACGTTTTCAAGCGAGGCAGTGGTTCTTGTGCACAAACTGTCTTGTGATTAGCAGAAAGCAATTTAAGCAGTTTTGATGAAATGCATAACAGTGCGTTAGAATTCTCACCTTGTACATTTTTCTGTGATAGATTGTTGTAGTATGCACATAGTAAAGCTAACAGATATTTTGAAGAACTTCAGAGTTTGCAGTTTTGAGAAAGTATGAGATTGTGAGTTTTGCCGGGGAACGGCTCGGTGTAGCTAGAAGTTTGCAGTCGACAATTTTACATTTTCAGAGGTTTCATTTTATTAGTAATACATTCAATTTGACGCACAAACACTGGATACCTCTACTGTATACATCTGGGCATCACACTGATCTGAGGATTCACAAGCTTACCTCGGATTTATGATCAAACTGCCGTTTGGTTCATTTGAACAGACAGGTCACACAATCTGTCTGACCGGTCGTCAGGCTGCTGTAGCAGAAGTGCGCGATTTTCAATATTCAACGCGTACCGCAGGTCAAAGTTAACGTCATGTGACCCGCTCCCTCCAATGATCCTTCTAGTTGCAGACGCTGTAATTCCTATATTTAGATGACATATGTCTATCTCCGGTGTCAAGTTGTGTTCGTCCTCATTAGTGCGGTCAATTGCATGATTTTCTCTGTTTTGGTGTGTAAATATTGACGCACTGTAAAATGATGGTTGGTGATTATGCCACAAAGTGTTTAAACCACTAAGACCCTCTATAGACGGCTAATAACCGCCACCCACCCCTTAATAACGAATTTCACTAAGCCATACCCACTACAAACAATGATACCGACCATCTTTACTTTTCAAGGTTTTCATTTGTAATCCGTATGTTTATAGTGTCTACACCAATACGATACTCTACAGCTCACTAATAACCGCTACCCATCCCTTCTCAACTAATTTAACTTAGCCATACCCACGACAAGTAATACCACCGGCCATCTTTACTTTTTAAGGTTTTCATTTGTAACATGTATGATGATAGTGAATAAACAACTACGACCCTCTACAGGTCACTAATAATCGCTACCCACCCCTTCTCACCAAATAATACTACACCATACCAACTACAATCAATACCACCGGCCATCTTTAAATCTTAAGGTTTTAATTTGTAACCTGTATGACAATAGTGTTTAAGTCCGAACCGTCTAGCCGCACCCCACCCGCCCGCACACCCGCTCTCCACTCCCACCCCACGAGCGGTCTTTTTGTTTATATGTTTTCATCTTTATTTTTTAAAAAATTTTTTTTTAATTAATTAAAATATGGAAGATGTCATAGAAGAAACCCCCAAAGAGGACATCCTGATTGTGCTGGGAGACTTCAACGCAAAAATAGGTAGAGAGCAAACTCATAAAAAAGTTGCCGGTATGGAAAGCCTACATACAACTTCAAATGATAATGGATGGAGAGTCATCAACCTAGCAGAAGCCAAAGGACTGCAGATCAGCAGTACCAGACTGCAAAGAAAGGATATACATAAACAACCTTGGAAATCACGTGACAAGAGAACCAATAATCAAATATATCACATTTTAATTAACAACAAAAATGCATCAAACATACAACAAGTTAGAAGCTATAGAAGAGCTGAGTGCCACAGCGACCTCTTCCTCGTTGTGGCAAAATTATAAAATACTACTTAAGAAGTTAAGAGAGCTTTCTATGCTAAACTACGAAGGTTACACCCAACAAATAACAGAAAAACTACAAGAAATTACAGTCAAAGAGAAATTTGCAAATGAAATAAAATGTAAACTTGATATTCTACAAAACCCGTTGGAGGAAAGCGTTGACCAAACTTGGTTGAACATCAAGAATACAATTCAATCTACCGCAGAAGAATGTCTCGGTGTGTTAACCATGCATAGAAAGAACAGATGGTTCAATCCAAAATGTGAAGAAGCAGTCATAAGGAAAAAGGAATGCCAGACAGCTATGGATAAATGACATCAACAACATCCAAAAGGAAGAGCAATATAGAAATGAATGTAAAGAGGCTACAAAAATAGTTCGACAGCAGAAGCGAGAATATATGAGTAATATAATCAAAGATATGAAAACTGATCAAAAGAAAAACGAATCCAGTAAAGTGTTTTAAAGAACTGAAGTCAACGAAACGAGGGCACCAACACAACACATATTGTTTAAATGACAAAAATGGGAATATGATAAATACCAATGAGGAAATGTGCAACACATGGAAAGAATACTTTGTTGAATTACTAAATTGTGAAGCTCCAAGTAACACTTTCCCACAGGAAGAGGTTCTAACGTGTGAAGCCACAAATTGAAGAACCTGCATTTGAAGAAATCCTATATGTAATCACACGACTTAAAAACAATAAGGCAACTGGGGCTGATGGAATTGCTGCTGAATTTATAAAGGCGGGTAGGCCATGCTATACGAACTAATAATAAAAATCTTGAGGACTGAAGAATTACCCCATGACTGGAAAGAGTCATTATTGATACCTATCTTAAAGAAAGGAGACAAGTTCCATTGTGAAAATTATAGAGGAATATCACTACTGTCAATAAGCTATAAGATACTATCCGTAGTATTACTAAATAGACTAAAACCATATTCAGAATACATATTAGGTGACTACCAGGAGGGTTTTAGACAAAACAGATCAACAATAGATCAGATACTTGTCTTACGACAAATAGCCGAGAAAAATTGGGAATATAAAAGAGATCTCCATAACATTTTTGTGGATTTTAAAAAGGCTTATGATAGTGGTCATAGGAATAGTCTATGGAATGCTATGCGGGAATTTGGAATACCAAGGAAGTTAATAAACATGACCAGACAATGCATGGAAGATACTTATAATATAGTAACATATAAAGGCAGGAAATCAGACCCTTTCCAAATAACATCTGGCTTGAAACAGGGTGATGCACTATCGCCGCTGCTCTTCAATCTGGCTCTAGAGAAAGTTGTAAGGAAGGTAAAGGAGGAATGTGATATTGGAGGAACATCCAGGCTGCTTGGTTATGCAGATGATATAGCTATTATAGGGGAAAATTAACAAAAGGCATTGAAAATATTGACTCACTTAAAGGAAAAAGCCCAACAGATGGGGCTGGTTATCAACCAAGATAAGACAGAATATATGGTAATTTCAAGACAAGGAATGGCTAAAAACTCGGGCCACATACAAATAGATAATATGACTATTAAAAGAACGGAAACATACAAATACCTGGGTACACTCTTCAACTGTTCCAACATCATAAATACAAACAATAATCAATTCTGGAAATAAGATATACTATGCACTACAACATCTAATAAAATCAAAGGCACTATCTCGTAACACCAAGATCACAATATATAATACACTTATCAGACCAGTTGTGCTGTATGGCTCTGAAACCTGGAGTACAACGAAAGGAGACGACGCCTTGTTACAAACCTTTGAGAACAAAGTTTTAAGACGCATCTTTGGGCCCATTAGATATACACAAAGTGGAGAGTGGAAAAGAAGAAGTAACAAAGACATGTATGATCTGTTTAAGTCTTCGCTAATCACTGGTATCATGAAGGCTAATAGACTACAATGGCTGGGACATATAGAAAGAATGGAAGATAATAGGGAAACAAAACTCGCTTACACTCAGGAAATAAATTACCGTAGACCCAGAGGTAGACCAAGAAGACGGTGGAGAGATAATATATATACAGATCTACACGCACTTAGAATTAACGACTGGCAAGAGAAGGTCAACATGAGAGACGAATAGAGACGGATTGTATCTGCAGCAAAGAACCTCAATGGCTCGGAACGCTGAAGAAGAAGAAGAGAATTAAAATATTATACTCTCAATAGTTATCTGCCCTTAGAAACATTAGAATTGTCTTTTCTTAGATGTATCTCCCTTAGATACGACCTAGGTATCGTCCTTTAGCCTATCTGAAGTTATCGCCCTATGAGGATTAGGATCGACAATTAGTAATAATATATAAGATCCTCAACAACAAAAAAATCCTTTCCGACTTACTATACTACTTATGTGCTCTTTTATTGGTAAGCTCCCGAATTCTTTGATGTATTCACTTGGTATTTTTAATGTTGTGATGTTTTTCCATTCATATGCAATGTTTCTCAAGCCATGCTTCTTTTGCCTCCTTACATAAAGTTCTGATTTTTTTTCTGTGCATTTCTTCATATGTGGTTGGATTATTTTTGTTGTTTTTTCTCGTTTCCATTAGTTGTAAAATGGCTTCAGTCATCGGTTTCTTACAATCAACTTTATTTCATTTTCGAATATTTATTTCCGCAGATAAACTGATTGAATTCTTCAAAATTTCCCATTGATCATCCACAGCTTGAAATAGGATCTCTAGGTCAGTCAATATATCAAATCTGCTCTTGACTTCGATGTTAAAATTGTCTTGTTGTTTTTTTTCCTTGTCATTTTTCAATGTACATAGAACATATCTAGTGTTTCCTATTGTATACTTGACATTCTTTAACTTTACCCTCAATATATATGTAATCAGACTGTGATCACTGTATCAGTCAGCATTGGGAACTGATTTTGCCATTGTTAACGCATTTAGAAACCTTCTGTTAATCAGAATGTAATCAATTTGGTTTCTAATCCTGCTGTCAGGACTCCTCCATGTTCATAATCTTCTAGGATGTTGTGTAAACCAGCTGGCGTTTCCTACAATCATTTCCTGCTCTTGTGCCCATTCTACAAGTCTGTATCCTCTAAGATTCATTCTCTTAAAAATCTAACTTTTGTAGTTCTATCTAGTTAGTTAGTTAGTTAGTTCTATCTGCGGTACTCCACAATTTATTCAGTTGTTTTATTTTGGAAGAACAATAGATAGTTGTCATTTAATGTCCTTCATTGTGTCACCATTACTGGTAATTAGTGACACAAGATATTTGACATCTTCCACCACCTCCAATTAACATATATTTCTTTCTCCATATTCGTTTTATCTATATGCATTATCTTTGTTTTTACTACGTGTGGTTTTGGAAAATAGATATGGGGGATAGATGTCCCAAATTCTCAGTTGCCAACTGTTATAGGAAAACCAGAAATTGGCTCGTAAGACTCCCTAGTGATAAAACTGATATATATTTTACGATTCCACTAGGAATAAGTCAGGTTTTCTATTAGAAGGCAGCCAGAGCACGGGGAAGTCACTGCTTTTCATAAATGATAAATATCGCTCTGGTTAGAGTGTAAGTTTCTTCTTCTTCTTCTTCTTCTTCTTCTTCTTCTTCTTCTTCTTCTTCTTCTTCTTCTTCTTCTTCTTCTTCTTCTTCTTCTTCTTCTACTTCTTCTTCTTCTTCTTCTTCTTCTTCTTCTTCTTCTTCTTCTTCTTCTTCTTCTTCTTCTTCTTCTTCTTCTTCTTCTTCTTCTTCTTCTTCTTCTTCTTCTTCTTCTTCTTCTTTCGTTCGCTTGAAATATGTATATAACTGCAATGTTGTCTCTTGTATGAATCTAACAGTCCTTTTTTCAGTTCACACAGCGGTCCATAGAGTTTATCTTCCACTGTCGTCTCTCTAGGCCAGAAGATTTGCCTAGATATGTTATATTTTGGGCAGTTTTGGAGTATGTGCTCTGCTGTCTGCGACGCCAATCCACATGTGCACATGGCTGTTTCACCAATCTAGTATTTTGCATACATGTGGTTGTGTCCTGTTCTGAGGCGCAGAATAATGACTTGTTCTGGTCTGTCCATAACGCGGTAGTCATCTTGAGCATGTTTTGGTGGCTTTCTGACTGATTTGATCATTGTTTTATTTTGGTGGCATGTAACAGGCACATCAGGCCGTTCTTCTTTGGCTCCTTCCTTAGCCAATTGATCAGCTCTGTCGTTTCCGGATACTCCACAGCGGGGTGGTATCCACTGTATGATAATCTTATGCTGACTGCTAAGTTCAGAAAATAGTGTCCTTAGTACTGGCATTTTCCCAGACAGGAGTGCTTCGAGTACTGATTTTGCATCTGCCAATAATACCATAGGTTGTGTACCATTGCTGGTATTTAGTTATTTCTCTGTTGCTATCTTGATTGCCTCAATTTCAGCATCATAATTATGGCAGTACTTTCCTGTCGGTACTCTGGCTGTGTCCCTAGTATTATTTGGGTATTCTATGTACACTCCCGCTCCTCCATTTCGAACAGTATTTTGTGCTGACCCATCTGTGTAGACTCGGATCCAGAGGTCCTGTGGGTATTCTTCATCAAGGAAGCTGAGAGTGGCTGTTCTGCGCTGCACACTGTTCTGTTCTTCCTTGCCAAATATTCCTCTCACTTTTGTCTGGATTTGTAATGATAGTCTGTGTTCATTTTTCCATGGAGTTCGCTCTGGAATAGTTGTTAGGGGGATACCAACTGTGGGCAGATTGGTGGTTTCTCTGCAGAGTAGTTTGGCCTGGTGGATAAAACTACTTCTTTTCAACCGTCCTATAGCTAATTTTTCAATTCTATTCTTCATAGTGTGGCCTGGCAAGCTGAGGAACTTTTCTGCTTGTATTAGCGTTTTCGTATCTCTGCGCTCTCTCAGTGCTTGTGTCCTCCCCATCTTCTCCATTTCCACTATAGGGGTTAATCTCATCCCTCCTGTTGTGATTCTAAGTGCTTGATTTTGCACCTTGTCCAGCTCTTGCAGTGAGGTTTTTGATGCCGAACACCACACAGTTGACCCGTATTCCATGTGTGGTCGTATGCTCTGTAGAGTGTAAGCGAATTGTATCCCGTCCACCAGCTCTCTGAGATTTTATGGTCAAATGAAGAAAAGACTATCACGTAATTGCAGCCAGAATGTACACTTCTCTGATGACAAAACTGAATAACACAATCTAGTCATAGTATTATCCTGTATTGAAATAAAAAAAAAAAGGAGGGTGCACAATGGGCAATTACAATATATAAAATTAACATTTCACAAGTGACATAATTTTCTCAATATGCATCACATTTGAACTATCATAAAGTTCTAATTGAATCAATAAATACTAAATGCTCTCCTGTCGTCACCTAATATAAATGCTGGGGGTAAATTTTCATCTGGCTGCGTATCTAGTGTAAAAGTTTCTTGGTGCAAGAATAACTGTAGGGATTAGTTGAGTCTAAAAATTGTTTCTCCGTTGTTTAGTTGTTGATTGTCGGTCGCTAGGTCTAATATGATTAATGAGATTATATGGAATCTTCATGCACACTTATCTTCATTCCCGTGTGGCCATGGCAGTCCTGAGTGGTAATTACAAAGGCACAGATTTTTCTCATTCACTGAGGAATTGTACCACTCAGGCCAGGGATGTTCCTCGTCTCGGAAGCACCTTCCATCGTCGTCCTGCCGACACTACATGCACACAAATGCACTCACCCTCACAACACAATTTGGAAAAAGGGATTCAAGAGCTCAACAGCTACACATCAGGTATACACCTTCTCTGCCGAGTGTTGTCCTTCCTATGACTAGCTGTGCCTCTCACCCATATATATCCACATGATATAGACATCCCTCTATCATGTCTGCAAAGGACGTCTCCTCTTTCGTGCACCGAGCCTCATACTCAGTAGCACATATGGACATGACAGTCAGGAACACCTGAAACAAAACGGCAGCCACAGAAATACATGTGCCCCAAAATTCAATAATTCCGATGGTAAAAAAACAACAACAACATGGAATCATGTTTCACCATACACCTGTATATAAGAATAGAAAGAACACAAAACATCATGTTATCCCTGGCCAATGACTACACTAAGGTCCATTTAGCAGTGTAATTCCTTGATGGCCGGATCACATAGCCCTATTGCTCCACCTGATTTTATACTGCTATGATGTTCATCTCTATCATGTTCTCCGACACAAGAAAAGGCCAGCACAAAACAACTGCAGAAATAACTATTAACTGGTTGTCTATCCGGTGTGTTGTGGAATTCCATGGAAGCCGTGTTCACTTCACCAAGCCTTTACTAATAACTAAATTAAGGTCCAGTCAACAAGTTGATTTCTGTATGGACAAACTCTAACACACTGTTGTCTCTAATATATAATAATTGGCTAGACACGTTGGTGGGATGAACTATTTCTCTGCTTCTTTCTTGAACGAAGAGAATTTCCCAATGACTTTGGATTATAATGTCACAATGAGAGTTTTAATGTGATTGTTCGGCGCTCTGCTACTGGGGGAAGGGGGCTGCACTGGCAGGATGGATCTCTGGTGTCGCCTTCTTCGGGGAAACGTGGGGGGATATGTTTCTTGATGACTTCGTATGACAATGTCACCATGGAAAGTTTAATGCTTTCACAGACAGTCGGGGCTGGTGGTTTGGACGGTTACGCCCTGGTCCAGCGGTGCCGACGCCTACAGACCAGCTGATTCCCATGACAAATTCATTCGATTGCTTTGCTCAGCCATCTACAGGGATTTGGGATAAATGCCCTTCCATCCCCTGAGCACACCTCAAAACTGTCTTCTCGTGACGAAAAACTACATTTGTCCCTTGGAAAAGCACAGCCCCTTCCTCAATCCAATACGGGAGCGTTATTCTCCCCTGCTGCATGATCTATGTGTGTTTTCAAGAGTCTGAAGAACCTCATCTCCGTTGTTTTCTTTCTTTCTTCATTGAGTCTTTCTTTCTAGTTTAGCATTTCATATTCTTATTTTTTTCCCATAAAAGTTTCACTCCGGCTAGAGTTGCTGTTATTTGTTCAGTTGTTGCTCTTACTTCTGTTCTTCTTTTGTTATTTGTTTTGTATCCTGGGTACTTGATCTGTTTTAATGTGTCCAGCTCTTGTCGTAAGATTGCTATTAATTGATCCCAATTTCTCATTATCTGATTCTTGACAGCTCTGATTTATCTTCTATATTTCCTAGAAGATGCATAAAGCTTGGTTGCAAGTCTTTTTAAATTCATTTTTAAAATAGTTTTGGTTGGTCTGTAGGCAGAACATCATTGTCACCCAAACGGCTTACATGTGTATTAGGATGTTTTTCAGTTGCTACTATTCATTTTATTTTTAATGAGTAGAAGATTCTTATTTCATTGTTTACGCCTAATTGGATGGTATACACGGCTAATCATAGCAAACAACCCAGTTTCACTTAATCAGGGATCTCTTTAATTAATTTGATAAACTACATGAAATATGTGTGTAGAATTTACTATTTCTATTAATAGCATTGGCGCTAGTCTGTCAGCCCAGTGGCCATGGAGATTACAACACTTTCACAAGGAACATGCATTACAACTATGACAATGAATATGACTGTGAAAATTGTTATGATTATAGCTTTTATTTTTTAGATAGTTATTACATATTTTTGACGAAGTTGTTGAATTATATAAGTTTTGTTTTCCAATACATATACTCCTACATTATCGGTATATTCAGACATACACATTAGTATTTCAACTCTTTCGTTCAATCAATGTAAGCAGCATGATTAATTCCTGCTGCTCGCTTTTACATGAGCTCACTTGGCTCCTGCGTTATATTCATTATAACTTTTGAAATTTCACAAAGCAGTCTGACACGGCTCTACGGTGATGTAATCACCAGAACCCGTTGCTTAGCTGGAGCACTGTGGATAATTTTCACCGGCCAAAATTGGCGTACATTTTTCGCCGGTGATTTAGATCGGCTGCAGCCTTCGCTGAAGATGGCGGTATCGGCCCCAAGTCGGGGGAGGGGGAATGGAACTGCCCCCTCACATATTCTCCATCCAATAATATGTATAAAGGCAGCAAGTGTGACCAGACCGTGTCACTGATATAAATAGTACAGGTGCATAAACCTGGGAAGAAGAGAAACAGTCCCGAGAACCACCCAAAACATGCCTGGTTTGAGGATGTGACTCCTCAGTCGTAGTTATGGGGATGGAACATTCCTGGGCCCCCGCCCCATTTTTCATTTTCCTCCATTCCCCCCTCCCCCAACTGACCCAATAGTCAAGCTTTCCATACCTTTGTTTTATTCCTGTGCGGTTAGGGTTGCAGTTTTTTTTCTTGTTTCTGCTTGACTGATTGGTTGAGTTTTTCCCCACGAAGGTTTGTACCCCCGCCCACCACTGTTATTATGTTTTCGGTTAGGTTGCGGCTTTTTCTTGCACTTGTCCCAGTCAGTTTTTGGATGTGGGTGTCCTGTGTGGGTACCCTTCAGGCTCAACTGAACAAGGTTGAGGTCTCACTATCATTTGGAGACCACCCGTGTGGTGGTTCTAGGCAGCAGTTATCTCTAACTGTGGAATTTTTTGAATTCCATTTTCTGTACGCATTAACCACTCATGAGCTCTGGAGTGAGATCAATAGAGTCCGTCTCTGTTGTTATCATTATTGTTAGCCCTGAAATTCCTTCGTTGTGTTCTTGTTGATCTGTGGGGTGGGTACTCGGTCATGTGATCATAGATGTTAGGCAGCAGTAACTCTCACTGTGGAAACATAGGTTCCTTGTACTGCAGGCACCGATCATGTGTTGTACCTGGGTACTCATTTACCTTCAGACCATGAGCTTCATTCAATAAAGATTTCATGTTTCGGGATTTGAAATTTAAATATTGAGCACAACCCACTACTGGCAACGCCGATCGCACTCTGGTATGAACCCAAGGCATATACTCGAGTTTCGCCCTCATTTGAGCTCGTCAGTAGTGCATATCCCTGACCGGATCTGGAAACAGTCCCGGATCACGCGTGTGAAGCCACGCGGCACACACTGGACACACCAAATTATCACAACAGAACATCACAACGCTACCCATTGAAGGCCATGCTCAAGATTGCCCAATCGCCGCGACCGACGTCCGTCAATCGATGGCACCCGAACGATCAGGACCTCCCACTGGCAAGGAACACCAGGCCTCCTAAATCCAGTGAGCAATAATCAATTGATTAAGTGGTTGTTTCGGGATTTGAAATTTAAATATTGAGCACAACCCACTACTGGCAACGCCGATCGCACTCTGGTATGAACCCAAGGCCTATTCACGTCAATATGGAAGCACTATACTCGAGTTTCGCCCTCATTTGAGCTCATTTGGGTTGTGCTCAATATTTAAATTTCAAATCCCGAAACAACCACATAATCAATTGATTATTGCTCACTGGATTTAGGAGGCCTGGTGTTCCTTGCCAGTGAGAGGTCCTGATCGTTCGGGTCCCATCGATTGACGGACGTCGGTCGCGTCGATTGGGCAATCTTGAGCATGGCCTGCGATGGGTAGCGTTGTGATGTTCTGTTGTGATAATTTGGTGTGTCCAGTGTGTGCCGCGTGGTTACACACCCGCTTCACACGCGTGATCCGGGACTGTTTCCGGATCCGGTCAGGGATATGCACTACTGACGAGCTCAAATGAGGGCGAAACTCGAGTATAGTGCTTCCATATTGACGTGGATAGGCCTTGGGTTCATACCAGAGTGCGATCGGCGTTGCCAGTAGTGGGTTGTGCTCAATATTTAGATTTAATTACAGTTGTTAATTATGAGTTATGTTTAATCTCTGTTGTTCAACTTGTGTCAGTCTATTGTTTTCCCTTATTGAGTCTGACACAGCCCAACACTTCAAACTATTAAAAGGAAGCAGCATTTTGCAAAGGCTTATGATAGTGTCCAGAGGAATAGTCTATGGAATGCTATGCAGGAATTTGGAATACCAAGGAAGTTAATCAACATGACCAGGCTATGCATGGAAGATACTTATAATATAGTAACATATAAAGGCAGGAAACCAGACCCTTTCCAAATAACATCTGGCTTGAAACAGGGTGATGCACTATCGCCGCTACTCTTCAATCTGGCTCTAGAGAAAGTTGTAAGGAAGGTAAAGGAAGAATGTGATATTGGAGGAACATCCAAGCTGCTTGGTTATGCAGATGATATAGATATTATAGGGGAAAATGAACAAAAGACATTGAAAATATTGACTCACTTAAAGGAAAAAGCCCAACAGATGGGGCTGGTTATCAACCAAGATAAGACATAATATACTGTAATTTCAAGAGAAGGAATGGCTAAAAACTCTGGCCACATACAAATAGATAATATAACCATTAAAAGAACGGAAACATACAAATACCTGAGTACAATCGTCAACTGCTCCAACATCATAAGGGAAGAAATACAAACTAGAATCAATTCTGGAAATAAGATGTACTATGCACTACAACATCTACTAAAATCAAATGCGCTATCTCGTAACACCAAAATCACAATATACAAAACACTGATCAGACCAGTTGTGCTGTATGGCTCTGAAACCTGGAGTACAACGAAAGGAGATGAAGCCTTGTTACAAACCTTTGAGAACAAAGTTTTAAGACGCATCTTTGGACCCATTAGGGATATACAAAGCGGAGAGTGGAAAAGAAGAAGTAACAAAGACATTTATGATCTGTTTTAAGTCCCCGCTAATCACTGGTATCATGAAGGCTAATAGACTACAATGGCTGGGGCATATAGAAAGAATGAAAGATACTAGGGAAACAAAACTCGCTTACTCTCAGGAAATAAATGACCGTAGACCCCGAGGTAGACCAAGAAGACGGTGGAGAGATAATATATATACAGACCTACAAGCACTTGGAATCAATGACTGGCAAGAGAAGATCAACCAGAGAGACGAATGGAGACGGATTGTATCTGCAGCAAAGAACCTCAATGGCTCGGAACGCTGAAGAAGAAGATTATTATTATACATTAATAAATGGGTGTCAGGTCTTACTCAAATATAACCGAGCTACCGTATGACAGTAGACGGCTCTCCCTGCTTTCTGTTAGCGCCGAATCCTGAGCGGCGTTGACCAAACCTCATTGTGCCAACAGCTTAGGGCACAAGAACTCAATTTTGAGGGTACAAACCTTATCCTCGTGCGAAGAAATGCAACCTAAAGACTAAATGTCGTGGCAGGGCAGACCAGGCCCTAAGCCGTGGTTTGCAATTGGTCTAGGATCGAAGCTCAGACAGGCCGACAGTTAGAGCATTGCTTTGCTGATCCGGCAGCTTGTCTTGTTCCAAGTGTATTATTGGTGTTACCTTTCCTCTGGAGTAAACCAGGCAGGACGAGAGAGGGATCATGTTACATGGGTAACACACGGCCTCTGCAATTCAGCCCAAGTTGTGTTCTATAACTCAATCCCTGGTCTCCGCCATGCTTTCTTTTTAACGCACAGTAACAAAATATTGTCTGTGAAGACGGCAAGGTGCCAGTCAGGCTTAATGTGCGTCAAATATTAATTATTAATATCCTTTGGAATTCATATTTCTTTAATCCCAATAAATGTTTTATGCTCCAGCAATCATCAGAGATGTCTTCTTTCGTAGTATTGTAACATAACCTATTTCAGGTAACCTCGATACATTTGTATTGCAAAGAATTTTAAGTTCTCTTGTTGTCTATTAAAGAACTTAACAATTTATTTGCATGACTTCCTTTCAAGTTTTGATTTCACTTTAGTGTAAATTCTTGCTATTCTTCTATTTATTACTGATTTAATGTCAGAGCTACAAAATGTGACCAGGAAGTTCAATGTAAGAGAAAACACACAGATAAAGAGAACATTTTGACCAATTTCTACAGTGTTTGTAAAGTCTTACTACACTTTGTATGTAGGACAGCTGTTTGTTGGAGAATGTTTTCTGTTTTCAAGACGGAAAACATATTCTCCAACAAACAGCTATTCTACATACAAAGTTTAGTGAGATTTCAAACGCCCTGTATATCAAGCGGCAAGATAGAACAAGAGTACTTAGCTAGACAAGTGAAAGAACTACAAATAAATATATTCTAAAGGTATTTTTGTTTTTGTTAATATTGAAATATGTGATTGTGATATTTCAGTTTTCTAGCTACGTATTTGTGTGCCTTTGTTCATGGATGAAGATTTGCCAAAATGTACGTCTGTGTCTGTTTGTTTCTTTTCTTTCATCGAGCTTTCTACTTATAATATTTCGTGTTCATTTATTTCTCAGACTGAATTAGCATGCTACTATTCATTTGGCCAGTCTTGCTTTGAACTGCATATCAAACTTTGACCATACTAATTCAGCTAAAGTGAAAGAATTGTGTAGCTGTTTCCACTTCACAAAAGGATTAAACATAATTTCCACAAGCAAATCACTGAGAAATATAAGGTCTTTCACAGGGAAAGAAAGCATGTTGAGTTGGCTTAAAATATGCAGCCCTGATATTTAACAATTTATTGTATGTTTCTTGACCTTAATTCCTTTGATAAAATCAGCTGAGTGTTTTTGACTTTTAAAACCATATATGCCAGCAAAACAGGAATGCAAATAAATTTAGTCCGCTAAAAGCCAGAAAAATAAGTTTTATTTGAAAACACCAACCAATCTGAACACAGGTCAAATTTTTGGAAAGTGAAGAAGGAAAGGCCATCTACAGTACTCTGGTAAAAAGTTAGGGGAAAAAAGTCTCTAAACAACTTCATTCTGACCAGTTCAACCTCTTTCAGAGCTTTCATGACCTTAATACCAATGCATAAGACCATCATCATCATGTGCCATGCCACTAAGTGTGGGCAGCCATGTTTCACCATCTCACATGATCATCAGAAATGTGGACCAGCTCTGAATATACCATGTGTCCAAGCCATCCAGGTATTTACTTCTATACCTTCCCCTTGTTCTTTTTCCCTCAATCTTGCCAGCTGCCACTAAGTTCTCCAGTTGATTTCTTCGCATAACGTGCCCCAAAAATTGCTACTGTCTACGTCTAATTTCTTTAATCAGTTGACAGTTTTCATTTGTTTTTTGTAGGACTTGGTCATTGGTTTTTCCGTCAATCCATGATATTCTTTGCATTTGCCTCACAAATCACATTTCCACTGCTATTAGATGTTTTTCAGCTTGTCTGCTCATTGTCCACACTTCACATCCATAAAAAAGTACAGGTTCTATGTAGCACTTCAACACTATTTCTCATTGCAATTGACATCTTTATGCATCAGATATGAGGGATAAATTTCAGTCTTCCATAGGATCCACATCCACCCAACCAACCACACACAGCAAATTTTACAATTCTGTTCTTTATTAATGCAATGTTATCAGTCATTCTCATTGGAAAGATACAAATAACTAGTGTAAAAGCGTGCAGCATGAATTAATCATGCTGCTTACATATATTGAATGCAAGAGTTGAAAATATTCATGTGTGTGTTTGAATACACAGATAATGTAGGAGTAAATGTATTGGAAAACAAAATTTACAAACGCATACCATTCAACAACTTCATCAAAATATTTAATCACTATCTAAAAATATAAGTTATAATCATAGTCATATTCACAGTAGTTTCCGGTCAAATATGGCTGACAGGCCGGTGATACGTTAAGGTCTGTGTGTGATTTTATTTCTAGAGATGGTTTTCTTGTGCGTATCTCCTCATTTTGGAAATTATCATTTGATTTGGTCAACAAGATACTGGCCTGGCTGTTTGGTTCGGAAATAAAATGCTGATAAAATGTGTAATACTTCAATTTTCAATAGTAAACATTCTGTTGTTATGTAAAGGTCAAGGAGAGTCTGCCAGAGTCGCATGAAGAAATTCAAAAGTACTAAATAGAGTATGTCCACAATATTTATGTTTTCGGGATACAAGAGCTTTGATTCAAAGTACAGAAGAACAGAATCGTAAAGGCAACTATTTCAGTCATGTGCCTGTTTGTTCAATATTTTGGATTGTTCGTACCAACGGTTCTTGTAAATACGTCATTAAGTATAATAAACTTTTCTTCTGGGGTACTCTCAAACGCAGTGGCTAAATCTGTTGTACACTGGCGGTGAAGTCATTATTTTGGTTGTATCTATAAATAACAGACCGGAGGAACAGCACTATGTGCTCGTGTGTCGAGTAAGACCATAGTCTACTCTTGCAAAGGATAGGTGCTGAAGACGGAGGCAGCCAGCCAGGAGGCGCACCACAGAAATCAGGCTGCCACGCAATAACGCCGTGAATTATGTCGACAACTGCTACATGTTATGGTGCTCGCCCTGCTCTGGTCCCACAGACAGGTGCAGTGCCGGGCTTTATGCCTCGTAAGGGTCTAACCACAAATAAGGGAGGTCCTTCTCAGATGTCCAGTGGAGCCAGAGGGCCTGAAAATAGACCGTTTGGCCGTACCAAACAAAGACTTAAAATAATGCACTGGAATGCAGAGGGTATCACCAAAAAAAGAATAGAACTAGAAAACATCTTGGCCAATGAAAATGTAAGTGTATGTTGCTTGCAAGAAACTCACCTGAACGAAAATATAGCCTTCAAAATCAGAGGCTACCAGTGTTACCGATCTGACCGAAAGGACAGGAGAAAGGGTGGGATACTGACTCTTGTCAAAAACAACATTCCTGCTTCCCAAATTGAAGTTCACATGGAAGGGGCTGAGTATCAGGCACTTAAACTTAAGACAGACAATACAGACTTTCAGCTGATCAATTACTACTGTCTAAATGACCGCCCACAGGCACTGGACACACTACCATTAAAAGGAAAAATGATTGTGTGTGGCATTCGCAGAGCTGGGGCTATGATCACATGGACCAGAGAGGAGAGAGATTGGAAGATTGGCAGGATGAGAATAGATTCATCCTGATTAACAAGCCATCTGACCCACATACCTTCTATTCGAGATCATGGCACTCTACAACTACACCTGACCTGGCGTTTCATTCACCAGACCTGGAGTGGAACATTACACGAATTGTTGGGAAACAACTTGGTGGCAGTGACCATCGGCCAGTCTTTCTAACTGTAGAAAATGAGCTTGTAAGTGAAAGCAGCACCATCTCGAGGTGGAACTACAAGAAAGCAGACTGGGCAATGTACAAGCATCGCACTAGCATACTGGTTAGAAACCTGAACACTGAGAAGGACATAAATAAAGTAGTTGAAGAGTTTGGGAAATGCATACTACAGGCAGCACGCGAAACAATACCAAGAGGAGCCCGTAAACATTATAAACCCTACTGGAGTAGTGAACTGGAACAGTTGCATAATGATGTGGATATATGTAGAAAACAAGCAGAGGCCAATCCCAGCCAAGAGCACCACAATAAATATCAGCACGCAAAAGCCAAATTTCAAAGGGCCCAACTGCAGGCTAGACGGAAAAGCTGGCAGGAGAAAACAGAGTCACTGAACTTTGAAAAAGACACAAGAAAGTTATGGAGGCTAATAAAACAGCTTAACGATGAGGGCAATGGGAGAATCTCAAAAATTGCGCTACATAAAGACGGAAACACCTTAACAGGAAAGCAAGCAGCTGACCATTTTGCGGACTCATTTGCACAAGATAACAATATTGAAATTAGTCCAGAGAAACAACTGGAGATTCGAGAGAAATGGCAAAATACAGGACAGAAGGAAGTTGTACATGCGGTTATGCAGACACCTATCACATTCAGTGAACTGGAGCTAGCCATTTAAAAACTGAAAATGAGAAAATCACCAGGAGCTGATGGTATCTCCAATGAAATGATCAGGAACCTAGGAACAGAGGCCAAAGCAAAGCTGCTACAGATCTTTAATAATACATGGACCTTAGGCAGTGTTCCACAAGTCTGGAGAGAAGCAATCATGATACCCCTCCTAAAATCTGGGAAAGACAGTTCCATTGCCTCCAGCTACAGACCCATTAGCCTCACCAGTTGTCTCTGCAAAACAATGGAACGCGTCATCAATCACAGACTATAGTGGTACATTGAAAGTGAAAACATCCTTGTGCCACAACAGGCTGCCTTTAGGCAGTGCTACTCTACGGAAGATCAGACAACCTACCTCTCTCAAGAAGTTGAGGATGCATTCCAAGAGAAGAAGCTGGTATTTGCGGCTTGGATAGATCTGAAGAAAGCCTTTGACAAAGTCTGGAAAGAAGGTCTAATGAAGAAACTGAGAAACTGTAAAGTCAATGGAAGAATGTACAAATGGGTAAAAGCATACTTGCACAACAGAAGAGCCCGAGTACAGATAGACGGTCTCAAGAGCAAGAAAGTACTATTGCGTCACGGTGTTCCCCAGGGCGGAGTCCTGTCCCCAACACTTTTTCTAATCTTCATCAATTATCTTGTTGCTAATCTACCCAATGGAATTAAAGCGGCAATGTACGCTGATGACCTGGTTTTGTGGAGCGCAAATGAACATGCATCAGTGGCCACCATATTGCTACAAAGAGCTGTAGATACATTTGTTGCATGGGCGGATAGATGGTGTATCAGCATAAACACTGACAAGAACAGCACCACTCTATTTACCCTTTCTCCGAAACAAAAGGCAGGGAGCATTCAGATAAATGGAACACCCCTAAGAGAAGATAAGGAACCAACATACCTTGGTGTAACATTCGACGACAAGCTGACATGGAGAAAACACATAAAAAAAGCAGTAGCAAAAGCCAGAAGGAAAATTGCCATCCTGAGAAAGCTAACTGGAACCACTTGGGGAGCCAGTGGGAAAATACTTAGCAAAGTTTACCAACAGAGCATACGACCACACTTGGAATACGGGTCAACTGCGTGGTGTTCAGCATCAAAAACTACATTGCAGGAGCTGGACAAGGTCCAAAATCAAGCTCTTAGAGTCATCACAGGAGGGATGAAATCAACCCCTATAGTAGCAATGGAGAAAATGGGGAGGACACAAGCTTTAAGAGAACGCAGAGATACGAAAACACTAATACAAGCAGAAAAGTTTCTCAGCCTGCCAGGCCACCCTATGAAGAACAGATTTGATAACTTAGCTATGGGGCGGTTGAAAAGAAGTAGTTTCATCCACCAAGACAAACAACTCTGCAGAGAAACCACCGATCTTCCCACAGTTGATATCCCCCTGACAACTATTCCAGAGCGAACCCCGTGGAAAGATGAACATAGAATATCACTACAAATCCAGTCAAAAGTGAGAGGAATATTTGACAAGGAAGAACAGAACAGAGTACAGCGCAGAACAGCCACTCTCAGCTTCCTTGATGACGAATACCCACAGGACCTCTGGATCCGAGTCTACACAGATGGGTCAGCACAAAATGCTGTTCGAAATGGAGGAGCAGGAGTGTATATAGAATACCCAAATAATACTAGGGACACGGCCAGAATTCCAACAGGAAAGTACTGCCATAACTATGATGCTGAAATTGAGGCAATCAAGATAGCCACAGAGAAATTACAATATACCAGCCATGGTACACAACCTGTGGTGATATTGACAGATGCAAAATCCGTAATAGAGGCGCTCCTGTCTGGGAAATTGCCAGTTCTGAGGACACTACTTTCTGAACTTAGCAGTCATCGTAAGATCACCATACAGTGGATACCATCCCACTGTGGAATCCCCGGAAACGACAGAGCTGATCGATTGGCTAAGGAAGGAGCACAAGAAGAACAGCCTGATGTGCCTATTACATACCACCAAAAGAAAAGAATGATCAAATCAGTCAGAAGGCCACCAAACCTTACTCAAGACGACTACCACGCACGTTATGGACAGACCAGAACAGGTCATTCTTCTGCGCCTCAGAACAGGACACAATAAATTACGCAACCACATGTATACAAAATTCAAGATTGGTGACTCAGCCATGTGCACATGTGGTTTGGCGTCGCAGACAGCAGAGCACATACTCCAGGATTGCCCAAACTACAACATATCCAGGCGAACCTTCTGGCCTAGAGAGACAACAGTGGAAGATAAACTCTATGGACCGCTGAATGAACTGAAAAAGACTTAGATTCATACAAGAGACAACATTGCAGTTATAAACATAATTTAGGCGAACGAAAGAAGAAGAAGATATTCATTTTCATAGTTGGAATTCATGTGTCATGTGAAAGTGTTGTAATCTCCATGACCATTGTGCTGGCAGACAAGCGCCTAGTTGCTATACTATTAATAAAAATAGTAAATTCTACACACATATTTCATGTAGTTTATCAAATCAATTAAAGAGATCGCTGATTAAGCACAACTGGATTGTTTGCTATCATTAGCTGTTTACATCATCATATAATAGTCAAAGTCAAAGTACTGAAAGTAGGAATTCTGGTACGTTGTTAAAGTGCTAATATCCAGGAGACATATGGGTTTAACTAGGTTAAAATAACAACCATAATAAATCCTGGGTTTCCTCTGCAACACATGTGTAATTTATTCTGGCACAGCCAATGCTACATCCAGTTTCTTAAACAAAAGTTTGTCTTTGATAATCTGCGGTATTGGCAACTTGTTCACTCTAGTCTCACGACTTTGGACTGCCCCTACAGATGCTGACACCGCCACAAAAGACAGATTAAATAAGGTCATTGGCTGTGTTGTTATCTCAGACAGGATATCAAGGCATTCTTTGTAATTCTTTGTTGCAAGATGACTTCTCATCAACTGGTTATGCCCCAGCAAATACACATCAGAAGTAGTCAGAAACAGATTTTCAACAAAGAAGCGAGCTAGTGCACTATTTCCAACAAACAGAGATGTACATAGTGGTGAGCAATGGGATGTTATCTTTGCCAAACGACTTATTCTATATAAATTTATAATATTGGTGTTATTAGACGAAAGCACATCACTCACTAAAATATCGGCAGGTCCTAACCCACATCTGATGAGCTTTGGAACAAGATGTAACTTACTACCAACTATCATGTTGTGTAAAATAGGCCCCGCTAGATACGATGAGTTGGCCCCTCTATCAAGCAGAAATTCCAAGCAGTCAAAATAATCATGATCAAGATGTGGTTGATATGAAAGATGTGTCAGTGCCGTTATTGTGTTATCTGTTTTGCTGACAGCATTAATTTCTGCTCCTGACTTGAGGAGTACAGACATCATTTTTTTTAAACAATTCCTAGCAGCCACCATCAAAGGTGAGAGGCCATGATTGTTTTGATGGTTGACATCACATCCGGCCTGGATCAGATATTTCAGCATGTTACATTCACCTTCTGTTGGTGAGATCAGTAGGTGTAATAAACATGTATTTCCATCAGTATCTTTGATATGTACATCTGCACCTTGATCTATCAACTCTTTAATCATTGCTTCCTTCCTTGATATCATTGCACACATGAGAGCTGTTTCTCCTTTATCATTCTGTGCATTTAATAATTCCTTTCTATCTTTGCTGCACTGTATTAGAAATGATACATTCCTAACACAACCTGCACGGGCTGCATGTATAAGTGCTGTGTTACCTTTCCTATCCCTCTCACAAAGTCCAGCTCCATGATCCAAGAGAAGCTGCATCAAACTCATACTCCCTTCTTTCACAGCTGCCAACATAAGTGCAGTGTTCCCATTAAAGAATCTATCATTTGCAGAAGCACCATTTTCCAGCAGCACTTGAATAACTTCTATGAAACAAATTTCAAACAGAGAATAATTTATTCTGTCCATGTGTAATAAAACGCTTATCAGAGGTGTGTGACTGTTTTTGCTCTGACATTTCATATGATTTACATCTGCGCCCCTATCAATCAGATACTTTGCAACAAGTCCATTTTTAGATTGTGCCAAAGGACACATGTCAGAACCCACTAAACCATTGATGTCAGCTCCTAAATCAAGAATCTGACCAATAATCTCTAGGCAGCCCAACCTGACCGACTCCAGAAAAAGACTTTCAAGTTTCACAGTTCCCTTCATATCTTTAATTATAAAATTTCTATAATTTTCAATAAAAAAGCACAAATATTTTGGCTGTTGCTGGTCAACTGCTAAACGAAGAACTTCATAAAAATCTATATGTACTCCATGCTGGATTAAGAGTTTAGCACACTCTGTATGACCGTGACTGAGAGCAATGTGAAGTGGGGAGCTAGTAGACTTGTATCTGTTCACATCAGCTTTATGTGTCAGTAACAGTTGAAGAACTTTAAGACAACCACTCTTTGCAGCAATTTGTATTGGATCTGGTCGTCCCATATAGCAATATGATCTTTGTATTGAATCGATTCTGAACGGTCTTTCATCAAAACTACATTCACTAGCTAGTTCTCTGTCAAAGAGAGGAATATGATCAAGCCAAGTTGTGTTCACATCTACCCCATGTTCTAGCAGAGCTTTCATCATTGCAATCTCATTTTCCTTGAAAACTGTAACACCAAAGTCACTGCCTGCTAGGAACATTTTTAAAAATAATACATCCAGGTATTTCTTCCTCTCAGTTGCATGCAAGAAATCAGAGTCTAAGAAGATATGAAATGATTTTATATCATTGTTTCTCATTGCAAGCTCTAAGGGGGATATTTTGGTGATTCCTCGCTCTTGTAATAGTTGAAAAACACTTCCAATTCTACACCTTTCAGCAATTTGATGAACATTTTCTCCTTTGCAGTTTACTGTCTCCCTTAGTGTTGAGATTAGTTCATGTGTTTTATGTTCATTATTAAGATCATGTGGTTTATGTTCATTTATAAGTTCACGTGTAGATGACAGGGGCGACAACACTGCACCAGGTTTTATCCCACTTGGCAGAATCTCTTTCCGCAGTGCGGGCTGCTGAAAGCATCGCACAAAGCACAAATTCTGTAGCTCCAGCGATGACCCCAGGAGTCTCCGAAAAAATGCAGTCATGAACTGAAGGATGTGGCCCGAAATCGAGCCCACAATCTTCGCAGCCCAAGTCAGAACTCTCCTAGAGTGACATAAAAAGTAAAAAAAAACTGTTATTGATTAAGTATTTTAATAAACTGCAAGAAAGAATGAACAGATGCAACGATTATAAAGTATAATTTTACGAGCAAGCAATATTACTGTTATAAATGTATACATACATACTAATATGCTGAAATTATATTTATAAATATACACATACATTCTATTATGCTGAAATTATATTTATAAATATATGCATACCAATATTTTGAAACTATATTTATAAACATATACATAAATACTAATATGCTGAAGTCATATTTAAATATTTTACCAACATACCGTTGGTTATTTTGTCACTGACATTTTTTTAGGAAGGGAATGTGAGTAAAAGCTTGGTATTTGAAAAGTGTGTATCGTTCTAATAATGAGGCTTCTTGTATTATAAGAACTAATGTTTTGCCAGCACTGACACCTAATACTTTGAGGTGGCAAAAATCTACAGATGGTGACACAGTAGCCAAGTTATAAGACAAAGCTGTTTATCAAATGTGCGGGTGAAAAGAACACATAGCGTGGGCAGGGGTAATGGGCAAATGTACAGATGAACATAATGATTATGTAATTAAACTCAGGCTGGGGAGAAACAATGGGAATTCAGTGTATCTGTCCAGATTCCCATTTGCTTACCCAGAGAAGTGTAATGAAAAAGAGGGTAAGATTCCCCTGTGTCATATAATATAAATCCCACAAACGGAAGAGATAGGATTAAGTAGTTATAATGGTATACACAGAGATAACAGGGGTAAACATGTACACAATGCAAGGCAGTGTGTTGATTTGGGTCAAAACAATGTAAGATATAGTTAGTTAGTTAGTTAGTTAGTCGACAGATCATCCTCGTTGCACATCGGACCATTCAGTCCATAAGTGCTCGGATCCCCTCCTCAGCAAATCCCGCAGCGTGTAGCGGCTAACGACGCCAGTTCTGTGTTGGTTTATCAATCTTCTTTGGCTTCCTGCGTAGTGTTCTTGTTTGGCCACCCCTCTTTTAATTTGCTGCTCTCGCAGTCTGGCCATTGTTGTAGATTCACAGTCATCACTTGGTTCTTGCAAAAGTCTCACTTCTCGTAGAGCATTCAGAATGTCAGCCTGGTCCATGGCGCGTCCGCCCTCAACAGTAGCCTCACCTGCGAGCTTGTCAGCCCGCTCATTTCCTTGTACTCCCGCATGCCCTGGCACGAAGATGAAACTAATCTTTGCCAGCCGAGACCGCTTCAGAGGCAGCAACCATTCTCTTCGAATCGACCCCTCCTCTATCCTCTTGATCATGTTCATTGAGTCGCTAAGGAAACAAGCCCTAGTGAATGTCTGTGTCTCGAGCCATGTTATTGCTTTACTTACTGCCATGACTTCCATGGTCAGGCTACTTGTGGTTTCAGTGAAAGCACCAGAGTCCTCCTTCACAATTCTCCCTCCGGCCCGAGCTGTAAAGGCCCATGAGCTTCTCACATGTCGGACGACCGACCCATCTGTGTAGATGACCGCGTCACTGTCTAGCGAATTCTCGAAAATCAACGCTTGTACTTCAGCCTCAACAGCAGCCGGATTTTCTTGTCTGCATTTTCTATCTAGTTGGATGCAAACTGAAAAGGATGTGCAGAAGTCTGTTGGCACTTGCACCCACTCCTCGCCAGGTTCTAAGTCCTCAAGTGAACACACCTGTTGAAGAATGTCTTCGGCTTGACCCATCCACGACCGTCCTCTTTTTAACCTGCTGCCCTTCACCTTCCTAATTTCACTATGCAGTGGATGCTGTGTGTTTGCGTTAATTCTGAGGTAGGCACGTGCCCTGCAAACTTGCATTCTCTCTTCAATGGTTGGAAAATCAAGAAGGTAGCGCATCGCCCTGCATGCTGTATCTCTTGTACATCCAAGAATAATGCGCATAGCTTCATTCTGTATCCTTTCCATCCTTTCTATCTGCTTATGGCTGACAGTCAGGATTGCCATTGCATACTCCAAAACAGACATGACCAGCCCCTCGTACAGAAGACATAGATGGCGCTGCTCACAGTTTACTGCCGCCATCACCCGCATCGCTGCCAAACCCCGCTTGGCCTTTGTTATCACCTGGTCTATGTGCACATTATAAGCAAGGCTTCGATCAAACCGTATCCCCAGGTAATTCATTGCCTGCGTTCTTTCCACCGTCTCTGAACACAGCATTACAGTTGGTGTTGGATTGTTGACAATATGATTATTCAACGAGAACCAAGTCACTGTTGCCTTAGTTGGGTTGACCATTGCCCCAGCTTCATCACACCAAGTACTTATGCGATTGAGTTCAGTTTGTAGTTCCACAGCAACCTCCTCTCTATCCTTACCCTGACGATACACTAAAACATCATCGGCATATGACAATGTCCTGCCAGGTCCAGTGATCTGCTCACTGGTGATTCTCACTGTGTAGGCGTTGAACAGTACCGGAGATAATGGTGATCCCTGTGGTAGGCCAGGATATATTGTTGTTGGTTCCGAAGTCCAACTGCCACATCTAAAAACTACTTTCCGTTGGAAGAGAGCTGCAGCGATCCAACTAAGGAGGAATGGACTTACGTTTAGTTCAAGAAGCTGAAACATTAAAAACTCCAGTGGTACTCTGTTGTATGCGTCCTCAAGATCAATCGCTGCAGCAACGGTTTCAGTGCCTGAGTGGAAACCTTCATAGACATCGTGGGCAAAGACTGCTGCATTGGTCCAGGTTTCTCTTTTTGGACGGTACCCACCCAGGGTAGGTGGGAAAACACCTTGCCTCTCTAGTTGGCTTGATATTTTCCAATGTAAGATATACCTTGGTATGGTTGGAGAGAGAGAGAGAGGGGGGGGGGGGGGAGGGGGAAAGGAGGAGGGGGTTAGAAAAAAAGATGGAGAGGCACTGGCCCAACTCCAACCAACAGATTGGCCTAAAGAGTTAGAGAAGCTGTAAACTGAAAATGTAAATATCTCTGAGGTGACAAATATTGCTAGAATTAACCTGTCAGCAACTAATGATGTGTGCTAATACTGAGATAGGGAATTCAACCTCATACACCGGTCAGTTGGACTAAACTGTTGACTTCTTGGAGTTGGTTCTCCTGATTGCGAGTGACACTGGTAATATGGAAAGCTAATCCACAAGCAAAATTCAGTCCAGTGCTATTAAGTAGTGTGTATGGACAACACTTGAGTTCACAATGAGTGCAAAAACAAAACACACAAAAAACTACCACCCCACACTAAGAAGTTACAAGGCAACAAAAGGCCTGCTTAACATTTGTTACTTGATCTTGATTTCATGCATGTTCTATGTTTGATTCATCAATGTCTGATAATTGATTTGCATGTGTATGGAGAGATTTCCTGGCTTGCGCATATGTTGTACCATATTGGTAACATTCTTAGATATAATCACAGCAGGTATAAAGATTAAGTACGTAAATAAAGGCAGTTTAGTTTGTGTGTTACGTGTTCAGTCTATTTAACAGCTGTCCTCAACTGGGTGTCCTGTGTAGCTCACCAAGTGGTTGTAATGTTTACTTCTCGTGTTATAACTGGCTGTGCTCCCTTGTTTTGGGAAGAGTGTAATATTCATTTTCTCTGCTAACAACGATAATGAATTCATATTCTATATTATTTTTTAAAAAATCTGTATCATCTTTTTTGCCATTATCAAGCGTTACATCATTATGCTGTTTATCATCATTAGCTTATTTAACAAAATGTTTTCATCAGGTTCATGGTCCGGGCAGGCGTTTTTTTGTTGTAAATATGGATAAAAAATGAATTTCTATGCGTATATTGTAATAATTATGTGTTTGATGACAGGTACCATTAGGTTCTTATGCAATGACTTGTCTTATCTTATGGTCTCACACATATCTTTTTATTACCAGGAATTGATAGTTCATATGGAATCATACAGTGAATTGTGTTCAACTGTTTCATCAAGCTTGTGGCTCAGTGACACTATCAGTAGCTGCAATACCATAGGCATAGCACTAGGGGTAGTTGGAACACTCAAACCCAGAACTGGTAGTTGATGGTGCTGCATTCTAATGAGATGGCTGATCCATTTGATTTTCTGCCTTTCAATAAATGTGACACAAGGTATTGATCTCACTGTCTGTCTGATACCATCATTTCTTACAAATCTCAGATAGTTAAGCTGGCAGCTCTGCTCAAGCATCTCATCTTGCAGGTGCTGATTTGCATAAATGTGATTTGGATAAGGGAGAGTTTATACACAGCTGAAGTATGAATAAACGGATACTTTATACATAGCTGAAGTATAAGTAAAGGGATACTTTATACATAGTTGAAGTATGAATAAACGGATACTTTATACATAGTTGAAGTATGAATAAACAGATACTTTATACATAGCTGAAGTATGGGTAAAGGGATACTTTATACATAGCTGAAGTATGAATAAACGGATACTTTATACATAGCTGAAGTATGGGTAAAGGGATACTTTATACATAGTTGAAGTATGGCTGTTTAAATATCAAGAATAATTTTCCAGAATGGTATCCCCAATACAAATAATTGTGTCCCCAGGCATGTTCAAGAATTGTTAACTTGCGTTTCTGTACACTTACTGTTTACAGGCATCCATCTTTGTTTACATTACCGACCTACTAGTTCCTACTATTTATGTCCTGATAATTCCGGTCCAAGCTGACAGTAATATGCGTCGCCTCAGAGAGACATGATTAGGCAATTAAAACATCAGGCTTTCGACTGACTGGCCTGATGAATTAACAAATAAACAAGGAAATGCTACGCACATAAAGTGCAGGAAAACCTGGTATATGTGAAGCAGGTTGAAAAGAGACAGGAGATAGATAGATAACGAAGCTAGTGTGAGAGACAGAGATATGAGAAAGATGTGTTGAAAGACATAAAAAAGTGATAACTTTTATATAATATAAATAAAATAATAAAAGTTACAAAAATGAAATAACTTCGATAAACAAATATTTAAAACATGAGTTCATAATCATAGTTCCTAATATTTGTTTATTAAAAAGTCGCTTTCACCCAATTAATTCCTGAAGAATATTTTTTTTTAAATTGTGTCTGGCAGGGAATCGAACCAACAGCTCCCGCTTATCAGGCGGAGACACTTACCACTATGCTACTGAGGATACGATTGTAAATCAAAAAAATATATAACATAGCCACGCTCATGTCCCGATGACGTCACATACGTTAAGTCACGTGACTTGGCAAATCACGTGACCAGCCAGGAAAGTTCCAATATGAATAAAGGGATAATTTATCATAGTCAGGGTATGAATAGTCACTTCGTTTGGATAATGTCCAAGCTTGACATTGGTAACATAGGCTTGGTGTGAATATGCTATTTATTACCTGTCCGGGACAGAGGTGTTTCCAAGGCACGAGGGCCAGGTTCTATACTGGCCAAGACATACTAACATGCCCTAGCCATGCGTCCTGGGCAACAGGTCCCTTCGGGGTCCTGACTAACATAGTAGGTGCGCTGATTCTTCCAAAGTTGGAGAGTATCTGTCTCCACAGCAAGGAACCACCAGTCTGCACACCAATAAGCTAGACATGGGACAATGGATACTCATGCAAACCTCAGTTTGGTAGGACATCACACATGTTGGACAACAGGGAGTATATGTAAATGTTGAAACTCTTCAAGTATATGTAAAATTGAACGCAGAATTCAAAAATGCATTAAAATGCAAACAGAAATAACAATAAACAGAAGTTAAAAACAAAATTAACTTGGTCTTACTATACAACAAAAAACGTACATAACTTCAAGATAATAAAATCCTCAACGACAAACGCTTGCAGCCTAGCTGATGAACAACTGCAATTATTAGAGTGGTTTTCCGTGACGTATGCCACGTTGTTTTCAAATACATGTGGTCAAAAGCAAGCGTGTGTGTACAGACCAGAAGTCACTGGATGGTCGATGAAAATTGTCCGCGAAAAAAACCATCCACCGATCTCCCCCCCCCCCCCCCCCCCCCCCCCCCCCCCATTACTCACAAAGACTGACAACTGACATTACTACAGAGACTGCAATCAAAGTACGCATTCTCTTATTCTATGTAAACAATTTAAAAATATGTCACCAAAACAAAACAAAAAAATACGTTTGAATGTGTCAATGTGACATTTGGTTTGATTAAAAAGTAAAAATATAAAACAGCCACAGCCCACAAACATCCACTTATTTAATAAACAATGTAGCAGATGTGACAGAACTGACAATAATTAATATAAAACAGCAACAGCCCACAAACATCCACTTATTTAATAAACAATGTAGCAGATATGACAGAACTAACAATAATTAATATAAAACAGCAACAGCCCACAAACATCCACTTATTTAATAAACAATGTAGCAGATATGACAGAACTAACAATAATTAATATAAAACAGCAACAGCCCACAAACATCCACTTATTTAATAAACAATGTAGCAGATATGACAGAACTGACAATAATTAATATACAACAGCCACAGCCCACAAACATTCACTTATGACTTATTTAATAAAAACAATGTAGCAGATATGACTGAACTGACAATAATTAATATAAAACAGCCACAGCCACAAACATCCACTTATTTAATAAACAATGTAGCAGATGTGACAGAGCTGACAATAATTAATATAAAACAGCCACAGCCCACAAACATCCACTTATTTAATAAACAATGTAGCAGATGTGACAGAGCTGACAATAATTAATATAAAACAGCCACAGCCCACAAACATCCACTTATTTAATAAACAATGTAGCAGATATGACAGAACTGACAATAATTAATATAAAACAGCCACAGCCCACAAACATCCACTTATTTAATAAACAATGCAGCAGATATGACTGAACTGACAATAATTAATATAAAACAGCCACAGCCCACAAACATCCACTTATTTAATAAACAATGTAGCAGATATGTGAGATATGACTGATCTGTTATATTATAATTAGGGTGTTCCATCGTGCCATTACCCGAAGTAAAAACAAAATTCATGTACGGAGTCGTCCCGCCATTGAAAATGTAGTCCCGGAAAACGCTGTCTAATTTACCATGCATTCTTTCGACGTCATTCATTCATTAAAATCTCACGTGACAGTAACACACGTCATCCGGGGTCTTCCAGGAAAGGTATGCCTAATATTCCGCGCACAGCGATTGGTTGACATCATCGTGACCTTTTCTATAAATAACATTATATTTCATACTTACCGTAATTTATTGTTTTTTTGGTGTTCTAAGTCGAAGTAAATCAATTATTGATGTATTTTTAAATTCTGCATACAATTTAAAATATATCTGGAAAGTTTCATTGCTTTATAATCACCATATGGTGATGTAAACAACATTTCTGCGAAGATGTGTTTTTTTGTTCTTTGCGCTTATATATCGGAATGGCATGTGCACTTTGTAACACTATTCTGGTGTTCTAAATCGAAGTAAGTCAATTATAGATGTATTTTTTTAATTCTGCATACAATTTAAAATATATATGGAAAGTTTCATCGCTGTTATAGCTTCATATGTGGATGAAAAACAACATTTTATGCAAAGCGTGTCTTTGTGAATGGAGTAACGCAAATGGCATGCTCCATGGCGATTGCGCATGCGCACATCGATTGAAGTGGCATGTAATTTATACTTACTGTAATTAATTTTTTTTGGGTGTTCTAAGTCGAAGTAAGTCAATTATTGATGTATTTTTAAATTCTGCATACAATTTAAAATAT